>CAUYVT010000055.1:0-600000 GCA_963576565.1 Aspidapion aeneum
ACAAAATCATAACTTTAAAACTATATCACCTATTAAGGTACTATTTTTAGATTTGGATAGAGAATAAAACTCGATTACAAAGGAAGTTACGGGGATGTAAGTCCGATATTTCTGAACTCGAGAATTATTTAAAAAGATAATAAACAAACTAAAATAACACGTTAAAAATAAATTGAAACAACATCATACTCAATTTCGTCGTTGGACGGACATAATGCGTTTTGATAAGTTGCTCCTCATATTAAAAAAATATATTTTTGAATCTTACCTTTTATACTATCAGTGTCATCCTCATCTCCTGTATTATGTTCGTGTACATTTGAGGTGACTTTTGAACTGTAATAAAAAAATAATAATTTAAGAATATTGTGCCCTAAAACGATAATTTTAAATTTGCCTATGATAAGTTTGACAGACAATATCTCCAAAATGATTGAACCATTTTTTCACCAATAAAGGCCGCGCAAATAAATACCAAGACTCTGTAGATACATCCCACGCATCGCTGATACCTAACTTAAATAGGGCAGCGGATACATTTACAGGGCTCTCAACAGATAAACAGCAAAATATTATGAAAAATATGAACTTTTTTAATAAAATTATGAAAAATATGAAATTAAGAAAACAAAATATGAAGGAAATATGAATAAAAACTTCAGTTTTTTTTGGGTCCTCTACCAAATGGCTTGTTATGTCAAACCCAACTGTTTTTTAGGAAAACTCATTTACTCAGCAAAAATATATATTTCTTGATTTTATTTATTAAGAAAAGTATTAGCAAACATTTTGTTGAATTAGGAATTTTTTTGAAAGTTGAATTAGGCCTGGATCCCCATCCAAACAACTATGGCCAAACAAAAACAAGGCACATTTTTTAAAGCATATTTTACAACAAGGTATAAGGTGTTTCCGTATTTTTAAACCAAGGTCTACTGCAATTATTCAAAGAAATAGAAAAAAAAATATAAATGCAAAAGTTGTAGGCATTATCCTATACCTACCATCAAAAAAAGTTATAAAAAAACACAAATATTATATATAAATCTCTTACGGAACATCCTATAAATTATTATGTTAATGATTTAACTTAAAAAAATAGATATTTTCTTTCTAAACTCAAAAATATATGATAAACTGCCATTTGATAAAGCCGCTGTTAAAATATTATTATACAATTTCTTGCGGTATGGGACCTACTCTATATTTCTTGAAAATAGGTACCCTATTTTCTATCTCTTGAAATAAGTGCAGTAGACCTTTGTGAAAATATACCAAAACACTCTGTACATCTACTAACACAGAAAACTTAAGTATACTCGATGATATAATTGGTATGCTTTAAATATAGTTAAAGAACAAAATTCATAAAAAGGCCTGCTCAATTAGACTTTTTCAGAACTAACCACGGATGGACAAAACAACTAATTATCATAAGAAATGCAACAAACATAAGAATAATAAAACAAAAGGCAAAAAAGCCCTACTTTATTCAGATTTTCTCAGAGGAACTAAAAGGAACTCAAAATTCAAGACTAGGACAAATATTGAAAATTTCCACACTTATTCTATGACTGAAGTTTCTTCATTAGGGAAAATATGAAAAATATGAAGGTTTTTCTAAAAATATGAAGTTTTATGAAGTCTGAAAAAAAATATAATAACATTTTCATAAAATATGAAGTTGCTGAGAGCCCTGCATTTACTTGCAGCGTTGCTGAATTGGAAAGAGCTCTACAGAGCTTTATCCCCAAAACGGTGAGATTTCGGGCTACACGTATAAACTTTTTTACTCATTCTTTCCCTTTCACCCATTTAAATGTATACAGTGCGGACCCCCCTTCTAACTTTTGAACAAAAAAAAAATATCGATTTCTGGTAAAAAGTCTTTTTAATTTGACATTTTTTAAAGGATATTTGAGCTAAGTGGCAGTTATATCAAACTAAACGAATGTCAAAAATACAGCATAAAATCAAAATTTTTAAATTAATTGCAAAGGGGGCATGTAATACCTCTCTCGAAAGATAGGTTGATTCTCTATACAACACGTTTTAAATTTTTAAAATCGGTTTAGTTTCCTAGGAGATATATTTATTTTTCTTCGTGGTCGACTAAAACAAGTCAATATGTTATCAAGCAAAAAAAATAATATAAATTGATTTATTTTATCATAAATTGAATTTTTATTTTTTGCTTCTGTTATGTCACAACTTAAAAATAAGTTAAAATATTTAAATAGGAAAACGTCAGTTAAAACAATGTATGTCTACTAAAGTTTTATCATAACAAAAACATTTCATGTAAGAAAAAGCCAAGTACGCGAAAATGGCATTCCGTAAAAAGAATTGAGATAAAGGTAAAGCCAAGTTCTCCAATACAAATTTCAAAATGAAAGGTTCTTACTAGTTTGGAAATGTTTTTTAAACTTTGCTACTACAGCCACACTTCTTTATGTTCAATTTAGCACTGTGCCTAAGAGTCATTTACAGCCGTAATAGCCAAGTTTAGAAAAATATTTCCAAACTAGTAAGAACCTTTCATTTTGAAATTTGTATTGGAGAACTTGGCTTTACTTTTATCTTAATTCTTTTTACGGAATGCCATTTTCGCGTACTTGGCTTTTTTTTACATGAAATGTTTTTGTTATGATTTCACTTCTTTTTTGGATAATACTTAATTTTTAAAGTAGTAAAATATGCGGAATATTGTTCAAAACTTTTGCAATGCCTTACTTAAATTTTTGAGGTTTTTTAATTTTTTTCCATGGTTTTATCGTAGTTCCTATCAGCCTTCCAAAGCTGAGATCTCTAGCGTTTCTGAAAGTGCACAATGTTACTTTTACATAACTTTACATGTATAGGGGAGGGAAATAAATTCAAATTGTCGTGTTTTTAAATTTTGTCCTATAGTTTTATCATAGTTCCTATCAGTCTTCCAATGCTCAGCTCTCTAGCGTTTCTGGAAGTGGGTAATGTTACTTTTACATAACTTTACATTTATAGGGGAGGAGAGTAAATGAAAATATTGGACTTTTTAAATTTTTTTCCCTTGGTTTTATTATAATTTCTATCAGCATTCCAATGCTCAGCTCTCTAGCGTTTCTGAAAGTGGGCAATGTTAGTTTTATATAAGTTTACATTTATAGGAGAGGGAAGTAAATTAAAATGTTGGTGTTTTTAAATTTTTTCATATAGTTTATCATATTGTCTTTCAGTCTTAAAAAGTTCAGCTCTCTAGCGTTTCTGGAAGTGGGCAGTGTTACTTTTACATAACTTTACATTTATAGGGGAAGGAAGTAAATTAGAATCTTGGGGTGTTTTAATTTTTTTTCTACAACTTTATCATAGTCACTATCGGTTTTCCAAAGCTCAGCTCTCTAGCATGTCTGGAAGTAGGCATAGTACTTTTACTTAACTTTACATTCATAGGGGAGGGAAGTAAATTAGAATTTTGGGGTGTTTTAATTTTTTCCTATAGTTTTTTCATAGTTCCTATCAGTCTGCCAAAGCTCAACTCTCTAGCATTTCTGGAAGTGGGCAATGCTACTTTTACATAACTTTAAATGTATAGGGGAGGGGAGTAAATTAAAATTTTGGGGTTTTTTGATTTTTTCGTATAGTTTTATCATAGTTCCTATCAGTCTGCCAAAGCTCAACTCTCTAGCATTTCTGGAAGTGGGCGATGCTACTTTTACATAACTTTAAATGTATAGGGGAGGGGAGTAAATTAAAATTTTGGGGTTTTATGATTTTTTCCATGGGTTTGGTCATAATTTCTATCAGTCTGCCAAATTTCAGCTTTGTAGCATGTCTGGAAGTATAGTAGAATATTGATGATCTATACATGAGTGAGTGAGTCATTAAGTGGCAATTTCGACGTTTTTTGTTTATGGAATTCAATGTGTGTGCAAACTTTAAGATTCGTAGCTCATTCCGAAGTAGAGTTTTAGGTAGGTCAAATATCGGCTGAAATGTTTCAAGAAAAGATGGTTACGGCGCGCGAACTTGGCGAGGCACTGCCGTGCCCTTAGATAAAGTCTTTTAACACAAAAATTAAATTATTTTAGAATAGTTTGTACACATCACGCTTTCCTATTTAAATTTTAAAACCTTTTAGGTTTTGTCATAAGTAAGAAGCACAAAAAACCAACTTATTATAAAACAAATAATAACATAATAACTTTTTGAGAGTCTACGGCGAACAAAAACGATATCTCCTATGAAAATTAACCGACTTTAGAATGCTAAATTGTCCTGTATAGACAATCAAAATACCTTTTGAAAAAGATAACGGTATAACACAGAAATCAATATCTCTTTCTGTTCAAAAGTTTGAATGAAGGGGGAATCTATTTAGGTCCGCACTGTATATACACTAATACCATTTAAATCATTTATAACTGGAATAAATTTTAAAAATGTGAGGCCGGATGAATACTTACTTCAAAAACACATCTTCCAAGGTGGTTGTGGTCAAAGATAATTTTTCTATGCCCAGTTCGGATTTGTGCATCTCCAAATGCTCAAACAACTTCGAATAGTTGGTTTCGAAGGGAAGTACAAATAACACTTCATTTCCGTTAATGCTTTTACATTTGACCCCTTCAATACATTCAGCGATAGCAGCCTCTATTTTATGAATCTGTTTGCTTCTGCCCTGAATTTCGTTTGGTGCCTCCCCAAGAAGTAGAGATAAGTGATATCCCGTTTCTAAAATAGCAAACATTTTTTAAATAGCATTTTCCTGAATGTTTAAAAATGACGTCAATTGAAAACATATTTCTTTCCGTACATTCGGGAACAACTTTACGACAAAAATCAATAATAATTATCGCCTTTTAGCTCCAAACATTTTATTGCTAGAGGTAGTCGTAATTCCGGGGAGACCACTTTTTGTTTAGTGACCGAGCGTTTGCCACGATTTGCCGCACACCATTTACCTTAACTGATACACGTGCCCCTTAAAGGACTTAATTTTTCTTGAGACTTATACTGCATAGCAACTATGACACGTGAACCCAGCTTTTAATACCTCTTCCAAAAGGTGGTGCTACATGTTAGACTTCCATCTATCTAACATCGCTATCGTTTCAGCAAAACTTGGTTATAGACGATAGACTCCTTTGCTTTTCAGCGCAACAGTAGTGGTCATCATGAGTTGACTTCAGAGATTTTTGATGGCGCCAATCTGGTACCCAAAAATAATAGCAGGCTCCTAAGTTATTAATCTTGGTCCTAAATTGCGTGTTTGCTTCTGGACTAAAGCATATATGAGTTAACCAAGTGTAAAAGGCAACTTCATAGGGGTATAGTCAATCACGGACATCGGTGTTTCGAAAAAAGGCATTTCCTTCCTCAGCGTGGCTTGCCTAACACAAAGTAGAACAAACTGACTACAAGATACAAGGTAAATATATTGTGCGTGCAAGTACTGAAAAATAATGGAATTTCCTTCGACAGGTCGCCGGTTTGGCTTTACAAGCACATTTAAAAATAATTGTCGGTATTGACGATTGTAAATGGAAAGTTACGATACATATGGAATTTTATATGAAAAGGCACCTACATCGGACTCTCTTGCGGCTCCAGTCAACGTTTAAACGTCCAGTTTTTCACCTCAAAATTCACTTTTTTGGGAACGTGATTTTTCTAGTGTCTTGTTGTGGCGGTGGTTGTTTGCGCACTCATCGCGGCGCTGCTTGTCCTCGCACGTGTGCGGTGCCGTGAAAACCCATATGCATATTTAAGAGCGCGAAAATTTAAATTATTTTAAACGCGCAGAAAAGGAAAAGAAAATGAAAAATAGGAAATTCATTGCTTGCACCAACATTTTCCGGCCGCCAAAACACGTGTGTTTTTACTTAGTTAAGAAAAGGAAAGGAAAAAAAAAATAAATAATATTCGCCTATTAGCAATTAAACGATACAATTTAACATTAACCCAAATATGCATTAAATTATGCATGTAAATTAAAATTAAAAGAAAAGAAAAAAATACTTAGAAAAAATTAAGAAAGAAAAAGAAAATTTTGCCTTATGCGTCGGGCATAGGCAAAGGACATAGTTTCACTACTGGTCGACGATATGTTCCTGTAGCTGTTTTAACGGTCACAACACGAATATGACCGTCTGAGCCAGGGTGTACGTCGACAATTCGCCCAACAGCCCATTGCAATGGCGGTTTTTGTTCATTCTTTACCACGACTAAAGTATTTAGTTTAATATTGTTAGAAGCCTCTGTCCATTTAGAACGCTGTTGCAAGGTGTTTAGGTACTCCAAGTTCCAGCGTTTCCAAAAATCGGACTGGAGCCTTTGCACCAGCTGCCAGCGGGACAGGGTGTTCAACTTGGAATCAGAAAAATCGGGATCTGGTACGGAATTCAACGGTTCCAGGGTAAGAAAATGACCAGGGGTCAGTGGAAGAAAGTCATTCGGATCCATACTTTGGGCATACAGAGGCCGGCTGTTTAGTATGGATTCGACCTGACACAAAAAAGTAAAAAACTCTTCATAGGTTAACCGTTGCTCACCTATTACACGTTTTAAATTTGCCTTGGTGGATTTAACTCCTGCCTCGGCTAGTCCGTTTAGGTGCGGACTACCAGGACTTGAAAAATGCCAGGTAATTTTTAGACTGTGACATGCTTCCTGGGAGTACTGCTTGAGTAAACGATCAGCTGCCAAGAACGCGCTACCACAATCTGAGTAAATGTCAGAGATTCTTCCTCTTCTTGCCGCAAATCTCTTAAAAGCCGCAAGAAAGGTAGGGGTGGAAATATCGGAGGTAAGTTCTAGGTGAACTGCCTTTGTTGCGGAGCAGACTAAGACAAGAATATAACCTTTGGATACCTTTGCACCTCGGTACTTTCCCATTGTAATTGGAAAGGGACCACAACAATCTATGGCAACATGTGAAAATGCCTTTACTTGAGAGATGCGTTGAGCATGCAAGTTGCCCATGATTTGTACGGAAGGTTTAGGATTTAATCGATAGCATAAAATGCAATGAGAAGTTATACTCTCGATTACATAGCGAGGGGAAAGGATCCAAAATTGTTGTCTCAAGAGGTAATGCAACGTTTTTTGACTGGGATGACAGTACCTTTTGTGAATGTACTCAATGACAAGTTGAGTAAGACGGTGAGAACGTGGTAAAAGTAAAGGGTGTTTTGCTGAATAAGAGAGTTCGGAAGAATGTGGTAATCGACCCCCCACTCTTAAGCAGCCTTGTGTATCTAGAAAAAGTGAAAGTTTACGAAATTGTTTAGGAAGTAGCTTTGCGTCATTCAAACGTGAAATGAGATCAGCAAAGATGGAACGTTGAACATGCCGAACGAGAACAATAAGAGAATGTTGAAGTTCTACTTCGGTAATATTTTCGTTAGGATATTTAGATTTATTTTCGGTAAGGCGAAAAATATAGGAAATTATGCGTTGAATTTTCTCTAGGGAAGAGTAACGAGAAAGAAAAGTATCAAGCATGTGTGGTTCAACTGTGCATGTTTGAAATACTGATTTTCGTTCTTCCAGAATAACCTCGTTTTCCGGAGGGTCTGGACAGCGAAAATCATCAGGCCAGCTCTCTTTTGGTAGCCTAAGAAAACAAGGACCTTCCCAATACAAGTCATGTTTGACAAGTTGATTAGGCATAAGACCGCGCGAAGCACAGTCGGCTGGATTTAGCGCTGATGGAATATATTTCCAGGCCGTAGGAGAAATGGTTTCTTGAATGTGACAGATACGGTTTGCCACAAACGTTTTAAACCTGTGAGGTGAAGTCGCCAACCAGCATAGAACCACTTGGGAATCACACCATGCACAGATTTGGTTGAAGTTAAGAATATCTGAATAAGTGTTTTGAATAAAGGAAATTAGGTCGCAAAGTAAAGTGGCACCAAGAAGCTCCAGTCGCGGAAGACTGACTGTTTTCACTGGTGCGACCTTAGATTTGGCCATTACAAGAAAGGTATGGATTTCTCCGGAAACTGACTCCATTCTGAAATAGACCGTAGCCGCGTAACCTATCATAGAGGCGTCTGAAAAGCCGTGAAGTTCAATGCTACGTGGTTGATCAATGGAAAGGCGTCTAGGTAAATGAATATTTGAAAGATTTGGAAGTTCGGTTCGAAATTGATTCCAAACATTTACGATATGCGGAGGAGGCTGAGAATCCCAGTCCAGCTTCTCCTTCCACAGATCTTGCATGAGATGCTTAGCAAGTAAAGAAACGGGAGAACAGAAACCTAAGGGATCAAAAATTTTCATGATTTGAGATAAGATACCTCGCTTGGTGCATGGTTTATCTTCTGGTACGACCAAGTAGGTAAACGAATCTGAGATAGGATTCCATTGGAGACCCAATATTTTTACAAAATTAGGTTCGGATTTGTCGAAACGAATGGACATTTGTGTTTCTGATTCTGAGAATGAGAGAAGTTCCGGACTGTTGCTCGCCCATTTTTTAAGTTCAAACCCTCCTAGGCACAACAGGGAGATTAACTCCGACTGAAGTTCTTTGGCAGAGGCCACAGAATCCTGCCCAGTGAGCGCGTCGTCGACGTAAATGTCTTTAAGAAGCACCTTGGAAGCATTAGGATACCTTTCAGACTCAAGTTTAGCTAGTTCTTGTATAGTACGAATAGCTAAGTAAGGTGATGACTTAAGTCCATAAACAACTGTTCTTAAGGAGTAGGTTTGGACAGGATCATCCTCAGAAAATCTCCATAGAATATTTTGATAACGCGTGTGCTCAGGAATAATTAAAATCTGTCTGAACATTTTTACTATGTCAGTAACAAAGGCTACAGCATGAATTCGAAAATTAAGTAGAATTTCACGGACATCATTTTGCAGTTTAGGACCTGCGCACAACGTCTCGTTGAGTGAGACACCTCTGGGACTACGTTGAGACCCATCAAAGACCACTCTTATCTTCCCAGTGTTCCAGACACTGTGATGAGGGATAAAGTAGGAATTATCCAAGACATCTTTAGATATAGGCGTAGGAATAGGTATCATGTGACCAGTGTCTAAATAATCTTGCATAAAATCTTTGTAAGCTTGATAATTAGCTGAGTCTTTGAGAAGTCTAACTTCCTGAAGCTTGAAACGTTTTAAAGCGATTGGATAGGTGTCACCCAACTGGGGTTCTAAGTTTATGAAAGGTAATGGAACGACGAATCTACCTGATTCGTTGCGTGAAACTGATTGTGAAAATAATTTTTCGCACATAATATCCTCAGGACTGTGATGAACCTTATGTGGAACCTGCTCTATCTCCCAGAAGCGCTCTAGGCAGATATCCAGAGATGGTTCGATGGAAGTGTAACAGCTTATGAGTGATTGTGGATTTTGTTGCTTTGAAGTTTCAACTTTACCAATCAGCACATAGCCAAAGATGCTATTAAAAGCACTAGGTTGTCCACGCTCTCCGTGGATAACTCCCTCTTGTAAGAGATGCGGAAAAAGTTCACAACCTACTAGGACATCAATGGAACTTGGTATATGGAAGTTTTGATCAGAAAGTTTGATATTGCGAATGTGATTCCACTTGCTCGAGTCGACAGCGCAAGAAGGAATCTCTGTACAAAGTTTTGGAAGTACTAAAGCCTCAAAATCAAAGGTAGGTCCCGCTTGACCTTGAGGTTTGATAAGACATTTCGTCTTACCTTTGGTATTGGAAGATGTCATTTGATTTAAGCCTTGAATAGAAGTAGAGAAGAAGCTTTTCGAAAGACCTAAACGATTTAGACATTTTTCTGAAATAAAGTTTGCCTCTGAGGCAGAATCGAGTAAGATACGAACTGGTTGGTAATGTCCCCTTGAGTCTAATATGTCAGCTACAACGGTAGAAAGTAGAAAAGTGGAATTTTTGGAAATCATTGTCGCATGACAGTTTGTGGAATGGCTTCCTGACATAGGGGTGCTATTGGAATTGGAATATTAGCGTTCTCTGGAGGATATGAATTAACACTCACAGAGGGCGCTACTGGTTGTGGAACATGGAGAAGACTATGATGTCTGGCTCCACACGTGATGCAGTTGTAGGAGGAGGGGCAATTCACGGTCTGGTGAGCAAAATGTAAGCAATTTTGACATAGATTCACCTGCCGAACATAACCCATCCTTTCCTGTGGACTTTTGTTTTGAAAATCGATACATTTCGATAATGCGTGATTCGAAGAACATAGGTAACATTTTATTTTTGGATTAAAAGTTCTGTTCTGATTATTTTGTATTTGAGGGTTGCTGCGTTGATTGCTATTTTGTAAAGTATTTTGTTGATTTCTTGAATTTGAACTTTGATTTGAAATAGTTGTATTGAAAGCAGAAGGTGAATTAAAATTATTAAAACTGTTTCTCTGAAAACTGTTCTGTTGAGAATTACGCGTAGTTTGAGGTTGTCTAGGGGTTTGATTTTGCCTACTAAAACTGGGCATTTGCACTACAGATTCGAGCGCAACGCAATGATTTTCTATAAACGTGTAAAGATCAGTATAGGACGGAATTTCTGAATTGTTTTTCTCTCTACTATAGTAAAGTTCGAAATCAGACTTGACTTCAAGTTTAAAAGTAAGAAAGGCCCATTCTTTTGTAGGAAAACCAAGCTCATTTAAGATGGCTAGATTCTCAGAAAATGTATCCAACATGGAACGTAATTCTTTCCCAGAACTGGATTTAGTTGAAAGAAAGTTAATAGCATTCAAAGCGGTAGTAGCAATAATTCGTTTATTTTGATACCTCTTTACTAAGGTTTCATACGCAATGTGATAATTGCTATCTGCGAGGGGAATGGTTTTTACTAGAGAAAGGGCTTCATTCAGAACAGAACTCCGCAATTGTTGAAATTTCTCTATATCACTTAAATCAGAATTTTGATGTACCATGACTTTAAATAAGTCAAACCAGTGTTTCCAGCTTTTATAATTACCATCGAAAATTGGCAACCTTGGTTGTGGAAATGATCTTGTATTTGACCTCTGAACAATATTTTGTTGGCTAGGGTTGCCTACGTAATTGACAGGGTTGGCCCTAAAAAGGTCGTAGTAAATACCCTTACATTCATAATAAAGGTTGTCAAAGTCTTTTCTAGTTTTATCCTGCTCGTCAAATGAAAGTTTAAACTCTTCGAGAGAGCCAATAATTTGGTTATGAAAATTATAGAATTGAGCATGACATTCTTCGACGTCTTCATATCTGGATTTAAACAAAAAGAGAAACGCTGTATCCGAGTTCGCTTTCAAAGCTACCTCGTGAGCTTCCGCCATTTGGTTGAAGCTCAAAAGCCTTTTGTCGCAAAGTTTTTTCTGTTTTTGCGTAGACATTTTTGTTTTTGAAAGTTAATTTGTTTTTAAAATTACCCAAAAAAAATGCTTAAAATATAGCTTAAAATATAACCCGAATTTTAGCAAAAATTAAACAATTTTATTATTTTAATTTTATTAACTTTTTTCGAAAATTTTGAAATGAAATGTTTGTAAGTTTGTCTGTATGTTATTATTTGACCATATCCTTTAAAAAAACTTTTATGTCTCACTAAGGATTGAACCCCGTACCTCTCGATTCCAAGTCGCACACTCTGTGCATACGACTGGCGGTCTTGTTTGAAAGTTTTTAAGAAACGTCGGTATTCGAAGAAACAACGAGCGCGCAACGTGAGACCCACGTCACTATTCAAGCGGGATGACCCTGGTGACGGCGACACTTGCACCTGCGCGTTAACGCGACACCTGTAAAATCGATAATTAAAGGAAAGTAGATGGAAGAACCGCCTTAAAATTTCACTTTCGGCGTATTGACGCAACTTTTACTGAAAATGTAATGAACAAAGCGATCAACTTTGATGAACTAGTAAACTATACGAAATATGTGCATTGGCTATAGCTATTTTTGAACGGTAATAAACACTTCGATCAACTTTGAAGGAACATATCACCAACAGATTTATTACTGATTGTAGAAATAATGGAAATTGAAATAAATTTTGAAAATATATAGAAATTTGGAATTTTTGTAGGAAATTGCTGAACCACAGGAGTCTAGGTAGTTTGGAAAACTATTAATTTGGAGAGAAGGACCATTAAATGTGCGTGCAAGTACTGAAAAATAATGGAATTTCCTTCGACAGGTCGCCGGTTTGGCTTTACAAGCACATTTAAAAATAATTGTCGGTATTGACGATTGTAAATGGAAAGTTACGATACATATGGAATTTTATATGAAAAGGCACCTACCTCGGACTCTCTTGCGGCTCCAGTCAACGTTTAAACGTCCAGTTTTTCACCTCAAAATTCACTTTTTTGGGAACGTGATTTTTCTAGTTTCTTGTTGTGACGGTGGTTGTTTGCGCACTCATCGCGGCGCTGCTTGTCCTCGCACGTGTGCGGTGCCGTGAAAACCCATATGCATATTTAAGAGCGCGAAAATTTAAATTATTTTAAACGCGCAGAAAAGGAAAAGAAAATAAAAAATAGGAAATTCATTGCTTGCACCAACAATATAAAAGGAATGAAAAAATAGTTAGAAACCTGTTTTTCATTCTACGAGTGAAACGAAAGCGAAACAAGAAAACTAAGTCCATGGCGGGACGAAAACGTACACCGGTCTATAAGGAAGAAAAACATTTCGTCACCAGAACACGCTGAGGAAGGAACTGCCTTTTTCCGAAACACCGGTGTCCGTGGTTGACTATCCCCTATGAAGTTGCCTTTTATACTTGGTTAACTCATTGTTTTCGGTTCCGAACCGACACCGTGGAGACGGTGATAGCATGGTCTGGTTGAACTGTGACGAAATCTCTTTCTTCCTTATACACCGGTGGACGTTTTCATCCCGCCATGGACTTGGTTCGCTGTCGTTTCACTTGTAGAATGAAAAATAGGTTTCACATATTTTTTTATTCTTTTGAAGTGAAGAAACTTCTTTAGGCGCGCTTAGCAGTTTTTGTGGGTAGTAAATGGAACTGAGCCGTCAGGCTTGGCTATGTAACGCTCATTCGGGAAATCGGCTCGACTCGACTAACTGTGAGAAACATTCAGCGAGCGATATGATGATGCAGATGAAGACCAGTACACAGAAGAGTTCGGTTCGGCCGCTTTGCAGAATATGTTATGGGCCAGTATTATTATTTTCGCCTTGTTGAAGTTCACACTTCTGCCGTGTGGTCTTAAGCACACACAATAATTTTTTTTTATTTATAAACCATATATTCCCGACGCTCAAGGCCAACTTAAGTGTGTACATTTTGACTCTTGAACGCTGAAAAGAAACAGGTGGCAGGCAGGGCGATGAGACTTTTTTCTTAAACTTTGTCCGCCGTTTGAGACGAGATCCCGGTACTTTCTGTATGTGAAAACCTTGGGATTTATCCTACCTTCCAAAAAAACTTATTACATTTTATGGATTTTTTCGTTTCAGTTTTTCATGAAAAGGGGATCGTATTCGGTTCATAATGCATGTATAAAGATAATTTTAGGTTACTTACTTATAACTGGGCTGAAAAAATATGTCTTTGTAAAAAAATATATTTTTTAAATAATTACATATTAAACCACACTCCAGAGGTATTTCTAAATTTTATTCCTGTTTTACAACGGATGATCGGTTTTAAAATACAATTTTATTTTGCTTTAATTTTAAATTGTATACTAGAAAAAACAGTCTAGAATGTAGAATCGAGGGGTGGCTCGATCGCCGATTTTTGTACACCAAAAGGAAATACCTAAGGTATAATACCTTCGTTATTTCCTGGTATTTCCTCAAATTTCAATGGTAATTCCCAGTATTTCCCAAGTACTTCCCGGTATTTCCTAGTATATTTCCCAGTACTTCCCAAGTATTTCCTGGTATTTCCCCTAACCTGTACACCAAAAGGAAATACCGAGCCACCCCTCGTGTAGAATTGATATAGACTGTCCAAAAAGTTGAAAACGCCTCGTTTAATCATTCTACAATTTCTGTCATAAAAACATTAGTATCAGAAACTATATGTTAAGATATCCTTTTTTTAGTGTTAGGTCTACAAACATAAATTAAAATAAATGGATCCATGATGGATCTGATATGTTCCGCTATATCAGCCTTGAAAACAGTTCTTGTAATAATCTCAGAAACGGAAGCCCCTAAGAGGATTTGTAACATAAATTATTGAGAAAAACGTGTTTTACTATATTCTAAAAACCGCATATTGATACGATGCTCCGTTAAGAAGTAAGCATGTTTTTAATTACTAAAATTTCAAGAAACCAATCAGCTACACACGACACGACGACATTGCTAAAATAGGTCAAAATGCACCCAAATAACTACCACTCAATATAAAAGCTTTAAATTCCATTAATTTATTCAGATCTCGATTAACATTATGGCTGCTGGATCAAGGAAAGAAAAAAATTCGTGCATTAACAAACAAAAAATATGAATGAATTTTTTCCAACAATTTAAATATGAAATTCTTAATCCTGATAATTAAAATTATATGATAACTATATATGTCAACAAAATTTATAAGGAAAAAAAAACTGCATAACTCCCGAATATGACTGAACCCTAATTTAGAAGTAAACTCCGACTTAGACATTCGAATCCTTATAAAGACACAAAAATACCCTATAAAGATAATAAACTTTAAAATATAAAATTACAATTTTGTCACCTCTCTGTCTCCGTGATTTATTTTTTTACTGTTACTAATATTAGCCCCCACCGACAAGATTTACTTCTTTGGTAGGTAACTTGGTTTATTTGTTAAACTAGATATTTATGAGTACTAAGGAATTACTTATTTATTTGCATTTATCATACTTTTAGGTACTGGGTGTAATTTATTATTGATTTATTATTACTGATTTTTGTATGATGCATTGTATGTTGGCAAATAAACTCTACTTTACTTTACTAACATATATGGCAATTTTTTTTTCGTCGAAACCAATACCTTTTCTAGCCATTGCTGCGCAGGCTAGGAAGCTAAAAAAAGTCAATTTATCTCGTTGCCGTTGTCGCAACTAAAGCGATTCGAAGCGCAAGTCATTTTCAACCATTGTTAAAGGAGAAGAATAATAAAAAAACATGTAGAAAGCGGCATCTCTCCCGTACCCTAGGGAGAGATGCGCCTAGCAATGTTTATGTGCTCCCCATTTCGAGATTATGCCATCTGTAACTTTTTGCGTAGCTTTAATTAATTGCCGTCCAAGTGGCTGTTTTGGGAGCATTTGCAGATCGCTGATATTTGCGAGGCATAACCTATAAATTTTGATAAATATTTTCTCAATAGGTTGAAAAACTTAAAAAAAATATAATATGATACAAAAAAATCATGATGAAATTCACACCGTTTGTTTTATATGCGAGCTAAACACAAACTGCTTTTAGATGCTGTATTGTTACGTAAATTAGGTTGCGGTGACATCTGTTGCGCGTGGGTGAAATTACGACAAATGCGGCATCTCTCCAGCCGCGACGTCTCTCCCGCATTTACCCTACACTATTTTTTTTAAATTTACATTACCAATTAAAAAAATTATACAATTAAAATGCGCTAACCGTATTTCTTTTTTAAGTACATTGGTGTTCCAAAACAACGTAGGTGTCCGTCGCTCATAATAGCGATCCAGTCGCCCAGCGCATCAGCCTCTTCCATAAAGTGGGTGGTAATCAGGATGGTTTTCTTGTTGCGCCAATCCAACAACAGGTCCCAAAGATGTCGTCGCGATTCAACGTCCATGCCAGATGACGGTTCATCCAATATTAGAACCTAAAAAAATTATTTACCTGTTATTTTTCCTATCAATTCCTCCTGTACAAAAGTTATGATGATTTAAATGTTGTGTAAATCGTTATTCGTTTTGTATCTAAGTAGAAAATAATTACACAATTTTTTTATTGGTATGCGCTAAATATCTTTTGCCAGTCTTTTTATATATATATATATATATATATATATATATATATATATATATATATATATATATATATCTATGGCCTATAATTATGTGTGTAAACTGGTGGTTAGAGCTAATTTTCTTTAAAATTGTTTAAAAAGCAGGTATTATTAATATTTTTTGAAAGAAAAACACATTTTTACCCAACTACAGGACGGCGAAGGAAGGGTAATGTTTTTCGATTGTTGTATGTATGTAAATATGTATGTTTGTGTCACGCTAGAGGCTAAACGGCTGAACCGATTTTGACAAAAAAGGTGTCGTTGAATTGCCCGAAGGTGCTATAGGCTATATTTTTTTTAAACAGGAATCAACATGGCGGTCTTCAGACGCCATTTTGTCACATGATGTAGCCTTTAAGGCATACAAATTATTTAAATTTCAGGCGATTTTATGGAAATTCCTTTGATTACCCATTGCAAATGTCCTCTAATATGCTGTAGTTACTTTGTAGTCCTCTCTGCACCCACCCATCACCCCTTCTGTTATTCCCTCCACCCTATTCAAAAACCATGTTCGCATAATTTTATCAAATATAGAGCGATTTCAAAAATTCTTTCTGCATACGCTTTCAGATTTTTTTCCAACACCATGTTACTATTACTATTTTTTTGGTTTGGTTCAAACTGGCTTTCCCAATTTCAAATAGGGTAATGTTTTACTTTTTAGTGCGCCAATTTAAAAAGTCCCTAACTGTATCGGAACAATTGGAAAAAAAAATCATTTTAGTGCTTCACGGGCTTACTTCCTGATGAAAAACATTTTTGGTCGGACTCTCAAAAATAAGTATGTTCGTGCAACTTTAATTTTAAATTCAAATTTTGCGCCAAATTCCCGTATTCGGAAAACCCACACAATTTCAATTTGATTGGCACAAGCAAAACGCCAGCGCCATCTACAAAAAATGAATCTGCGCAAAAAGGCGTAACCAAAAAGATTCGTCTGTCGTATTCTATCGAGATCACCACGCAGCATGGTGATAAATTCTATTAACCAAAAAATCCAATAACATTCTTAGAAAATCAAACTAAACCATTACACAAACAAGTGATTCTAGTGTGGATCGACTGCAACGACTGGGCCAGCGAGAGGAGCTCCTCTGGACGACGGAAACAGCTGAAAAGGTGAGTGCCAATCCTCTATATTGTCTTTGTGTGGCTAGGAAAAATTAATATTTTTACATCGTCCTTTTAAGGATTTTTGCACCCAGATTTTATAAAACGGCCAGCGCTTACAGTCCCGCAGCTCTACCAACCTCAAAACATCAACATTTTCTGGTCCCACGACCCAGATAGTTTTTTAAAATTTGTTTGCTAAAAATATTAGATTTTTTCGCCTCGCCATTTTGGTTCGTTTGTTGCCGTGTCCAGTTTAAATCGGAGGTTCCGTCCCCCCTTGCGTGGCTTAACGGTTGCTCCACCCACATTTCATTGCAGCCGAAATTGGCATTTCGTACGTCGTTTGTTTTGATTCAAAAATAGAAATTTGTTTAAATAATAGTTATTTGTTTAAATAATATGTTATAGTTATTCAAAACAACAAAAGTGCTTGTGAGTTAAATGCTTTATTCTTATTTAACAGGTAAACAAACACATCTAGTAGAATTAGTATTTACCTGTAAATAATAAGAGCGGTAGTAGGTACAAGTTGTTTTGTGTGCATTTATTTTGGGAGAAAAATCGCGACCTAGGATAACAGCTGTTGATAAGTTTTTGCCTTTATTCGAGAAATCGATAATAAAATATATGCTTGTTGAACTCTTTTGGACTGATTAAAGTCAATAGGGGTCAAGTGTTAGTTTTATTCCTTTTAAATATTTTTTATTTTTTTAATTAACAATATGTCGTTAAAAAAGCTTGAGAATCAACGCAAAGTTTCAATATCTCGTATTACGGAAACGTATAACTTGGGAACAAAAGCTAAATCAGATAGTTCTTCCTTGCCAATTTTTAAGGCGTTTTACGAATCGTTAGATGATCACTATGAACAATTTAAAAACATTCATAATGACATCATAGGTCTCTTGAAAGACGACGACGATGATGAATTCGAAGTACAGGACAAAATTAGGAAAGATACGGATCTATTCTACCACCAAGCTAAAGTTCTTTTTTCGAGTTTATGTTCCGATTCAGTTCATTCAAATTTCACCCCCGCAACTTCACACTATTCACGTAGCGATGATCTGGGCCCTTTAAAGGTACCTTGCTTTAATGGAAACGTAAAAAAGTGGCCAACCTTTTACGATGTTTATTCTTGTTTGGTTCACGAAAACTCTAATTATTCCGATATAAGGAAATTTCAACATTTGCTAACCTTCCTTGAGGGCGAACCACTTAATATTTTAAGTTCTATAAAATTAACGGCAAGCAATTACGCAATCGCCTGGAAGGTATTAACAGATCGCTATCAAAATAAAAGACTTTTAGCCAGTACCTACTGGAACTCAATCTACTATGCAAATTCTTTAAAGGGAAACCAGTCAGCAAAGGATCTTAGAGTCTTGGTAGATACCTTTTCCGAGAATATTGCGGCGCTCGAAAATCTTGAATTTCCAGTAACGTCGTGGTGTTTTTGTTTATTTTCAATTTTATTATCAAAAATCGATCAAACCACAAGAACCGCTTTCGAATTAAAGTATAGTACTACCGAGATTCCAACATATCAAAATCTAATTCAGTTTCTTATTAACCAATGCCGTGCTCTTGAAACAGTACAGCTATCTCCCCAAAATACGCAAATGCAACCTTCGACTTCAAAACAGCAAAAACCAAATTATTCGAATTCTAGTAACCAAAAATATAATTCTTATTCAAATAATCAGTACAAATCAAGCCCTCCATCAAATTTCTTAGCGCATACGCACTCACAAGTAGCAAATAAACAATCCAATATTCAATTTCGACAAAACCAACAACCCTATAAGTGCAAATTATGCAATAATTCTTTTCATCCACTCTCGCAGTGTGGTGTTTTTATTTCCAAATCTCCTTCAGATCGATTTACTTATGTAAAACAACAATCGTTATGTATCAACTGTTTACGTTCAAATCATCAAGTAATGGACTGCAGTAGTACCTACAACTGCAGGGTATGTCGACATAGGCACCATAGTCTTATTCATCTATCGCAAACGACAGATTCAATCCGTCAGAATTCAAGTCAATCCTTTGTTAATTCAAGCCAAAATTCAAATCAAAATTCGAACTTAAATCAAAGTTTTAAGCCTAGCACAGGCACAAACTTATCGTATCAGAATTCAAATTCAATTCTTAGCCAACAGAACCCTAGTTTTGTTCAACCCAGTTCAAATTCAATTCAAATCAATTCGAATCCAAATACATCTACAAATCAATACTCTTCGTTATCCACCTTGACGCCCCGGACGACAGTGCTTCTAGCGACTATAAAATTAGAGGTACTGGATAGTCGGGGTAACTACCAACCTGTCCGAGCACTTCTGGACAGCGGTAGCCAAGCTAACCTGATAAGCGAAGCTTGTCTTAACAGGTTAGGCTTGCCAAGAAACAAAATTTCGATCCCTGTTCTGGGACTAAATCAATCTTCATCGGCCACTAACGGCATTTCTACTTGCACTATTCGAGCCCTAGGCCAACAAGAGCCTACCTTTTCTATTCAAGTCTTCGTTTTACCGAAACTCTGTTCGAATATGCCCTCAGTACAGGTAGATTCATCCAATTGGAGTCATATTTCAAATCTAAAGCTTGCAGATAATCAATTTTACAACCCTGGTCCAATTGACTTACTCTTAGGTGCACAACTTTACACAGAAATCGTCCAATCAGGACGAATTCCAGGACCTCACGGCCAACCCTCCGCTTTTGAGACAGTTTTTGGGTGGGTCTTGATGGGCCAAACTCAAAGCATAAATATTTCACCTCAAGTCAATTCTTACTTTACTTCCTGTGAGCAGTCTCTCGACTTTAATATTCGCAGATTTTGGGAACTAGAATCAATTAAGTCAAAAACGTTTCTCTCACCCGAAGAAAAAAGATGTGAAGAGATTTTCCAAAAAACTACCACTAGAGATATTTCGGGCCGATTTACTGTAAATTTGCCTTTTCGTCACATTGACCCTCCTGACCTATCGGCAATTTTTGTCTCTTGAATCTCGCTTAATAAAAAATTCAAATTTCTATAGTATGTACTCGGATTTTATGAGAGAATATCTCAAAAACGGGCACATGTCTTTAATTCCAAAATCCGAACCTAGACCTCAGTTATGTTCTTATTTACCACATCACGGAGTCCTTCGTCTTGACAAATCAACGACTAAACTCCGGGTGGTTTTTAACCCCTCGATTAAGGGTTCGAAAGGCCTAAGCATGAACGAAACTCTTTTAATAGGACCAAAATTACAAGCCGATATTTCCGAAATTCTATTAAAATTCAGATTTTATTCTATCGTATTTTTTATTGATATAAAACAGCACTTTTTACAAATTCAAATTAATCCAATTCATCGGGACTACCAAAGGCTACTTTGGCGATTTGATCCCAATGAACCCCTGCAGGAATACAGGCTTAATACAGTGACGTTTGGTGTTAGTTCAAGTCCCTATTTAGCTATTAGAACTCTTAGAGAACTAGCCATCCTGGAGGCTAAGAATTATCCTGAAGCATCCCAGGTCCTTTTGAATAACATTTTCATGGACGATATTTGCTGTGGAGCTAACTCTCTAGAAGGTGCTTTATCACTTCAAAAGGATCTCATAGCGTTGCTTAAATTGGGAAAATTTGAATTAAGAAAATGGGCATCAAATAATCCGAAACTTCTTTCACATTTGTCGCCCGCTGATTGTCAGATCCCTGTTACCTTTGAAGACGATTCTTCAACATCGATTAAGGTGTTGGGCCTTCAGTGGCACCCTTCTACAGATACTTTTACCTATTCTTGTACCCCTTGTGAAAAACCTTGCACCAAAAGGAATATTTTATCAGCTATCGCTAAAAGTTGGGATCCTATAGGTTTCTTATCGCCTGTTTCATTTTTAGCCAAAGTGATTATGCAAAAACTTTGGTTATGCAAAACTGATTGGGATGAAATACCCCCCGATCCAATCAAAACTCTTTGGAATCAATTCAATAATCAATTAACCACTCTTTCGAATCTTTGTATACCTAGACATATTTTTTCGAATAATATTCAACGATGTCAATTGCTAGGTTTCTGCGATGCATCCGAGCTAGGATACGCTTCTTGCGTATACGTTCGCGTCGAATTACCAAATAAAATTATCAAAACTGCTCTAGTCATGGGCAAGTCAAGGGTTGCTCCCTTACACACTATTTCAATCCCACGCTTGGAACTACTTGGAGCTACTCTATTAGCTGATTTACTCGAACTAGTTATTCGCACCTATTCATCATTACTCGTAATTGATGAAATTCTTGCGTTCTCGGACTCACAGGTCACGCTTCATTGGGTCACATCTTCACCTCACAAGTGGAAGACCTTTGTGGCAAACCGCGTAAGTCGTATTCAAGAAACAATCCCCGAAGTCCCATGGTATCACATTACTTCACTCGAGAACCCTGCCGACTGCGCTAGCAGAGGGTTGTCGCCCAATAACTTAATAAATCACCCTCTTTGGTTTCACGGCCCTCCATGGATAACCTTGCCCACTACGGAGTGGCAAATTCAAAGGTTTATAAATGAACGTTCTTTGGGAGTTCCAGACGAGGTTCTCAAAGAAGAAAAACCGGAAAATTCAGTGGTGCTGACGGCAGAAATTCAAAATCAAAACTTTTTTGATAGATTAATCGATAAAATATCCAATTTAAATACCATTCAAAAAATCATTTGTCATTTTCTAAGACTTATTCACAATCGAAAACCCTCAGTTGACCCTTTATCCGGCGTTTTTTCCGCTTTTGAACTACACAAGGCTCTACTTGTTTTAGTTAAAAGGGTCCAAGAAGAGTGTTTTTCGGATATCATTCAAAAAATTCAAAATACTCAGCTATTACCTAAGCCGTTTCGCAAACTCGCGCCCTTTTTGGACGAATTGGGTTTCCTTAGAGTGGGCGGACGCTTACGGCATTCTCAACTCTCCTTTGAGGCAAAACATCCATTATTATTGCCGAAATCTCATAGATTAACCCAATTGATCATTATTCAAACTCATAACGAAAATTTACATCCCGGAATAAACACAGTCCAATACTTAATTCGTCAAAAGTTTTGGATTATGTCATCACGTCGAGCTATTCAGAGGGTTTTATTGCAATGTATTCCCTGCTTTCGCTTAAAACCAAAACCGTATACTCCGTACATGTCGGATTTACCTTCTTTTAGAACGTCACAATTAAAATGTTTTTCACACGTTTGCTTAGACTATGCAGGCCCAATCAAAACCTTTGTAGGTCAGAGACGTCGTGGAGCCCAAGTTGGTAAATCATATATCGCAGTCTTTGTCGATACTTCTGTCAAGGCAATCCATATCGAGCTTGTTTCGGATTTAACCACAGAGGCGTGCATCGCTGCTTTACGACGCTTTGTCGCTAGACGTGGCACTTGTGTCCAAATCACAAGTGATAGAGGCTCAAACTTTGTTGGGGCTATTAAGGAGCTCCATAATCTTTCGAAATTAGCTTCTGAGAGCTTAAAAATCAAATGGTGTCTTAATAGTCCGGGAGCCCCCCACCTAAATGGTCTAGCAGAAGCAGGAGTCAAATCTATAAAATCACATTTGTATCGGGTCATCGGTGACCAGATACTAACATTCGAAGAGCTCTATACTCTCCTCGCCCAAATAGAGGCATTACTCAATTCTCGACCCCTTTGTGAGCAAAGCTCTGACCCAAACGATCTTATGTCTTTGACTCCGGGTCATTTCCTCACAATGGAACCCCTTAATTCGTGTCCTGATCCTGACCTTTCTACCCTTAAAGTTAATACCCTTAAGCGTTGGCAACTTATCCAACGAATTCATGCCGATTTCTGGAAGCGTTGGAAACTCGAGTACTTAAATACTTTACAACAGCGTTCTAAGTGGTCGGACCCTTCGGTTGAAATCAAGCTAGATACGCTTGTATTAATTAAGGATGAAACTAGGCCGCCATTACACTGGTTGCTGGGTAGAATAGTATCTGTACATCCTGGTCGGGATAATCACATTCGAGTTGCTACTGTTAAAACACAACACGGACTTTTCACTCGTCCCGTGGTCAAGTTGTGCCCACTACCTTTAGATGCGCACTAAACTCCCAAGCAACTTCTTTTGTTTCGTGTGTCGTTATCTAGAATATATATATATACTTTTTTTTCCATTTTTTTTCTTTTTGATCTATAAACCTAAAACGGATTTTAATAAACTACCCTTTAAGGTTTTGAATTAACTTATATTTTTTTTTTATATATAGCCATTTGTTTATTCAATTAATCTCAATGTAAAACTTCGTTTTAAGTGGGCGGAAAATGTTCGTGCAACTTTAATTTTAAATTCAAATTTTGCGCCAAATTCCCGTATTCGGAAAACCCACACAATTTCAATTTGATTGGCACAAGCAAAACGCCAGCGCCATCTACAAAAAATGAATCTGCGCAAAAAGGCGTAACCAAAAAGATTCGTCTGTCGTATTCTATCGAGATCACCACGCAGCATGGTGATAAATTCTATTAACCAAAAAATCCAATAACATTCTTAGAAAATCAAACTAAACCATTACACAAACAAGTGATTCTAGTGTGGATCGACTGCAACGACTGGGCCAGCGAGAGGAGCTCCTCTGGACGACGGAAACAGCTGAAAAGGTGAGTGCCAATCCTCTATATTGTCTTTGTGTGGCTCGGAAAAATTAATATTTTTACATCGTCCTTTTAAGGATTTTTGCACCCAGATTTTATAAAACGGCCAGCGCTTACAGTCCCGCAGCTCTACCAACCTCAAAACATCAACAAAGTATACTCACCATTTTTTTAGGGGGGATGTTGTATAATTTTACTTGGGAAGTTACTAAGTTCAACTTAAATGCAAAAATATATTTAACTAAAGTAAAGATAAGAAAATATAAACAATAACTGAGATAAAAAAAAAGACTACTCATACTGGATATCCTGGCCAAAAAATGTACGCAAAACATGAAAAATGATTTGCACCACTCATGTAATTCTTTGATTCATGAAATCTAATTTGTGTGTGGTTCTCGGCACATTCAATTCAAATTAAAATTTTTGCCTATAAGTCCGTCCCCACATAAGGTTCTTCCTTAGCTTTTGTTGTTGGTTACATAATTGAATAAAATAAAGTTATTATCCACGTATTGCATATAACTAAAAAAAAACAATGGGCGGATTAAAAAATAATCAATCAGTAAAAGCCGGAAAAAGGTATAATTTAAGAAAACTTACAACAAGCAATATTAAAAAGTTAAAAAAATAATAATGTAATGTCTTTTGTAGTTTTTGTATTTATTTAATTTTTTTGGGTATTTGTCTGTACAGTGTAAGATTTTATAGGTTTTGTATTTAATTAATATATTTTAAATAAAAAAAGCAAATAAAAATATTAATTAAATCGTGCTTATAAATATAGAGTGCCTACCGTTAAGTGGTACTTTTTTTGCTTAGTTTTTCTTTAATTTAGTTATTTCATATCCTCAAGTGCCTTAAATAGTACAAAACCCACGTGGCTAAAGTGTTTTTTTATCTTTTGACGAATTACAGCCCTCGCTTGGCTTAGGTACAATGCGACGAGAAATAAAAAGTGCTACTCTAGCACATAGGTTGATACTTAATACTATAATGTACGTTAGGGAATCAAAATGTAATTTAAGTGCGTGAGAATTTCAAATTGTTTTAAATCCTTGAGATTTCAAAATTATTTAGGGATTTAAAGTATAATTTTAAATGAATTGTTGATGTTAATTATACATGCCAGTGTCATGAGCATCATAGTACAACATTGAGATCATTGGTATGGTAAAAATCAGCCACCAAGGGTGACGTTGTGTATATTGAGTACCGTTAGGTAAGTAGCACTTTTTTATTAGGGACATTTTGGCTAGTGTATTTTACACTTCGTTATTATTATTACTAGGCATTAGCAACTTGTCGCTCCTGTATTGTTCTTTACGATAACGGCGTCCTGTACTTACGGAGGCCTTCCTATATTGTTATCGTTATTTTTTAAGGTTAGTTTTTTATTGTTTCTTTCTTAATACAGTCGAATTCTTTACTAAAATTCGGTAGTTTGTTTTGTGAAAAGCCATAAAAAAAGTTGAGGTTATGTAAAACTACTAACTTAACATTTCTGTTATGCCTATTTTTACTGTTTCGAAATCTCTCTTTATTTGCCCTGAACCTTGATTCTTATTAAGAATAACGGTGACAGCTGTAAAATTTGCTGTTATTGTCAAAAACATCCAATTACTTTCTACCACTTGAATAGTGATTTTTATATCTTGACAACTTATAGCCCTTGTTTTGCCCAGACGACAAACTTTTCGCCTTGATAGAAAAAAAAATTAAATTGGCAAACTAGTAGAATATTTGACGCTTTTTAAGACGCTTAAATCAAAAATAGAAATTCGCGTTTTTGAGTTTTCAAGTTTTTTCAAAAAACATAAAACAAATTTTAATTGAACACCCTGTATTTTATATTTTTTGCTGATAGGTCTTTCACTTCTAAACAAAAATTGTCTTTTGATTTCTTTTAGTTAAAAATAACGAAGATATTTTAAATTAAAAATTACGGTTAGACTTCTTTGTACCAAATTCAATATGTAATTTCGAATTTTTTTAAATTTATTTAAGTATCTAATAGTGTTCCTTATTACTTCATATTATGATTATATAAGGAAACGCTTTAGGCTATGGAACCGAAAAAAAAGTCGGTGAAATGGACCCTAAGAGGATCAAAAAGTCTACTAGTTTGCCAATTTAAACGTTTTTCTATCTTTAATAATAAAAAAGTTAGGGACAATTAACTTGGAACACCTTGAATAGTACGTATTTTATACAATTTTTTTAAAATTGATTTTAAGTCGATGTTGTTTCAGTGAAGTGAAGAACTGAATAATATTTTTTAGTTTACCAAACAAAACTATTTTTGCAAAGATTATGGTAAAGGAGCATTCACACCTTAAATGGGATTTTAACAAAGGCACGATTTTAATGAAATTTTAGTATGTTGTAGATCTCGATCTCCTGATCAAAAGTTCTTATGGGATCAAAACGATTCTATGACTGGTTTCCGAGATTCAGAGGCGGGTATGGGACTCCCCCAAAATACGAATAAATTGAAATTCATTTGTAAAACTTAAACTGTAAAAAATTATAAAAATAATTGACTCCTATATTTGACAACTATGCTAGATGTCACGCGACAATTTTGATGTACAGGGTATACTCAAAAAGTACAATATTTTCATTTAATTCATACTTTTATTTAAATAAATGAATCCATGATGGATCTGATACCTTCCTAGCCCATTAGCATGCACACTCCAAGTACAATGAAACCTCCCATAAGCGGACACTCACGGTTCCCACGATTTTGTCCGCTTATTGGGTGTTTCAATATATTATATTTATTACCATTTCCGTTACTTGGGTTTTTCCGATATTAAATTTTTCAGCGATCTTTCGTGCTGGTAGATGTTCCTTCTCCGAAACGTTAACAACTTCCATGTTTTCACGTAAACTAAAAAGTTTTTTACTAGGCACTATTTCAAAAAGATCTATTACTACCCAATTGAACAATAAAAATCAAACACAGCAGTTCCGCCCCCGCCGAATAAAATATGTTGTAAATACGACAGAAGTATTTAGTCTCCGCATTAAAACGGAAAGAGGTAATTCCCCGGCTGCATAGTGCGTTGTTGCCAACATACTACATAATATTTATGCCCATGTTGTGCAGCGCTCAGTCCCATTGTCAGAGGTTCGCGTCCGGTTTTAACATTTTTAACCAAAAAAAAGTTGTCCGCGTCCGGTTAATAAAGTGTCCGGTTCTAGGAGTGAATTTTAAATGTAAAGAAATAGGCAAAAGCGTGGTTCCAAAAAAAGGGAGTGTCCGCTTAATAGAGGTGTCCGTAAGGAGAGGTTTCACTGTATACACTATATTTTAACGTTTAAATTATGCGGTTTCTGCATCTCCATGGTAACAATTGTTTTCATAAAATAACCAGCTCGCTATGATTTTGCCAAATACTCAATAAACACCCCCTGAAGGCAAATCAACTCCTTTCAAGTTAGCAGGTACCCATTGACCTACCTTACCGAAAATGTGTTATTTGAGTGTATGTTGACCTGTTTTAGCAATATTGTCATGATGCCTGTCCACGATAGCTTCTCAACCACGGAACCGATTTTTATGCACTACTTAGGTCAAGTAGTGCACAATATTTTTGAGAGCGGATTAGCTTTTGGTCAAAATTCATTAATGCTAATGACAATTTTTTTAAAGTTTAAAATATGAAAATATATTTTTTAACGGAGCCTAGCTGCAATATACGGTTTTCGGAATATAGTAGAACGTTTTTCTTATTAATTTATATTATTACTAAAAACGTCGTAGGATCTTCTATTTCTGAGATATTTACAAAATCTGTTTTCAAGGCTGATATAGCGTGGATTGTGCTAATGGATCTATTTATTTAAATAAAAGTATGAATTAAATAGAAATATTGTACTTTCTTTTTGAGTACCCTTTGTACATAAAAATTGTGACGTGACATCTAGCACGGTCACCAAATATAAGAGTCAATTATTTTTATCGCTTTTGTATTAAACTTTTATAAAATAATTTAATTTTTTATTCGTATGTTGGGGAAGTCCCATACCCGCCACTGTATCTTGGAAACCAGTCATAGGATCGCTTTGAGCCCACGAGAACTTTTGATCAGGATTTCAACATACTAGAATTTCATTAAAATCGTGGATTTTTGTAAAATCCCGTTTAAGGTGTGCCTGCTCCTTTATTACAAAGGAATACATTTTTATTTGTTTCCACAAAAGTACTCTATCATGTGTCGAAAAATTACACAAATCAGGTAGTTAGAATCCAATGAAACCTGAAATGTGTTACCAAGGCAAGAAAACTAATAAATTAATGAAATATAAAGCTTAAAAGAGCTTTCACAACACTAAAAAACATTAACTTAAACCATAATTAGTAGAATAAATTATATTATTGGCAATTTTATTTAAAAACACATATTTTAGACAGTTTTTTTGTCTGCAAAACTTTATTTTGGACACGTCTCAGTTATTTTTTATCAAACCAATGACGATATATTTTATTAAAGTACAGATCCATCAATTAAAGATAATAAAAGTGTCCCAGAATTAGCCAATATTTAGGTGTACGTGTAAGCGAAAAAACAAAATTCCAAATTTGACCATTTTAAATCTAAGCCAGCTTGATTAAATAGAATACCTTGAACCATATTTTAATCAAGACAAGCAGACCTTGACATAAGTATTTTTTATTATCTGTGTAGATAAAGTGTCTTTTGTAAAATGAATAAATAGCAAAATGTTATTTGAAGAAACTGCTTAGATTTCAAAACTATGTAAGTATACCGAACAGTTGATCATTACGCTGATGTAAGTTAATATCGTAAGTTTTTTAATATAGATAACGTCGTAGATGAAAACTCCTATGTGTTTAAAATTCAGTTTTTCAGGAAGAACAATTAGCTGTCTAAAATACATTATTGTTAGAGAAAATTGCCACCATTATTTAGTTGTTTAAATTTTATTTCATCTTTTCTATGTGTGTAAAAAAGTTCTAAGAAAGATAATACTAACCTTTGAGCCCCCTACAACAGCTATTCCCAGGCAAAGCTTTCTCTTCATTCCTCCAGACAAAGTGTGGGCTAAACAATTGGCTTTTTCTGATAGATTCAGTTTCTCAAGCAAGCTATGAATTTCATACTCCGCCTCAGATGATGTCTTCCCCTTTAGCTGTCAAAACAAGAAATTAAGGTAACAAAAAAGCTGCAAACATATACTTTAGAAAATACAATTGGGCTGCAGGCAAACCAGTCTGCTTCTAGCATGTTCGGTCCACTAGGGTGACCAAACCATATACCCTTCCCGCTTTCCGCCTTTTTTTCTGGATGTCTAGCCTTTCAGTATGTAACCACGAAACCATGAGGTGCTTTTGAAATGTCAAACATTTCTTGACGCCTATCTTTCGTCAAGCAGAAAAAATTATGTCTAGCGTGTTTTCATCCCTCGCATGGGGTAGATACGTGCAAATCAAAATATTCATGCAGGACTTGCAATAGTAAAAGGCACCACACTTTAACTCATATCTTAGAAACTAATAAAGAGTCTGGAAGCCAAGATACTAGTCCTGTCATTCACACACCACCTGTCAATAATCTTCATGTGTCATTAAATACCTCAGGACCTTCAGGTACCTTTCTTTTATGCACCGCCATAATAGATGTTATGGACGGTTGCGGAAATTTTCAACCTGTAAGGGCACTGCTTGATTCTGGATCACAGACAGGATTCATCAGTGAAAAGTGTATGCAGCGTCTTAATCTTCCTAGGCGAAGTTACACCACTGAAATATTCGGATTAAATCAAATGTCTTCTCTTACTTCCAAAGGGCTCGTTCAATGTCACATTAAGCCACAAGAACAGGTCACTCCTTTACTTAATTTCGAAGCAATTGTTGTTCCACAACTATGTTCCAATATGCCTACATTCACTTTGAACGATAATCAGTGGAAACACTTGGAAAACCTTAAACTTGCCGACCCATCTTATTTGAAATCTAGACCTGTGGACCTAGTTATTGGTTGCGAACTATTCGCACAGATATTCAAGGAGGGCAGGGTTCTTGGACAAATAGGGCAACCTTCAGCCCTTGAAACCATCTTTGGCTGGGTCGTCATGGGAAAAGTTGACGAAGTAGGTAATCTTACGGAACGAACCAGTTGTTTTTTAACGAGTCATTCACCTCCTTTAGAGGTCATTATCCCTAGGTTTTGGGAAATCGAACATTTGCCTAAAAAACAAATCTTATCAAAGGAGGAAAAACAAGCGGAATCAATATTTACTGCGAGTGTCGTACGACAACCGAGAGGTAGATTCATGGTAGATCTTCCGTTTAAAGATAAAATAAACCCTGACCTAGGAAATACTTATCCGCAAGCTTATCGTAGATTTTTACTTCTAGAAAATAGATTACTCAAAAATCCTGATCTGTACACTGCCTATTCTAGTTTCATGCAAGACTATATCGATTCTAATCACATGAGTCTAGTTTTACCTAGTCAACCAAAAGTCGACGTATCATGTTTTTTGGCACATCATTGCGTACTAAAGCCGGAAAGCTTAAGTACAAAATTAAGGGTAGTCTGGGATTGTTCGGCAGTCACCCCAAAGAATATTAGTCTCAATGACACGTTGTTATCTGGACCGAAACTTCAAAGGGATATTGCTTCTTTACTCCTTACGTTTCGTCTTAATCCTATTGCCTACATTGCTGATGTCAAACAGATGTTTCGTCAAGTCCTTATCAATCCTTATCACCGTCCTTATCAAAGGATATTGTAGAGGTTTTCTCCACTATTGTGGAGGTTTTCTCCCCAAGACCCACTTTCAGTGTGGGAACTTTCTACTGTCACTTTTGGCATGACATGCTCACCTTTTCTAGCCATGCGTACATTAAATGAGCTGGCAGAGAGAGAAAAGGAACGTTTTCCTATGGCTAGTACTGTTCTAAAAACGTCCATTTACATCGACGATATCTTGGGAACTAGCCCTTCGCTTTCTGAAGCTCTTTCCCTTCAAACGGAACTCAATGATTTGTTGAAGTCGGGAGGATTTGAACTTAAAAAATGGGCAAGCAATTGCCCTGAGTTATTGGCAACATTGCCAGAATCCGATCGTCAAATGCCTCTCTCTTTTGACAAGGATGAACCACACTTTATCAAAGTTTTAGGCCTTCAATGGCATCCAAAAAACTACATTTTTTCTTATCAATGCGGAATGAAGGACAAACCCCCAACTAAACGTTCTATTTTATCTATCATAGGAACAATCTTCGATCCCTTAGGTTTTCTTTGTCCCTTGTTGCTACAAGCAAAATTTATTTTGCAACAGTTGTGGATATCGAAAATAGGCTGGGACGAAGAACCAGATTCTTCTATCATCGACTCTTGGAACAAACTTCGTTCTGAATTCCCGCTTCTTTCCAATTTTCAATTACCCCGACAAATCAAACTGTCAAAAACCAATACCTGTCAAATCATCGGCTTCTGTGACGCTTCAATTCGAGGTTACGCAGGCGTCGTATATTTTCGTGTAGAAGAGGAAAGCAATATATCTGTTTCTCTCATATCTGCAAAATCTAGGGTCGCGCCTATAAAGTCACAAACTTTGGCTAGGCTAGAACTCCTAGGCGCACTTCTTTTAAGCGAATTAATTGACTTCGTCTTATCTAGCTATGAAGGTAAAATAACTTTTACAAATATCGTTACTTTCTGCGATTCGCAAGTTGTATTGCACTGGCTTTCATCCCCTCCTAATCGCTGGCAAACCTTTGTTGGAAATCGAGTCAGTAGAATCCAAGAAATCATTCCCTCAAACTCATGGCGCTACATTCCTTCTGCTTTAAATGCAGCCGATATTGCGTCACGAGGGGCCACCCCCTCACAGCTCATTTCACATGACATGTGGTGGAACGCACCGTCGTTTTTGTGGTCTCCCGAAAACGAATGGCCCGATTTTCATAAATCAAAAATGCCGATTGATTTCGGAGATATTAATCTGGAGGAAAAGCCAAAGGTCTGTTGCAATGCGATAATTGACATCATTGATTTAGCAGGGCTTTGACGTTTTCTATTTGTTGTTGTTTTGACTTTATGTCAAACAAATTATGACGGAGCTTTTCACAAAACAAATTACCGTCTTTGCAACTAAATCAATATTTGCCCACATTTTAATATAATTTTGGATCCTCTTTTATGTTTCGGATCTTTATTTATCAGGTAAGTACCTATTTGATCTCTCCTTTAAAAGGTCGTAGTGTTTTATCCTTCGAACATTAAGCCCCGAGCGGCACACTGCATGTACAAAGTGAAACACTAACTTTTTAAGGCTTCTTTACTTAGATTTTGCCGCAGAATTTGGTTTACCATAGCTATGACGCGGTGCCACTTAAATAGAACATCAACTATAGTTTTTTTTTTAATAAAAAAACGAATAACAATTTTTTTAATTTAAAAAGACTTATCTCATTGTGCAATGCAGGCGCTCCTGGAGTGTTAACCTTAGCTATGACATCACTTTGTATAACATCGTTTAAAATAAAATCTGTATTTCCTACCAAAAAGTATTCTTGACATTTGCTTTCTTTTTCATAAAACTTAATAAAACCTATAAAAACACGTACTTTTTTTTTCGTGATAAAATAATCCCAACATGTGGACGCCAATGGAGTGCCGGCAATCATTAACTTGATCCATTTCAGTGCTATATGTTTTTGATAATATTTAGTTAATTAATAATAAAGTTTATTTCATTTTTTCAGTTTAATTTGCATATAATATACAAATACATATTTAGGAAATGGGTGTATCTATAACTCTTTAGTGTTTATGCAGCAATGATACTACCCAAATCGGTCTAGGACAACTCGGCGCCGCCAACTGGGCGCCGCCAACTCGGCGCCGCCAACTCGGCGCCGCCAACTCGGCGCCGCCAACTGGGCGCCGGGCCAACTGGGCGCCGGGCCAACTCGGCGCCGCCAACTGGGCGCCGGCCAACTCGGCGCCGGACTAAAAATTTGTTTTTGATAAAATGTGTAGATGAAAAATAAAATAATTTATTTATATAAAAACATCTTTAAAAAATCCTTTACTAACTAACTAACTATCTATCAAATCTTGTGAAGCGTTTTTAACACACTTCCCATTATCCGATTTGGATGAAATTTGGTACATACGTAGTGGTCCCATGACAATACAACATTAAGAAAAAAATATCCTACCACCCCTACCCCCACCCCTTCTATAGAAAAATGTGTTTTAGACACACTTCCCGTTATCCGATTTGGATAAAATTTGGTATACACATAGTGGTCCGATAATAATACAACAATAAGAAAAAAATATCCTCCCATCCCTACCCCCACCCCCTTCCATAGAAAAATTTGTTTTTGACACACATCCCGTTATCCGATTTGGATGAAATTTGGTATACATATAGTGATCCGATGACAATACAATATTAAGAAAAAAAATATCCTCCCACCTCTACCCCCACCCCCTTTAATAGAAAAATGAGTTTTTGACACACTTCCCATTATCCGATTTGGATGAAATTTGGTATTCACATAGTGGTCCAATGACAATACAACATTAAAAAAAAATATCCTCCCACCCCTACCCCCACCCCCTTCCATAGAAAATGCGTTTTTGACACCCTTCCCATTATCCGATTTAGATGAAATTTGGTATACATATAGTGGTCCGATGACAATATAATATTGAAAAAAAAATCCTACCACTCCTACCCCCACCCTCATCTATAGAAAAATGCGTTTTTGACACACTTTCCATTATCCGATTTGGATGAAATTTGGTATACATATAGTGAGCCGATGACAATATTAAGAAAAAAATATCCTCCCACCTCTACCCCCACCTCCTTTCATAGAAAAATGAGTTTTTAACACACTTCCAGTTATCCGATTTGGAGAAAATTTGGTATACACATAGTGGTCCGATGATAATACAACATTTAAAAAAATATCCTCCCACCCCTACCCCCACCCCCTTCCATAGAAAATGCGTTTTTAACACACTTCCAGTTATCCGATTTGGATAAAATTTGGTATACACATAGTGGTCCGATGATAATACAACATTTAAAAAAAATATCCTCCCACCCCTACCCCCACCCCCTTCCATAGAAAAATGAGTTTTTGACACACTTCCCATTATCCGATTTGGATAAAATTTGGTATTCACATAGTTGTCCAATGACAATACAACATTTAAAAAAATATATCCTCCCACCCCTTCCCCCACCCCCTTCCATAGAAAATGCGTTTTTGACACCCTTCCCATTATCCGATTTGGATGAAATTTGGTATACATATAGTGGTCCGATGACAATATAATATTGAAAAAAAAAAATCCTACCACTCCTACCCCCACCCTCATCTATAGAAAAATGCGTTTTTGACACACTTCCCATTATCCGATTTGGATGAAATTTGTGATGTGATGTGATGACAATACAATATTATGAAAAAAATATCCTCCCACCTCTACCCCCACCTCCTTTCATAGAAAACTGAGTTTTTAACACACTTCCCATTATCCGATTTGGATGAAATTTGGTATACATATAGTGGTCCGATGACAATATAATATTGAAAAAAAAATCCTACCACTCCTACCCCCACCCTCATCTATAGAAAAATGCGTTTTTGACACACTTTCCATTATCCGATTTGGATGAAATTTGGTATACATATAGTGAGCCGATGACAATACAATATTAAGAAAAAAATATCCTCCCACCTCTACCCCCACCTCCTTTCATAGAAAAATGAGTTTTTAACACACTTCCAGTTATCCGATTTGGATAAAATTTGGTATACACATAGTGGTCCGATGATAATACAACATTTAAAAAAAATATCCTCCCACCCCTACCCCCACCCCCTTCCATAGAAAATGCGTTTATGACACCCTTCCCATTATCCGATTTGGATGAAATTTTGTATACATATAGTGATCCGATGACAATACAATATTAAGAAAAAAAATATCCTCCCACCTCTACCCCCACCCCCTTTAATAGAAAAATGAGTTTTTGACACACTTCCCATTATCCGATTTGGATAAAATTTGGTATTCACATAGTTGTCCAATGACAATACAACATTTAAAAAAATATATCCTCCCACCCCTTCCCCCACCCCCTTCCATAGAAAATGCGTTTTTGACACCCTTCCCATTATCCGATTTGGATGAAATTTGGTATACATATAGTGGTCCGATGACAATATAATATTGAAAAAAAAAATCCTACCACTCCTACACCCACCCTCATCTATAGAAAAATGCGTTTTTGACACACTTCCCATTATCCGATTTGGATGAAATTTGTGATGTGATGACAATACAATATTATGAAAAAAATATCCTCCCACCTCTACCCCCACCTCCTTTCATAGAAAACTGAGTTTTTAACACACTTCCCATTATCCGATTTGGATGAAATTTGGTATACATATAGTGATCCGATGACAATACAATATTATGAAAAAAATATCCTCCCACCTCTACCCCCACCTCCTTTCATAGAAAACTGAGTTTTTAACACACTGCCAATTATCCGATTTGGATGAAATTTGGTATTCACATAGTGGTCCGATGATAATACAACATAAAAAAAAATATCCTCCCACTCCTACCCCCACCCCCTTCCATAGAAAATGCGTTTTTGACACCCTTCCCATTATCCGATTTGGATGAAATTTGGTATACATATAGTGATCCGATGACAATACAATATTAAGAAAAAAATATCCTACCACCTCTACTCCCACCTCCTTTCATAGAAAAATGAGTTTTTGACACACTTCCCATTATCCGATTTGGATGAAATTTGGTATTCACATAGTGGTCCTATAATAATACAACATTAAAAAAAAATATCCTCCCACCCCTACCCCCACCCCCTTCTATAGAAAATGCGTTTTTGACACCCTTCCCATTATCCGATTTGGATGAAATTTGGTATACATATAGTAGTCCGATGACAATACAACATTGAAAAAAAAATCCTACCACTCCTACCCCCACCCTCATCTATAGAAAAATGCGTTTTTGATATACTTCCCATTATCCGATTTGGATGAAGTTTGGTATACATATAGTGATCCGATGACAATACAATATTAAGAAAAAATATCCTCCCACCTCTACCCCCACCCCCTTTCATAGAAAAATGAGTTTTTGACACACTTCCCATTATCCGATTTAGATGATTTTTTTAGAAAGAGTAAAAAATCATGTTCAGCGACGTTAAACACCACAAAGTTCTAAATTTATTATAAATCGATCCCTAAGCACTGCAATCTTTCAAGTCTGAGACAAGTCGGTTAGTAAATAAAAAATCTGCCATTTTTGATCCGCCATTTTGATTTTTTTAAGTTTGAGTAAAAAATTTTGTTAAATGACTTCAACCAATGTAATATTTCAAGTTTGAGACAAATCGGTTAGTAAATAAAAAATCTGCCATTTTGGATCAGCCATTTTAATTTTTTTAAGTTTGAGTAAAAAATTTTGTTAAATGACCTCAAGCAATGTAATATTTCAAGTTTGAGAGAAATTGTTGAGACATTTTTTCATTATTGTAGTATTGTTATCGGACCACTATATGTATACCAAATTTCATCCAAATCGGATAATGGTAAGTGTGTCAAAAACGCATTTTTCTATAGATGAGGGTGGGGGTAGGAGTGGTAGGATTTTTTTTTTCAATGTTGTATTGTCATTGGACCACTATATGTATACCAAATTTCATCCAAATCGGATAATGGGAAGGGTGTCCAAAAAAGCATTTTCTATGGAAGGGGGTAAGGGTAGGGGCGGGAGGATATTTTTTTTAATGTTGTATTGTCATCGGACCACTATGTGAATACCAAATTTCATCCAAATCGGATAATGGGAAGTGTGTAAAAAACTCATTTTTCTATGAAAGGGGGTGGGGGTAGAGGTGGGAGGATATTTTTTTCCTAATATTGTATTATCATCGTATCACGATATGTATACCAAATTTCATCCAAATCGGATAACGGGATGTGTGTCAAAAACACATTTTTCTATGGAAGGGGGTGGGGGTAGGGGTGGGAGGATATTTTTTCTTATTGTTGTATTATCATCGGACCACTATGTGTATACCAAATTTTATCCAAATCGGATAACGGGAAGTGTGTCAAAAACACATTTTTCTATAGAAGGGGTGGGGGTAGGGGTGGGAGGATATTTTTTTCTTAATGTTGTATTGTCATCAGACCACTATGTGAATACCAAGCTTCATCCAAATCGGATAATGGGAAGTGTGTCAAAAACTCATTTTTCTATGAAAGGGGGTGGGGGTAGAGGTGGGAGGATATTTTTTTATTATATATGTATACCAAATTTCATCCAAATCGGATAACGGGATGTGTGTCAAAAACAAATTTTTCTATGGAAGGGGGTGGGAGTAGGGGTGGGAGGATATTTTTTTCTTATTGTTGTATTATTATCGGACCACTATGTGTATACCAAATTTTATCCAAATTGGATAACGGGAAGTGTGTCAAAAACACATTTTTCTATAGAAGGGGTGGGGGTAGGGGTGGGAGGATATTTTTTTCTTATTGTTGTATTATCATCGGACCACTATGTGTATACCAAATTTTATCCAAATCGGATTAACCCCTAAGTGTGTCAAAAACACATTTTTCTATGGAAGGGGTGGGGGTAGGGGTGGGAGGATATTTTTTTCTTATTGTTGTATTATCATCGGACCACTATGTGTATACCAAATTTTATCCAAATCGGATAACGGGAAGTGTGTCCAAAACACATTTTTCTATAGAAGGGGTGGGGGTAGGGGTTGTTTGGATATTTTTTTGTTAATGTTGTATTGTCATGGGACCACTACGTGTGTACCAAATTTCATCCAAATCGGATAATGGGAAGTGTGTCAAAAACGCTTCACAAGATTTGATAGTTAGTTAGACAGAACATCTGAAGCTAAATAAAAGCTTGTAAAAAATTGCGTAGGATTTTTTAAAGATGTTTTTATATAAATAATATATTTTATTTTTCATCTACACATTTTGTCAAAAAAAAATTTTTTAGTCCGGCGCCGAGTTGGCCGGCGCCCAGTTGGCGGCGCCGAGTTGGCGGCGCCGAGTTGGCCCGGCGCCCAGTTGGCCCGGCGCCCAGTTGGCGGCGCCGAGTTGGCGGCGCCCAGTTGGCGGCGCCGAGTTGGCGGCGCCCAGTTGTCCCATTCCGTACCCAAATAACTTACTATTATCTCATTTTGTAAGCTCACTATTAGTCTTTATTTAATGTCAAAAGAAAACAAAATTAGCCAACATCCAAAATGACGACAAAATGGTTGATAACTCGAAAACATCAGTCTGACATTGTTGTACTAAATTTTGTAGGATGTAATTTTTATTTTAAACGTGTTCTCTACAGCCCACAGAAACAAAATTATTACAGGAATATTAGGAATTATCAAACCTATACTCGTGCCAAGTTTCATAACTTTCGAAACTTTAAGCACCCTCATATATAGTGTAGTGGTAGCAATGTTTGTTTCCCACACCAGCGGCCCGGGTTCAATTCCTGGTTGGGCGATTGATCCTGATTGGATGGAAAGTCCCAGTATTAATTAAAGAAAAAACATAGGGTCCTCGTGATATACAATTTAACGTTTTTGTTTATCACAAAATATTTATAATGGCTGTCTTTTATAATTATAAACCGATTTGTCTTAAATTTTAAACTTTGAGGTGGCTTTAGGCGCAGACTATAATTTTTGAACTTAAAAAATCAACATTGGATCCAATATGGCAGACTTTCTTATCTAAGGAAAAACACCATCAACAAAGAACGAATGTTTTATGTTCCCTTTAATAATTATATTATCAAACCGCATAGTATAGTGTTTCCATACATATTGGTCAATCCTTCTAATGATGATTTTTGTTTAAATTAAAACCATTACAGATTGTAAAAAAAAAATATGTAAATTTAATGCGTTTTGATCCATCACTATGTGCAATGCTTTTTGTTGTTATCGATACACATATTACCTTAATCTAAATAAATTTAAATATATCTATAACTACTTCCACTGAAAAAACTTAAGTTGTAGTTGAGAGGCCTATTATGGTATCCCGTCAAATTATTTTAATTCACCGGGTCTTTGCCTACTTGAGTAGGAGGGCCGGTGTGACGTTAAAAATCCAAGATGGCAGCTTTTTTTCATGTTTTTTCAAAAACTTTGACTTGTAACTTTTGCCACATCGACTTTGAAAAAAAATATATATAGGTTATGATGTGCTTGCAATAGAACAGCAATTTAATTGTCGTTTTAATGAGCTTTGTATCTCATGAACTTAAAAAGTAACTGTTATTTTTTTAAATATTAAAAAAAATATAAAAATTCGAGATTAATCAAGAAAGTTTAAGACGACCCTTGCTCGATGGTGATATATCACTCGATTTTAAGTTACCAGGTGTTTGCGTCAAATTTGAGTAGGAGGGTCTATATGAAGCCATAAATCCAAACTAGCGGCATTTTCAATTTTTTTATATTTTTCCTTTTAAGATATAAAGCTAATTTATTTACTAAGTTTTTCCGTAAAATTAATTTAGCGAAAGTTATAAGCTAAAGTTTGTGGAAAAACAAGAAGGCGGAGAAGTTGCCCTTTTAGATTTAGATTCTGGATAGATCAAAAATTAAAAACGCCCCAGACCCAAAAAATTTCTTACCCCCACTACCAGTTTTGACATTATCAAAAAAGGGGTTGGAAAACAAAAACAACATATTTATTTAGTAAAATTTAGCCTAAAATGAGTTTATTTTAGTTGAACAACGTACTTATTATTATAAAATTTACTTAAAAAAATGGAATTCAACATGTCAATAAAATGTCAAAAGTTTGACATTCTTTTTGAATACCTATACGTGTTGGGTATCAATTTGAACGTCGTTTTAACAAAAAAATTGCATAGCAGTCCTAAACATATACAGTGCTCGACATCGAACGTTTAGACTTTATGAAAAGCGTATAAAAAAAGATGAACTTATAGAAAACAAGAAGTCAGTGCGGGACCAAAGACGCGCATATTTAGGAGCGTTTGCCGTTGTGACTCAAAATTAATTAATAGAATTTTATTACTAAACAGGAGCAAGCACAGTAAGATTTCCACTTTTAAAAGACGAAGAAATAGTCATTATTATTTATTTCGTTATTTTAACTTTAATCAGGAAACATTAAATCGAGAAAAATTCAATTTTTTAATAATTTTTCTCTTAAGACAATCACCTTGCTCTTTTATTATAATCGCGCTTCGCGCCGTTCGATCTGCTCGCGGGGCTAACGAAGTCAAGTTGCTAAAATAGTTCAGGCCCTATGGGGTCCGATACTGCGTTCAATGATAGAAGCAACACACTTGGTATGAATAGGCATAAGACTCGCCCGAACATTTTACGAAAGGGAACCACCTCCCCACCCCGGGCAGGGGGTGGTTTCCCCCCCTTAAACGTGTTTTTTGATAGTTTTTTGCTAATAACTCGAAAACAATCAACTTTTTCAAAAAGATCATTTTTCAAGCCGATACAATTTCCTTTCCAACCATGTACCTTAGTATCCTCTGACGGCAGTGGTGCACATTCCATTAGCGTACGAAAAAAGGGGAAAATTTTTAAAATATTTTTTTTCTATTTTTTTTTGTAGTATTTTTTATCCTTAACACTATTTTTTTTCAAAAAAATATTTTTGTTTAACAGCCCATTGTATACAGTTAAATACTTATTAAGGTAGGCATGTTTTTTTTTTTTAATAATCGCCTTGAAATAAAAATAAATGTGTTTGTAGAAATCCTTAAATCAAACAAAAATTTTGATCATTAATTTTTGTAACTGAGTAAATAAAAATAGAGAGTAAAAAATTATTTTTGGTTAGTAATAACTTAAAACTGACTTTTTCTAGCTCCCCTTTTTCAAAGTGGGGATCCCTCCTCTCACCGCCCTCAAAAATGCTCTCTTACAGTATTTTCCCAATTATTTGCAAACTTTTAACTTAAAACAACTAAGTGATAACTATTAAGGCTGATGAAAAGTCAAGCTCCCCTTACATCAGTGGCGCACCTTTTATAGGCATTTGAATAAATTAGAGGTGTGGAAAAAACCTGTTTTTTTTTAATTTTCTTAAATTTGACTGTCCCACATATCTGGTTTTAAAATTTTTTTTAAAGCTGAAGAAATTTCCTTTCCAACGATGTATATCACTCTCCCCTCAAGGTAGCGGTAGATCTAGCATAGTCGCACCAAAAATGATCAAATTTGGTATACCCTTGAATCTTCATTTAAGACAATCTTTTTGGAACAGTATTAATACACACACTACGTTCAATGAGAGGAGCAACACAATTGGTATGGATATATAGTATACTCCCCCCAATAATATAACAAAGGGGATCCACCCGCCTACTCTTGGCGGGGGGGTGGTCCCCCCTTAAATATTTTTTTCACTATTTTTCTAAGAAACCAAAAATTGTCAAAAAAACATTTAGGGTAGGGATAGCCCCCCCCACCAAGGGTGGGCGGATGGTTCCCCGTCGTTATATTTTCGGGAGTATACTGTATATTCATACCAAGTGTGTTGCTTCCCTCATTTACCGCAGTGTCTGTATTAAAACTGTTCTAACATGGTTGTCTTGAATGAAGATTCAAGTGTAATACCAAATTTGACCATTTTTGGTGCGTCTATGCCAGATCTACCGCTGCCTTGCGGGGGAAGCGATATAAATCGTTGGAAAGGAAATTTCTTCAGCTTTAAAAATAAGCTTTAAAACCAGACATGTGGGACAGTAAAATGTAAGAAAATTAAAATAAACTAGTTTTTTCCACACCTCTCATTTATTTAAATGCCTATAAAAGGTGCGCCACTGATGTAAGGTGGGCGTGTTATACATCGTTAGAGAGGACTTTTCATCTGCCTCAATAATTGTTACTTAGTTAGTTTTGTCAAGTTAAAAGTTTGCCAATAATACCACATAATAATAATAATACCACAAAAAAAAATATTTTAAAAATTTTCCTCTTTTTTCCTACGCCGTTAAAGGGTACTAAGTTATTAGCAAAAAACTATCAAAAAGCACGTTTAAGAGGGGGGGGGGGTGGTTCCCTTTCGTAAAATGTTCCAAGTTGCCAAGTGTGTTGCTTCTATCATTAAACGCAGCACATGGCGGTAATCTCGGATGTAGGGCCTGAACTAAAAGTAGAATTACGGATTCGCAGTATTGATTATTAGTCATACAGATCAAATGATATCTAAGAGATGGCGCAACAGCAATTAAAATCAAGTTGCTTTTTGGATTTTATTCTTGAATTGCTAACTTGACAACAGCGCTAAACTACTTATCTCTCTTAGTGTCATTTATTTAAATAGCGATCTTACTTCAGTTCACATATTTTCAATAGCCAAACGATCGTTGACGAACCCTGTATAAAGATTAACATTTAAGCAGATTTCTCCTTTCTTCCCTCTCCCGCTCTTCCCCTTCTATTCTTCCGCTCCCCTCTCCCAGTATTTTCCTTCACCACTAAGTGTACATACATTATAATGTTCTAGTAGATGTATATTTACCCAATCAACAATATATTATACATTTAATAATTTTAAGAACAATGACCTTAGTGGCATAGTTGGGTACAACGCAGGCCGCTTCTTACACATTTACATGCTGCCAGACATCTTTGTTTGTAGCTACAGGCAATAAGTTCTTCAAAACTTTTTGCCAAATCTGGCGCAGTAGACCACAATGGTTGAAAGCCGTTATTAGTTTTTTTTCCATCCCTAGATATCGGGTTCGGTGTAGCCATAAAAGACCTTCCGAGGTTGCTCTCTTTGTATGTTGAAGTAAGGCATTTTCAGTTGGTGAAATGTTTTCAATTGCTCTACTTTTTTTATGAAATGGTGTTGTCTGCATTCGTTGACAGAGCTCAAGGAAGATGTCGAATCATAGAGAAGAACTACCATTCTTTCTATAAGTAGTTGCTCAAAAGCTGCAATAATATTCGGATGTGCCAAAGTTGTTGAATACTTGTTGAGTTTTGAAAAATCAGATAATGCAACAGCATCCAAATTCCCTGTTCGAATGCTGACTCGGCTGTGGCCATTACCAGCTGCATGCTTGGCATGAAGGAGTAGACGACCGTCTGCTTCTTCGTGTCACTGAAGATGTTATTGCTCTTGCTTCAAGAGTACAGACCAATGTTTTTCCATGAAAACTTTCTCTTATTAGTTGTTCAGCCAAGAAAGTAAATAACTGTCTTTTGTTCTCATCTACACGTAAAAATTCGTTAAATTTTTTTGGAATCATGGTCGAAGGTGTAACTCTTATTTGCACTCCCGTTCCTCTTAATTGACGTGTATCAGCTTTTAATGAATCACTGATATATCTCTCTTTGTATGTTAAAGTAAGGCATTTTCAGTTGGTAGAATGCTTTCAATTGCTCTATTTTTTTATGAAAAGGTGTTGTCTGCATTCGTTGACAGAGCTCAAGGGAGATGTCGAATCATAGAGAAGAACAACAAATCTTTGAACTTCGCGCATTATTTCTCTAGTTAAAATTCTTTCTATTAGTAGTTGCTTAAAAGCTGCATTAATATTTGGATGTGCCAAAGCAATGCTTTCTGGAAGACCGGGAGACGATACATTTCCAGGATGCAGTGACCATATCTACAGTTACTGGTGCATGTGGAACATTCACCAGGTTTTTAACATCCATCGATAGATGTCAACATTAACGATGAATTTCAACCCCCAAACCCTACCCCTACTTCTTTTGAAAAGAGCCTCTCTTTTAAAAAAAATTATCCAGTTCAAATTATATTGCCACCGTTAAGTTTAGCGTGCCCAAAAACGTGTAAAACGACACTAAATACCATAATTTATGTAAAATATCAAAATTTGACATTTTAGTGACAAAATGGCCGCCATATTCAAAAAAATTTTTAAATGATGATACTTAACTCTATTTAAGAAAAAAAAACGATTTTTGACAGAAATAATGGGACAAAATTCTCGACAAAAGTTGATACGTTGATGCTTAACGTCTTCTTTTATCTCTACATTGATGACGTCATAACTGGTAGTGGGGGTCAGAAATTTTCTGGGTCTAGGGCGTTTTTTATTCCTTGATATATCTACTATCTAAATCCAAAAGGGCATCTTCTCCGTCAGAAGTGAAATATTTTTATGAATTTTAAGACTAAGCAACCCGACTACACCCGATGACTTAAAATGGTGTGATCGATCTGGGGAGTTTTAAAAAATCCCATTCCACGGGACACGATTTCTTACTATAAGCCCTTCAACTGTTACAAGAAAATCGGTTTTTTAATTTGCAACTTCTCTCTTAGGCAAGTTTAGTAGTCGTGCAAAAATGACATAAATTTTTAAAAATCCATAATTGGAGATTTAATTTCCGTTCCGTCGCTCTGTTCAGCTCAACTCTTTCAACATCCGAGTAAAGAATTTAAAAAAAACATAATTATCAGTCAAAATATTGAGCAAACGGTTAATTTGAAGTTATCAGTGGCGGAGCATATTTAGGGTTTTATTAACGGAACAACTTGTGGTAAATCGGCATTTTTATTTGTTTTAGGGAAAGTTGGAAAAACTACATTGACCAAAAAACAGTTAAGGGAAGATCTTCTTGTAACAAAGTATTTCTTGAAATGTCCCTTCTTTAAAATCTTAAGAAAAGTTTGAAAATTAAGAAAAATCGAAAAATGGTTTTGGCCAAAAAATTAGCTAAGGCTAATCTTAAAAATATTTACCTAATTCTAAAATTATAAATCAGTTTTTTTCGCAAAAACGCGCCGTTTTAAGAAAACTAGGAAAATTTACTTCAGACAGTACGCTTCCGTAAAAGTATCTGGATGTAGTGCGCTAAGACCTAAACTTACCCAATGATGTGTTCTAATCTAACTTAAGCAAACATAACCTTACCCAGCCTAATCCAACCCAAACCAATCTAACCTAACATGACTTGGCTTGATTTTACATTATTTTCCAGTCAAGATTTAGTCGCGAGCATGCCACCGAAATATTTGCAACCAATTTCTTGCACAAAGTACAAAAGCCCATAAAATGAAAAAACAACTTTTTCAAAAAAAATTACAAGAAAAAGCACATTTAGAATATTGATCAAAGGAGTCTTCTCCATTTCAGTGTATACAAGTAAAAAAATACTTAAATATGAATAAAAAGGATTAATTTTCTTTTATAGGAGAAAAAGCCTGTCAAATTACGTTTGTTTCGCTTTACATGATAACAGCACCCAATAAAAAAAATTGAATATTACAAAGAAATAAATCCGGTTTGACCGTTTTACGTAGGAGTTTGTAGGTATTACAAACTTGACATACCAAAGTTGAATTTAAAAGTAAGTCGTCGATTAGCTGTCATCGTTTAATGTAAAATTGTCAAAATATTGCTTAGTACTATTACTGCCTGGCAGAAATTACCCCGTTACCCTCCTCAAATTCGCGCTTTCTGTCTTGTTTTACTCCAATAAGTAATGTATAAGTATGTTGGGCCAATTTCGATGTTTTTTGGGGATTTTAGTTATTTTTAGCCGAGATAAAAGCAAGTGGACTGGGCTCAATTTTCGAGACGTTCTCAAATATCAAGGCCGCTTTTTAATACACATCGTCGTGTTTGAACTACGAGGGGTTTTTGAAAATTCTGCATTAAACGAGCTGGCTTATAACTTTTTAATTTACGAAAATTTCATTTATGTGTAAAATGCTTTTTAATAACTTTTTTTATTAGAAATTCAACTGTCAAACTAAATTTATTTTATAACTTCTATCTTCATCTAATAGATTACTAAAAAACAAAAACTATGGATATGATCAAAAGGTGGGCCAGATCCTTAAAATATCAAAATATATAACATAGCTTAAGTTTTAAATTTTAACAAAAAATTATTGATTCTGATAAAGAGGCAGTTATAAAAGAACCGGAAATATTTGGTTAAACTAATCATAAGATTAAAATAATATTTAAAAATCCAACATTACACAAGTATTAACTAAACGGTGCTAAGTTTATAGAGTAGGTCTAAATTTTGGTCGAAGGTTTAACTTATTTTTTGTCTTAAATGCAATAATTTTTATTAGTTATATAATTGTTTATAAATACTTTGCAATATAGGCCAACTTTTTCGTTGTTACAATGAAATTATATAAAAAAAAACAATTACAAATAAATTTAAAAAAGTTCATTTTTAAATTTGAAATTGCAGCTGTATTTAAACCTCCAAACGTCACTCGGGAATGTCTAATAAAATTGGAGTAAATCCCGCCATTTGACAGCTGTTCGTTTTACGTTAATTATATCGACCAGTTGGCTTTGACTGTACCATTTCAATTTTACCCAGCTTGCTTGAGATAGAATTCTAATATAAGTTGCGCTTTTTGGGTGGCGGAACAAAGATCGAAAGACAAAAGATCAAAAGACAAAAGATCGAATACAAAAGATCAAAAAACAAAAGATCGAAAAGACAAAAGATCGAAATACAAAAAATCGAAAGTACAAAAGATCGAAAAACAAAAGATCGAAAAACAAAAGATCGAATATGCAAAAGATCGAAAAACAAAAGATCGAAAGACAAAAGATCGAAAGTACAAAAGATCGAAAATAGCGCGTTTCAAAATATCGCTATTACATAGTTTAAAAAAAAAACTTTCCTGATTTCTTTTCCGGGGTCCTAAAAGGTGTGTAACTAAACTGAACCGAACCGAACCGGTTCGACTATGGGGTCTCTTTCTAACATATAATTTCAAAAAAAAACTTTCCTGAAATGTTTCCCGAGATCCTACAGGGTGTAAAACCAAACCGAAACCCTCTAGGATCCCGGGAAAGAAATCAGGAAAGTTTTTTTTTGAAAAAATATTGTTACGGGTTGATTGGTATAAAGCGAAAAATTAATTAGATTGCTGGTTCATAAAATTAGTTTACCAATCACCTGCGAATAATTTAATTAATTATGAAATCTGAACTGAAAATAATTACGAACAGTTGAAGATGCACTTACCCCTGTTTTTGCAGCGTGTTGTTCGTGACGTCTTTCACACAGAAGTGATTTTTCGACAGCAATTGTCATATATCGAAGCGCGCACACCCCCAATGTACAAATTCAACTGGTTGACTGCGCGAAGATGCAATTGAACATGCTCAGAAAGTAAAATAAAATAAAATTCTTATACCCAAAAGTATATTTACAAAGGCGAGTGAATTTTGGACATTCTGCCCGCCTAAAAATTACATTGATGTAATTTTTAAATGTTTTCAGGTTCAAAGTCCATCGGTAAAGGACATAGCTTTACCAGAGGTCTTTGAAATATTCCTGAGACAGTGCGCACAGTGGCAACACGTGAGATTTGATCTTCACCTGGGTGAAGGGCAATAATTCTACCAAGCGACCATTTTGTCGGTGGTAAATTATCCGACTTTATGTGTACCATAGTACCTATAGCAGGGGCGGGACAAGTGGGTTCCAGCCACTTGGACCGCTGCTGCAGTGTATGTAAATATTCCTTAGAATAACGCGCCCAAAAATCCTGATGTAATCTTTGGATCATCTGCCATCTAGAGAGGCGGTTTAGTTTGATACTGGTTACATCAGGATCGGGTAAACTACAAACAGGTTCTAGAGTCAAAAAATGATTTGGTGTCAACGCAGACAAATCATTGGGGTCGCTAGATAAAGGAGACAATGGTCTAGAATTTAATAGCGCTTCCACTTGTACTAAGACCGTATAAAGCTCTTCGTACGTTAAAATCTGGCTTCCGATAACGCGATACAAATGCGTTTTTACCGCCTTTACTCCACTTTCTGCTAATCCAGAAAAGTGTGGCGCCCCTGGGGGGTGAAAAAACCACTCAATGGATTCCGCGGCTGCCGCTTGTTTAAATATTATCTGTAATTCCTTATTTGCACCCTTAAACGTAGTTCCTTGGTCTGATATTATTTTTGAGACCCTTCCTCGACGTGCCATAAAACGCCTTAAAGCACACAGAAAAGCTTCGCTAGAATAATCCGAAACTAATTCGATATGAAGAGCCTTGGTAGAGAAGCAAACGAATATGCAGATCCAAGCCTTAAGCGTTTTATTTCCGCGAACTTTTCTGCTTAATGATATGGATATTGGACCCGCATAGTCACAACCGACTACGGTAAAACTTTTGACAGCAGATATGCGTAATTTGGGTAAGTTTCCCATTTTTGGTTCAAAAGGTTTCGGATTAAGTCGCCAACAATTTTTACAGTTAGCGATAACGGTTCTTATCGCCCGCTTAGGAGATAATATCCAGAAATTTTGAAAAATTAAGAACTGTAAAGTTTGCAAACCTGGGTGCAAATAAGATTTATGATAGTGTTCAATGAGGAGCGTAGTTAATCTATGTTGTCGTGGTAAAAGAATCGGGTGTTTCTGGTCATATGAAAGATCAGAATATCGGAGGCGACCTCCAACCCGCAATATATTTTTATTATCAAGAAAAGCGTCTAACTTTCTAAAAGGCTTTGAAATGCGTTTTTTCGCATTAATATTTGAGATTTCTTGAGAAAATGTGACTGTTTGAACATGCCTGATCAGAAAAATAAGAGCGAGATTAAGTTCTGACAGGACTATGGGTCCAGTACGATAAGCAAGATTTCTTTTAAAGCAGATAAAACGATACCAGATAGCGATTATCCTTTGAATTTTAGAAAGCGAAGAATATTTGTTTAAAAGAATATCAAAAAACTTGTTTTCTGTAAATGCGACCAAAGTTATTTTCCTTTCTTCACCAAGAACTTCGTCCGAATCCAATGGTTCAGAATAAATGCTTGGTGGCCAATGCTCATCAGGCATTGAAAGCCAATCTGGACCGCACCACCAAAGGGGCGTATTTAACAATTCTGACGGCAACAAAGTTCTTGTTGCACAGTCTGCGGGATTATCATTTGTGCGTACATGCTGCCATATTGCAGCTGGTAGTTTATTTTGAATTTTCGCAACCCGGTTGGCGACAAATGTTTTGTATCTATAAGGGGGATTTTTAATCCAGCTAAGAGCGATTGTGGAATCTGACCACGCGAAAATTTTAGAAATTTTAATTTTATCTCCTAGAATTTTTAAAATTGCGGAAACAAGATCAACCAGTAAAACAGCGGCTACTAGCTCTAATCTCGGGATTGAAATTGTTTTTACCGGAGCGATTTTTGCTTTAGCAGCAATGAGAAAAGTGCAGATTTTATTATTTTGTAAAACGCGAAAATACGCTATACTAGCGTAAGCTTTTTCTGACGAATCACAGAAAGCGTGAAGTTGACATTCTGTAAAATTATCAATAATAAAACGTCGCGGTAAAGAAAAGTTTTGAATAAGGCCTAACTCAGATTTATATTTTAACCAACGTTGGCGTATAAAGGGGGAAACTTCCTGGTCCCAGTCATATTTTTGTTTCCACAGAAGCTGCAATAGATCTTTGGAGAACAGGCTCAGAGGTGAGAGCCATCCTAGTGGATCAAAGCATCTTGCAATTTCTGACAGAATCGTGCGTTTTGTACATTCTCGTTCCAATGGATCTACGCGATAGGTAAAAATATCTTTACAAGGAATCCATTGTAAGCCTAAAATTTTTATTGTTTCAGATTCTGAATCGAAATTAAACGAGTTTGAGTGCAAGTAAGACTCCGGAAGGTCTTGTAAAAATGACTTATTGTTGCTTGCAAATTTTCTAAGTTCGAACCCACCGTTTCCCAATAGTTCTATAAGTTGATCGCGTAAATTTCTAGCTTCTGAGAGGTTATTTGCATTACAAATTAAATCATCAACGTAAATTGAGGTTTTGAGTACCTCACGAGCTTGAGGAAACTTGTTTCCTTCATCCTGTGCTAATTGAGCAATGACGCGGTTAGCGAGATATGGAGAAGAGCTCAGACCAAAAGTGACCCGTTTAAAACGCATGTCTTTTATGGGCTCGTTGGGAGTGAATCTCCATATTATTCTTTGAAAATCCCTATGAATAGGGGCAATTAAAACTTGTGTAAACATGCTTTTAAGATCACAAGTAAAGACCACAGAAGAAATACGAAAACTGAGAAGTAGAGCAAAAACTTCTTTTTGAAGTTTTGGCCCCGTAAGAAGGGTGTCATTTAGCGAGGGTGAATTTTGATTTGGACGAGACGATCCGTCGAAAACAATTCGAATATTGTCACCCTTGGCTACGCAATGATGGGGTAAGTAAAAAGAGTTTTTATTTATTTCTTCGTCAGGAATAATTTCAAGATAATCATTGTTAATATATTCTTGAATAGTATCTGAATATTTTTTATAAATATTAGGATTTAAAATTAAGCGTTTTTCAAGCGAAAAAAATCTTCTTAAAGCCAATGAGCGCGTTGCATGAAAATCAAATTGCGGAGGCGTATTATCTTGGAAAGGTAGTTCTACCATGTATCGCCCTGTTTCGTCTCTACAGTGAGTCTCAACAAAGCTTTTCTCGGCAAGAATATCGGAGGGCGAGCAAAAATTTGCTTTAGGTAGCTCTTCTAATTCCCAAAAGCGTTTTAAAGCGTGGTCTAGCGATAGTGAATCGGTTTCATTTACAGAGCAAAATAAAGCGGTTGAATGTGATTGCGAATTAATTTTATTATTTTTATTTTTTCCCATAATAATATAGCCAAAAATACTATTAAGAAGAATTGGTTTGTTGGGGCCATTATCAATGCGCCCTTCGCGTAAAATATAGGGAAAAATATCAGCGCCCAAAAGAAAATCAATATTAGCGGGTTCTTGGAACGTAGGGTCCGCGAAGGGTACATTTTGAAAATCAGAAGTATCTATATTACCTAAATAAGTGCTAGGAATTTCCGAACACAACTTGGGTAAGATCACAGCGTCGACTGACATGCGTGGTTCCGTTTGATTATACGGTTTGATAATACAAGTTACTCCTCCCTGAGAGGTAACTTCATTCATAGATCCTAATCCTTGAATAGAAAGGGATAAACTATAGCGTGGAAGTGAAAGTTTTTTGAAAAACTTCAAAGAGACGTAACTGCATTCTGAGCCAGAATCAAGAATAACCCTAGCTTTTTGAAAAATGCCACGAGAATCCATAACCTCGATAATAGCGGTAGATAAAATTGTATTCTGAGCGTGCGAATTGGAGAAGTAATTTAAGGTATTTTGCGAATTTTGAGGTAAATTTTCCATACCTGTTTGTGGCGGTTGCTGAAAAGCGCGAGAGGTTGGCGAATTATTTTGCTGAGGCGAGATATTACCATTAAAAGCAGGCGAATTATTTTGTGAAGAACTTTGCGGGTTATTGTATTGCGAATTATAAAAGGGGGGTCGTACATTAGAATTGTAATTATTTTCAAGATTCGTGCGGTTAGAAGTATGTGGACTGTAATTGTTGTTATTTTTAAAAATATGTAAAAGAGAGTGATGTCTATTAGATTGACAGTAACGACAAACAGACTGCGATTGACATAAAGCTAGGTTATGTTGCCCACTTAAACAATTAGGACACCAGTTGTTGTCTTTAGCTAACTGAAAACGTTCAGAGGAATTTTTATTTTTAAATTCTAAGCATCTGTAAATATTATGGTCACGTGATTGACATAAAAGACAAGATTGATTTGAATTATTTAACTTTGTATTATTATTTCGACTTGCATTACCAAAAAATGCAGAAGTTTGTCTAGGTTTTGACTGATTAGAAGAAAATCTATTTTTTGTGTCTGTTTTTAAAGGTGAAGAAAAATCAGTTTTAGTTGAAAATTCTACCGCTTCTATAGCGTTACATCGTTTTAGTACAAAATTCTTTAAATCGTCAAAAGTAGGAACTTGAGATGGATCATTAAGTTCAAGTTCAAATCGCGTCATGGTCTCCTGATCTAAATGTTTACTGAAATTATAGTATAGCAAAAAAGACCAATCATCTGTGGGAAAACCAAGTACCTTAAGGGCGGAGAGATTTTCACTATATACGTCAACTATTGTGCGCAATTGTTTTGAATTTTTAGAATTTGTTACGTAAGGAACATTATCCATTGTTTTTAAATGTGAAAAAGCAATAAGCCGTTTGTTATCGTAGCGGTTTTTTAGCGATTCGAGAGCAATTGAATAATTAGCGGCGGCTAAAGGTGTGCATTGCACCAGTGCTAGCGGGGGTCCCTCTAGGGAGTTTAAAAGATGGTTAAATTTCTCTATATTCGAAATATTTGTGTTGTCAACTAGCGCATTAAACATGTCCATAAAATTTCTAAATTGTCTAATATCGCCGGAAAATTTTGGAACTTTCAAATTAGTCAAGTTTGGCGGTCGATTACCACTAGATAGTCCCGAAGCAGAGGATGCGTCGGTTTCAACCTTCAGTGTTGGCTTTTCAAACAGCGCGGTATACTTAGCGTAATTGTAAGATCGTAAGTATTCAAAGTCTTTTCTCACTCCTTCTTCGGTATCAATTTCAAAATCGTCGGTCGCTGACATTAAAGATATAAGATTTTGATGATATTTAGCAAAATCGTTAACCACTTGATCAATTTGAGCGTACATAATTTTAAACTGAAGTTTAGCCGTCTCGTCAGCATCAGAAGCCGAGTCAGCAAAAGTTTTTAATTCTTTCATTTGATTATGACACATTGTGCGAAGGGTCTTATACGATTTAATCTTAGCCGCGGACATGATGATCCTTTATTTAATGCAGATGGGTATAATAAAGAAAAGCAAAACTAAATTTTTAATTATTTTTAGCAATTTAGGGATATTACGCGGTATTTTTAACAATTTAGCCAAATAAAATCAATTTATTAAAATCAATTATTGGTAAAATTATCAATTTATTTAGTGATACTAATAAATAAAAGGGAAAGCGAATTATTAATAATATAATTTTTAATTGAATTTAACCATATTATTTTAGCGAATTAATAAATTTTTATAAATTAAGTAACGGTGAAAATAGCGAATTATTTATTTACCTTTGTTAGTTAATAAGAGCGAAAACGAACTATTTATTTATATTTACTAATAAATAAAAGCGAAATATTTTTTAATAGTTAAGGGGAATTGCGCGGTGCGAATTAGCGATAATTAATTAACTTAGCGACATGCAATAGCGAGTTATCTACTAGCGATCCCAATAATTTGTAAATATAGGCAAGTAAGAAGCTTAAATTATAAACCTCTTTACACAATAAATAATACTATGGCACCCATAAAGCTGCAATAAAAGTTCTAAACTAAAGCAGCAGTAATAAAATAAAATGCAGATAGGACCTACTGGTAAGCCTATATCATATGCCGATAAATTACGTGCAATTGTTTATGTATATGTAACCTGCCTAAAACCTACTACTCATTTTAGGAAAGAATGTTAAAGAAAAAAACTGGAATGATAAGCTCATATTCAATGACCTTGAATTTATTTCTCCGAAACAAATTACCTATTTATAAATCGTCAAAGACGGAAAACCAAAACACGTTGAAAAATGAAAAAAACCTATTATACTTTTATTATTAGCGAAGCGAATAAAAACTTTCAAACGCGTTCGGCTCGTAGGGCCAAAAATGATTGGTATAAAGCGAAAAATTAATTAGATTGCTGGTTCATAAAATTAGTTTACCAATCACCTGCGAGCAATTGTCATATATCGAAGCGCGCATACCCCCAATGTACAAATTCAACTGGTTGAGTGCGCGAAGATGCAATTGAACATGCTCAGAAAGTAAAATAAAATAAAATTCTTATACCCAAAAGTATATTTACAAAGGCGAGTGAATTTTGGACACGGGTTCACAACGACAAATTAAAACTCGCAATTGTTGAAAACGATACGTCAATTTATTTCGACAAATTATGTACAAAAACACGCACTTAAACTTAGTAATAACTTGCTAATAATTCACTACTATAATCGGTCTATTAACTTCGTGTTAATCTCACGACCACTACAGCACGTTATCTGTGACTGACTGCCTGGTGCGCGACCCCGGCCCTATATATAGGATCGTCCATCTCTCTCGAACTTTCCGGCAGCCTTCGACGTCCGGAAAGTTCCCGCACTACCGCGACCGCAAGCCACAGACAACGCAACTAAAACCTAGACTAAGAATACAACCTTAAGATAAATCGACCTAATACTACACTAAACCTAAATAAATTCCAATTATAAAATTTAAATAACTTAAATTTGTAACACTATCCTCCTCTGCAGGTTTGATCGTCTCGATCAACATTTCCCAGGTAAGGTTTTAGTCTGTCTAGATGAACAACTTTCATCTTGGACTTCGGGCTTCTCTGGATTCGGTAGACTACATCATTAATTCTCTTAACAACTTTATAAGGCCCTTCCCATGGTGGTGTCAACTTAGGTGATCTTCCTTTCTTGCGTTGAGGATTGTATAGCCAGACTTGATCATTCTCTTTGAACCCTGAAGAGTTTGCTTTCAGGTCATATCTCGCTTTCATGCGGTCACTGGCTATTTCTATTCGCTCTCTAACCACTTTATGGATATCGTGCAGCTTTTGCCTTAAACGTTCGACATAGTCATTAACCTCTAAGTGTGCTTCTTCAGGTGAACCAAACATGATATCACATGGTAAACGCAGTTCTCTACCAAACAAGATACTAGATGGAGTAGCTCCTGTCGTATTGTGAATGGCAGTTCTATAGACCATCAAAAACAATGGAATATATTGGTCCCAATCTGTTTGGTGCTCATCAACAACTTTGCAAAGATGTCCCTCTATTGTTTTATTAAATCTTTCAACCATGCCATCTGACTGCGGATGCAAAGCAGTAGTCCGTGTTTTATGTATTCCTAAAAGGTCACAGAGATTCTGGAAGAGCTTTGATTCAAAGTTTCTTCCTTGATCTGAATGTAGTTCCAAAGGAATGCCAAATCGGCTGAAAACATCATTTACCAGAACTTCTGCAACTGTAGCGGCCTCTTGGTTAGGCAAAGCAAAAACTTCTGGCCATTTGCTAAAATAATCCATGACAACAAGGATGTATTTGTTGCCCTTTTTAGTTTCTGGAAATGGTCCGGCCACATCAATAGCAATGCGTTCGAATGGCAGACCTACGTTATATTGTTTCATTTGACCTCTGGACCTTGGGACCTTGGCTGGCTGCACAAGTCGAACATCGGCGGCACCAGTTTTTCACATCTTGAAAGTAATTGACCCAATAAAATCGGTTTCGAATTTTGTCCATGGTTTTATTTATGCCTAGGTGCGCGCCTGATTTTCCACCATGGCATTCGGCCATTATATTGTCTACCATGCTCCTAGGAACCACTACTTGATTAATCACAGTAAGGCCATCGGCACTTTCCCAGGCACGTTTAAGGATGTATTCTTCTATTATCAGTGAATCCCATTGTGCCCACAGTGATTTGAATATCACCCCTTGGTTTGCGATATCTTGCCATGATGGTCGTGGCTTGTTCTCTTCTTTCAATCGCAAGATAGGTCCCACATCTTTGTCGTTAAGTTGTGCGGTTCTAATTGAAGCCGACATCCATTCTTCATCTGGTTCTAACTTTATCTGGCGCACGTAGGTAATTCCTTCTTTCTGGTCAATTTTCCTGCAATGTTTACAATCCTCGGGGCAAGGTCTTCTGCACAATGCATCTGCATTATTATGCACCCTTCCTGCTCGGTGCTTAATTTGATAATGGTATTGTTGTAGCTTTTCTATCCATCTCGCGACTTGCCCCTCAGGTTGTTTCATTTTCATGAGCCACTGTAACGCAGCATGATCCGTTCTAATCAGAAACTCTTGTCCGTAGAGATATTTGTGAAAGTGATCTACAGATTTAACTATGGCTAGGAGCTCCTTTCTAGTAACACAATAATTTCTCTCTGGTTTGGCTAGCTTCTTGCTGAAAAATTCGATGACCCGTTCTTCTCCATCTTGTACTTGGGAGAGTACGGCTCCTATGCCATCGTTGCTTGCATCAGTATCTAATATGAATTTTCCTTTTGGAATGGGATATGCAAGAATCGGACTAGAACATAATGCTGCTTTTAGTCTTCTAAATGCTTGGTCACATTCGGTATTCCATTTGTAAGAAGCTTTATCTTCTGTAAGTCTATGTAACGGAGACGCTATTTTGGCGAATCCTTCTACAAATCGTCTGTAGTATGTACACAGACCCAAAAAGCTTCTCAATTCATGTTTGTCACGAGGTTGAGGCGATTCTTTTATTGCTTGTAGCTTCTTTTCGTCGGTATGGATGCCTTCTCGGGAAACGACGTGACCCAGGAACTCAACTTTTTCTTGGAACAGAAAACATTTCTTTGAGTTTAATTTAAGATTTGCGTTCCTGATTCTTGAGAATACTTCTCGTAAATTATCTAGATGTTCTTGAAATGATTTCCCCATTACTATGACATCATCCAAATAGACTAGGCAGGTTTTCCAAGTAAGGCCTCGTAGAACGACTTCCATTAGTCTTTCAAATGTAGCTGGGGCATTGCACAGGCCAAATGGCATCACATTAAACTGATAAAGTTCACTTCCAGCAGAGAATGCAGTCTTCTCTTTATCTCTTTCAAAGATTCCTACTTGCCAATACCCACTTTTCAGGTCAAGAGTAGAAAACCAATATGATCCTGCCAACGTTGTTAATGTGTCGTCTATTCTTGGCAGTGGGTAACTATCTTTCTTGGTCACATCGTTAAGTTTCCTGTAGTCGACACAAAATCTAGTACTTCCATCCTTTTTAGTGACCAACACCACAGGAGATGACCAAGGACTTGATGACTCTTCAATAACACCGTCGCTGAGCATTTTATTAATGAGATTGTGAACTTCTTCTTGCTTGGCCGTTGGTAGTCTTCTTGGGGGTTGTCTTATCGGTTGGGCATCGCCAGTGTTGATAGCATGTTGAATAAGGTTTGTGCGTCCCGAACTACTCTTAGTTTCGAAGATATTACTTTGTTCTTCTATAAACTCTCTCGCTTTACTATATTCTTCTGGAGTGAGATGTTGCCAAGTTGACTCAAATTGCTGAAGTACCTCCATTGGTAACTTGCTTGTATCCTCGGAAGTTGGCTCTTCACATCTTGTTACTTTCTGTACTGGTTCAAATAATGCTACCACCTCCCCCTTATTAATTTTGACACTATTTGGGAAAATATTGACGACTCTAATCGGGATGTCTTTATCGGTTTTAACTAGTGATTTTGCAACGAGGTAGGTGTTGGGTGTGTTTTGTTGGCTTATGAGTCCGACGCAGCTTGATGTTTTACTTTCCAGCCTCCCAAAAATTATGGTCTCACTGTTACCGACTAGTCTTGTTGTGCATACTGCCACGACCTTTATTGGTTCTTTATTGAAGTGACTATTTGACAAAATGAACTCTTCATTCCCAAATCTTAGGGTATTAAGTTTATTATCAAACGCAAATCCATGTTTACTTATCAAGTCCATTCCCAAAATAAATTCGTCTTCTATTTCGGCAACCAATACAGTGTGGCGAATCTTCAATCTTCCCAGCTGTAGGTCTATATCTGTCTGCCCCAACACGTCGGCGGATTCTCCAGTCACAGTCTTAAGTGTTATTTTCTTTTCTATTGGTCGAATTTTATATCTCGTTGCAATTTTGAACTTAAGCAATGATATGGCAGCACCAGTGTCTACTGTTATATTAACTTTTCTCCCATTAATGAGTCCGTCGATGTTAAGACTGTCAGCAGTATGTTTTAGGCTCTTAATAGAGTAAATTTTGGGGGCTCTATTCCCATTAGCCAACACCCGCCCCTCTGCGTTGACTAGTTTTAGTTTTCCTGATCTCTTCTTCGGTACTCTGTCCCGCTAGATGGCGAGCGAGACCTTATTTGGACGCGACAATCGCGTTGAATATGCCCTGTACGTCCGCATCTGAAACACTTTACATTTGGAGGGGATCGTCTGCTTTCTTTCAAAGAGTCAATGTTCTCTATCAGTGATTGAAACATTTGGTTTAGCGTTTTTGAGTTGACCTCATGTCCATTGCTCATTTCTTCTCCCTCCTGAATTGAAACAGCTCTTACTTTTGGCCTGGACATATTATTTGATGATTCAATTTCAAGGGCTCGAATCAACACTTCACTGCTGTTATGGAAGCGTTCTCGACGAAGTAACTTTGCTAAGTCCGTGTCTCGTAATCCGTTAATAAAGCGATCTACCGTGAAGGGATCTCTGTAATTTTCTGGCATTTCTGGGTCAGCTAAATACATCAGCCTCCTGATATCTGCTTCATACACTTGCAATGATTCTCCTGGTCTTTGTTGACGAATATTTAATTCTGACCAATGTAAATTTCGCAAGTGTTCGTCTCCATACCTTCTTTCTAACGCTGCCACTAAAGCATTATAATTCTGTTTTTGTTCGACTGGAATGGACCGTAAAAGTCCCAGAGCAGGTTCTCGTAGAGCTACTAACAAAGCTCTAGCTTTTTCTTCATCATCCCAACCATTTGCAGCAGCGGCAGCTTCAAACTGTTGTTTGTAAGTAGACCAGGAAGACGTACCATCAAAATTTGGAGGCTTAATGTTTTGGTTGGAATTTACAACACATCCTTGAGCTTTTATTTTGTTGTGTTCTTTCTGAAGCTGTATAAACTGTTTTGACATGTCCTGGGATTTTTCTTCTATGGTTTGAAAAACTGCTTCCCTTACATTCTGTAGTTTGTTCTCCACTTTTTCTTCAACATGTTGTACCTTTTCTTCAACATTTTGTACCTTCTCTTTAACATTTTGTACCGTTTCTTCTACATTCTGCAAATTATTTTGTACCTTTTGTTCTACACTATGCATTCTTTGGGTTATTTCTTCCTTAAGATCTTCGGTTGCAGTCTTGAACTCTTCTCTCAGCTGTTCGGAGTTGCTCTTGATCTGATCGAAGTTTTCTTGCATGCTATCTAATGTCTGTCTCATGTCATTCTGGTTTTGTTCCATGGTCTGTTTCATATCGCCCTGATTTTGCTCAATGGTCTGTCTTATATCGTTCTGATTTTGAGCCATTTGAGCTGCTAGAGCCTGTATCATTTTAGTTAGATCTTCCATCTTTGCCGATCCTTGTCTAGTAAGCATCAACTTCCTGATAAATCACTTAAAACGTCTATTTTAGGGCTATAAAGCGAATGTCGAAGTTTTTCAATATCTCTTCCAATTCTTAAATAGAACCTAATGGAATGTTCTGGAATATACTGGTAAATGCTACTCTTTCTGCTACTAGGCAAATGTAGAAGTCACTTTTTGATTATCTCTTTTGGTTCTCGAATAGACCGTCGTAGAATGTTATGGAATATTCTAGAAATAATTTCTAATTCTTACTTTTAAAATAACTAAGCTACTGTCGAAGTCGGTATTTGTATATCTCTTCTAGTTTTTGAATAGAACGTCGTAGAATGTTACGGAATCTTCTAGAAATTCTTCCTAATTCTTACTTTTGAAATAACTAAACTAATGTCGAAATCGGTATTTGTATATCTCTTCTAGTTTTTGAATAGAACGTCGTAGAATGTTATGAAATCTTCTAGAAATTCTTTTTAGTTCTTACTTTTGAAATTACTAAGCTAATGTCGAAGTCTCTTTTTGGATATTTCTTCTGGTTTTCGAATAGAGCGTCGTAGAAAGTGATGGAATGTTCTAGAAATTCTTTCTGATTCTTACTTTTAAAATTACTCATCTAATGTCGAAGTCTGTATTTGTATATCTCTTCTAGTTTTTGAATAGAACGTCGTAGAATGTTATAGAATATTCTAGAAAATCTCTCTAATTATCAATTTTTGGACTGTAAAGTTAATGTCGAAGTCGGTTCTTAAAGATCTCTTTTAGTTTTTGAATAAAACAATATCGAACTTCTTCGAATATTCTGGAAAAATCACTTACTGTTTTTCTGCCCAATTGTCCTATCCGGTGGTACTATGTAAGGGTAGTCTTTGCACTATTTATTTCTTTTAGTTCCACTTCTGACACCAATTGTTACGGGTTCACAACGACAAATTAAAACTCGCAATTGTTGAAAACGATACGTCAATTTATTTCGACAAATTATGTACAAAAACACACACTTAAACTTAGTAATAACTTGCTAATAATTCACTACTATAATCGGTCTATTAACTTCGTGTTAATCTCACGACCACTACAGCACGTTATCTGTGACTGACTGCCTGGTGCGCGACCCCGGCCCTATATATAGGATCGTCCATCTCTCTCGAACTTTCCGGCAGCCTTCGACGTCCGGAAAGTTGCCGCACTACCGCGACCGCAAGCCACAGACAACGCAACTAAAACCTAGACTAAGAATACAACCTTAAGATAAATCGACCTAATACTACACTAAACCTAAATAAATTCCAATTATAAAATTTAAATAACTTAAATTTGTAACAATATGATTCAAAAAGAGACTCCTTTATCGAACTATATGATTTGTGTTAAGCATGACAAGCCATTGGTTTATTAAACGGTTAGGTAATTTTACCTTACCTGACCTTGCTTAAACTGTTTATGTGAATATACCTAAGCAAACATGATACGCGTCATTTTCTATATTTCGATCTTATTTACGTTTTTTTTTTGATATTTTGTTATTCGATCTTTTGCCTTTCGATCTTTTGTACTTTCGATCTTCTGTATTTTCGATGTTTTGTATTTTCGATCTTTTGCCTTTTCGATCTTTTGTATTTCGATCTTTGTTCCGCCACCCGCGCTTTTTATAATATTTAAATTTTGGGTCATTTTCATCTGAAATGCATCTGCAGAGATAGTTTTAAGTTATTTATATTATTTGGATTTTAATTTTTTTTTATAGAATATTGATTGTTTCTATGGTTTTACAAATTTTAAGGGGTTTAGGTGGTACTAAAGTTTAAAATTATTTTATATGAAATCCTTTGACTGCACGGACTAGATTTCCAAAGAAATTACATAATGTTATTTTTTCTTTATTTTTAAAGTTAATTTGAATTTTCTAAAATCTTGCAGTTTTTTGGCCTGTAAGTATTTAAAAAACCTAAACCTAAACTGGTCGGGATCAAATCTATAACCCGGCTTGCTTGAGATAGAATTCCAATATAAGTTGCGCTTTTTATAATATTTAAATTTTGGTTCATTTTCATCTGAAATACATCTGCAGAGATAGTTTTAAGTTATTTAAGTATTATTTGGATTTTAATTTTTTTTATAGAATATTGATTGTTTCTATGGTTTTACAAACTTTAAGGGGTTAAGGTGGTACTAAAGTTTGAGACTATTTTATATGAAATCCTTTGACTGCACGTACTAGATTTCCAAAGAAATTACATAATGTTATTTTTTCTTTATTTTTAAAGTTAATTTGAATTTTCTAAAATCGTGCAGTTTTTTGGCCTGTAAGTGTTTAAAAAACCTAAACCTAAACTGGTCGAGATCAAATCTATATACTTTATACACTGCTCCAAATGCTAAGTTTTAAGATCTTAGTAAATACTGTTAGAGTTTACCGGAATTTGTAACATTAATAAATACAAAACATACCATTGCGAAAAATTTCAAATGCTCTGATACAGTTAGATCAGGAAATAAAAGGTTGTGTTGAGGACATAAACCAATACTATCTGTTATTTCTGATCGTGAATTTATAGGTTGCCCATTCATCATTATCGTTCCGGATGTCCTTGATATAAGCCCTGAAAATATACATTATAAAATACTGTGAAAAAAATATATATACATATATTTGGTCGATTGGCTACGGCGAAAAGTAACTAATAAAGTAGATCTAAGATAAAAAGCAACCAATAATAGTATGTCCCAAATTTGACACTTATGAAGGGTTTCGAATAGGTTAGAGAAGAGATAGAGAAAAACGAGGCTCAACTTTTAAGAAAAAATAGATACAGCGAAAACAACTTTTTCTTTACTTTTTGAAACATTGGGATAGTAAAAATTTTTATCAACGAGAATTTCTTTTATATGAAAATTATTTTTTTACATTACTTTATATAAAAAATATAACTGTTAAATTAAATTTTGTTTGAATCATAAAGGTGATGTTATTGTTTTTCTTTTAGAAAAAGTTTTTTTCATTCGATTTTAATTTTTTTTTAAATAATGCCACAGTTAATATTTTAATATTTTTATTTACTTTTAATTAATATATTTAAATACTTTATTTTAACTTTCTTTTAAATTTGCTTTTTGGATATATTTCTATATTTATTTTAAAGGAAATTTTATGCTGATTTCAAAAATCGAATACGAAAAAAATCAACACCTTTATGTAATATATCGAAAACTTAAAGTAAGAGGTAAAATTCATTTTTGAGAGTTTCGCGAAAAAATAAAACATAATGAAAAATTCATTTACATTAGAAAGAAAAAGTGCATAGTCAAATTTATATCAATTTTTAATTACGTCATTTTTGTTTATCTTTTTCTAGCTTATATCAACTGGCGGTAACAATATTTTTTATTTTATATTTTATTTTATAAGTATTTTTTAGAAGTCTGCACCATGGCTAACTTATTATTTAGAGAGAGAGTGTGTTTCATTAAATCTGCACTGTTGCTTACTTATGATTTAAGTAAAGAAAACAAATTATATTTTTAAATGAAGGAAACATTGATTATTTATAAAAAACTAAACTTTGTTTGTTTTGCTATTAGATAAAATAAAAATTATTTCTTTATACAGGACGTTCCGTTAAGTTTGCACCATTGCTAACTTATGATTTTAATAAAGGAAACATTTTATTTTAGAAAAATTAACTTTATTACCTAAACCCATTGTTTTTTGTTATTAATTAAAAATAAATATTTATTTATTTATTTATTGTACAAGATTTTATGAAAAAGTATATACATTGTCAAGTAGTTTTAGCATTAACAATTATTAATTCTTTATACAGGGTGTTTCATTAAGTCTGCACCATTGCTAACTTTTTTGTTATTTGATTTACTAGATTGGTTATATTAGCAAACCAGTAGTATCCTTCTCGCTGTTTAACAGTGGCGGATCCAGGGGGCAGAACCGACACCCCACCCTCTTCCAGACATATAACTCTTTTTTTCGTTTAGCAACATCACTTATTTAAAATTCGTCCTAAATTCCCCTTAATTTCTTCTAAATCAAACAAGTTTCGTGGCTAATCGGGCAAATAGGAGTTTTTGTTTCTCTCATATTTTTCCGTGGATCGCCTATAAGCTTAACCTCGCGGGGGTCCAAGATCTAATGGACACCTAATAAGTGTTGACAGTTAACTGTTTCGTCCTTATGGGACTCTTCAGAACACTGCTGGTCAATGTGACAATTCTTCAAGTTAATTAGACGGTTTTGTCTCTAATCAAATGTAAATAGTGAGAAAACTATCGCAAGAAGCGCCATCTACCGAAATACGAGAGAAACAAAAACAAAAGCAGGCGAAAAACTGCTATACAATATCGATCAATGAAAAGATCGAATACAAATAAAAGAAAACAAACTATAGTCCGTGACCTACGACAGCTCTTTGTCTTTCAGGCCGGATCAACGCATATTGCATTTTTACCCGTCATCAAGACACGTGAGCGTCAATCAAGCCAAATAATACTAACAAACGTGGAATTTCGTACCCGTGAATTTAAAAATCAAACAAGTTTCGTGGCTAATCGGTCAAATAATAGTTGTTGTTTCTCTCATATTTTTCCGTGGGTAGCCTATAAGCTTAACCTCACGGGGATCCAAGATCTAATGTACACCTAATAAGTGTTGACAGTTAACTGTTTCATCCTTTGTCTGTCTGTCTCTGAAGAAATTAGGGTGAGGGGGGGAACTCTGAGCAAGTGTCTCCCAACATTTTTTTATGAAAAATCGTGGTGCAAAATTTTAAACGGGAAAACGGAAGTAAAATATATTAACGGCGTTTGTAACTAAATCCACGGAGTAATAGGCAATTTTTTTTTAAGTATCCTAGTAGAAACCATGGTCATTATTTTTATAGTTATTTGACAACCATCTTCGACGATATAAGAAACATATCTCAATTAGACTTTCATTATTTTTAAAATTGCGCATAGAACACAAAAACGTACTATATAAAAAAATTTACTATGCATACGTTACCCTAATTATTAAACTTCACCACTGCACCACAAACAGTTGAAAAAGATTTATAAATGTGAAATGGCGAAACAGTAAAAGTACGTCTGTTCAAAAACAAAAAAGGCTATAAATATTTTTATCGGACCTCGCTTGTCGTTTTTTTGGATCCAAATTTTTTTGTTAAGCCTTTTATGACAATTTAATGTTTCAGGTATTCGACCATTAAGGTGCAGCATAATTTTTTAAATTTCTTAAAAAACAATAATTAATTAAATCCCCCTAGATTAACACACGGCTTGAATATGCGCCGTCCCGTTCTTCTTTCAGTTTGACATTTTGTTCTCTGGTTTAGAAATGTCAAGTGCTTGTCAACCGGTTTGCGTTTTACCTATGTCAAGAGCATGGTGTTTTTTGTGTTGGTGGTGAAATCCAATCTCTAGCTGTTCTAGAATCTCTGGTTAAGAAAAAAAATTAAACCTGTTATCATGCCCATCGTGGTTGACTTTCCAGCACCGTTGTGGCCAAGCAACACAGTTATCTGATTCTGATAAATATCCATGGACAGGTTCTTGACTGCCAATTTCTTGCCATATCTTTTTGTCAAATTATGTAGTTCTATTCCCTTTTTTAATCCTTGGCCGCTTTCTACGTGTTCCAAATGCATACTTTCAATATCGCAATGTGCAACGCTTTCTTTTCGAAGCCACTTATTAAAATGCTAAAACAAAAAGTAACGCTGTGAGCATTGAGTTGTCTAACGCCCTGAAAGGGCGTTAGAGACGGAAAGACAAGGCATTTTTTATTGACCCTATCCACTTTGGTTCCTATGGGCGGGTATTTCTTTTACAATAAAAACGGAGATAGACATTATTGAACATGTAAAACGGACAAAGATAGGGTGATTTTGCATGCTAATAATACCCTAGATAATTTATGTGTACTTTTATCTCTTTCACACTGACGGCATAAGTGCGACAGAAAAGCAGCTGGCTACCTTTAATCCACCTGCCGTATTTTGAGTGATTCTACCTGCTAGTCGGTTTATACAGGGAAAACTGATGGACAATGTTGTCTAAGCACGGAAATGAATTTTTTTGAATTTTGTGCGGGAATATTACAAAAAGAAATCTTAAAACGTTTAAAAACAAGTTTAGAAGTAACTATTTGAGTTCAAACATGGTCCGAAAATGTTTTTTGTGCAAAAGAAGAAAAAAAATCCATAAAAAAACATTTCATGGGTAAGTCGTCTTGACGGATAGTTTTTGCTAAAACACGAGAAAGTTCAGTAGCGTCACGATAGATAGCTTTTTCTGCGACCGTGCGATTTTACCCTCACACATTTTGATTCAGAAAGTATCACTTCCCCGCACTTTTTTTGCATTGCATGAAAATTAACAAAAAGTATTTGATTTTCTTAAAAATGATTTTTTTTAAATGCTTACATACCGGTTTTTATCCAGTTGTTTTTGTTTTTTCGAACCAAACTTTTGACATGTCACGGTCGAGTTTCATACATCTTGATGAATTGTTACACACACTGATCTATGTTTTTATAAATTTCGATAAATTTAATGTTTATTGCGGACTTTGCAGTAATTTTAAGTTAAATTTTGGTCTTTCATCGCGAGTATATATTTATTATTATATGACCACCGCGACCGGTCTACAGGCCGGTATCATATGTGTAAGTCCTTCTAATGTCATTTGACCATCATGCTGTCTTACTTAATAAGGTCACTTAGTTTAATTAATAATTTTATCCTACATAATATAAAAGAAGAATAGAAACCAACAAAAAATTTGTGACACTTCGATTACCGATTTTCTTTGATTGCGATGGATTAGGGTGACCAGATTACGGTTTATTAGGGTGTCCAGAGTGCGGAAAAAAAGATTTTGAAAAATTTTCCTAAAAAAATTTGAAGACCAAACACTCACGCGCCACTCAATGTTTATGGTCGCATACACTAATCCTAACTCGATTTCCGACGATTATGGACAATGGTTACCCCCTGGACATAAACCTAACAACTTTTACTATATTTATTAACAACTAGGTAGGTTAAGTTTGGTTAGGTTGGGTTGGGTTGGGTTAGGTGGGGTTAGGTTGGGTTAGGTTGGGTTGGGTTAGGTTGGGTTAGGTTGGGTTGGGTTAGGTTGGGTTAGGTTGGGTTAGGTTGGGTTAGGTTGGGTTAGGATGGGTTAGGTTGGGTTAGGTTGGGTTAGGTTGGGTTAGGTTGGTTCAGTTTGATTATGTTCGGTTAGGTTCCGCTAGGATTGTTTAGGTTAGGTTTAGCTATATTCGGTTAGGTTCGGTTTAGTTTAACCAAATCGAACCGAACCAAACCGAATCTAACGGTTCGGTTTGGTTTGGTTGGTTCGACTCGGTTCGGTTTGGTTCGGGTAGGTTTGGTTCAGTTTGATTATGTTTGGTTAGGTTCGGCTAGGTTTAATTTGTTTTGGTTAGGTTCAGCCAGATTCGGTCTGGTTTGGTTCGGTTCGTTTCGAATCGGTTCGGTTCGGTTCAGTTTTCTTCGGCTAGGTTTGGTTCAGTTTGATTATGTATGGTTAGGTTCCGCTAGGTTCAGTTTGTTTCGGTTAGGTTTAGCTACATTCAGTTAGGTACGGTTTAGTTTAACCAAATCGAACCGAACCAAACCGAACCGATAGATTCGGTTTGATTTGGTTCATTTCGATACGGATCGGTTCAGTTTGGTTTTGTTCGGTTAGACCTTCGATAAATTTTAAAAAAGTAAATAATTTTTAATTTTTAGTGTTTTCAGGAATAAAAATTGATATAATGTTCAATTAAACTAATTTTTAATTGTAAAAATGTAGGAATCATAATTTTCTTGATTTTGTTTTGAATTTAATGCTTTTTTAAAAATTGTGCATTTTCATAAAAGGACCAAAAAAACTGACCCGATTTCGATCAGTGACCTTAGTTATTTCAAGTTTTTGTTAACAGCTGATAGACGTCAGGGACCGTTTTGTTTCAGTTTGAAATGAGAAAATGCTTCTTTTGTAGCAATTTGTATGGGTTTTAATGAGGTTTTAAGAATTTTTCAATTTCAATTAATCACTATAAAATGGTCTAAAATTATCATTTTTCAAAAAACTTCGTAGTTTTAACAAAGGTGGTAAAACGTACCAGACCCCTGAAATGTGTTGCAGTCTAGGACAACTGGGCGCCGCCAACTCGGCGCCACCAACTGGGCGCCGCGCCGGGCCAACTGGACGCCGAGCCAACTGAGCGCCGGACTAAAATATTTTTTCTTGATAAAATGTGCAGATGAAAAACAAACTTAAAAAAATTGAAATGGCGGATCCTTATTTATGCATCGATATGTATCGAATATGGAACTTGGCGGTGTTTCAAGTCGCAGAACGCTACACCTACCAAATTTCAACACTCGACTATAGACATATAGATGTTGAAATTTTTGTATAAATAACATATTTATTTTGTTTTTTATCTGCACATTTTATCGAAAAAAAATAGTCCGGCGCTGAGTTGGCCCGGCGCCCATCAGGCCCGGCGTGGCGCCCTGTTAGCGGCGCCGAGTTGGCCCGGCGCCCAGTTGTCCCATTCCGAATTGAAATTTTTAGTTCCGAAATTTCATCTGACTCGAGCATAACTTGTAGTCCACCCAAGAAGAGAAGAGTTGAAGTACCTGGAAGGTACAACATTTGTAAAGTTCTAAGATGAAAACAATAATTTTAATACATCCACTGCACATAAAAAAATTCTAGTGGAATTCAGAATTTTTATTTTGCCTTTTTTATCCAAGACAAGCAAATAGAATATTTTTGCGATGTTGCATGTGTCCGGACTCACCAAACCGAAATTCTATTTTCATCCCTATCTTGCTCATTAAATTCTTACTTGTATTTGGTCAATTGCGATAAAAGCTTGATATAATGGCAATTTAGGCCCATGCCGGGTCTACCCGTAGGGTATAGAAGTCAATGGCTGTGAGACATTTAGCTGAAAAAATTTATATAAACAGATATGTACTTTGGCATGACATAAACGTTTCCTAACTAACAATATATCGAAGATGAACAGACATGTCATGTTAATATTCTTAATTTTATTTAACATTAAATTTTAAAGTAAATTCTATGATCCCTAAAGAAAACAATACATAATATCGCCCGTGGCATTAGGTTGTCTATTGCCTGTTAATTTATTTTTAACCGGGCTCCATTACTATTTCCAAACTTTATAGCGTAAATATCTTGAAAACCATTATATCTAATTAATATTTATGTAAAAAAGGATATTCCTTTATAATCTGTTAAAAAAAGAGGATTAAAATTGTAAGGCAGGGCTAACTTAGAGCGGTTGGGGGTGGGTCAGATGCAATTATGGATTCCCCCTATGAACTCTACAATCCATCTAAATTTTAATTTCCTAAGAAACCATAAACCTTGATGTGGTGTTTGCATATTAGTGAAACGACAAACACACGAATTTAAATTTCCCGCGCCCGCCGTGACAAAGTGCTAGTGACGTAGGCAATATGGCCGCGCGGCTGATCTATGAGAAAGCAGCATTGGAGTGACGTCACATGGGACGGCCTCTCGTTACGGGACCATTTTCAGGTCTACACGTATTTTTAAGTAAGTCTGTTTTCATCCATAAATATTTGCGCAATCATAAATCATTACGCGGCTTAAATAATATAAACATTAAATTCGAGTATTAAGTTACGCGCTTTTACACTTTTGAAGCTATCCTACCCCATATTACTCTGTACACAAATATTGTTTTTTTGTTAATTTTGCTTAACTAAATATTGTGACTTACCTTCTTTAGGGGTGAAAAGATAAAGAAATATGACTCTTTAACGCCATATTTTCCAGGATTGACTTTATCGATGTACCATGTTAACAAAGCATACAGAATTGAATCGACCACCAACATGGTAAATACTGTACACATCGTTACGTCATTGGAACTATTGCTGGGATTACTATAAACGTTGTTCCACTGAACCCCAATTTCTACAAAAAATTAAGGTAATGTATCAAAGATGAAGAACCAAGAGCAAAAATGGCGAAACAGTCTTAAAGTCAAAAACCTGACTTTTGAGGTTAAAATAAAACTAGAAAGACAATTTTCCCAAATGTTAGTTAACAGGTTTTGCCGCTGAGCTCATCAAATATTCAACTAGATAATCTTAATTTAATTAAAATAGTCAAATTTGTAAATTGTCCTTGAATTCATCCCTTAGTTAATATCGCATAGTTGCGGGCAAAAAAATGACTTTTGAAGATTTTTGCATTTAAAGAGTTCACTGCGTGGTACAGGGTGTCCCAAATTCGATGCTTTTGGGGGGTTTCAGACATTTCCTAGAGTAGATAGAAAACTGGCCCCCACTTGCCAGATTCGACTTAAATTGCTTTTTTATAGTTTTTTTATTTATAAAGAATCCATCTATTCAATTGAATTTTATCAAGTTGGTATGTATCTTATGAAAAGCACCCCTATTTATTCAATTTTTGAAATCGTTGAAAAATTTTGTTTAAAATGACGTATCACACTCAAAATTAGATTTTTTGTTTTTATTGTTTTTTATTTACCTTTGTTCGATCTTAATCGAATTATTATAATATTTTTTGGTATTTTAGGGTAATTTAGTTTTTAAGGTAAATTGTAGTGCCTTTTTTGTTTTTATTTTATTTTAATTAAATTGCCCAGTTAAGAGCTTCGAATACCATGCTCTGACGTTCGCACGGCGAATTTCCCCCACTTGGGCGGCCTGCAGGTGAACTGCAGTGCCGCACGTGGTCGACAGACACGGTTGATTGACCGGTGATAAAAGGTAACTTTAAAAAACATAAAAAACTTCCTGAATTTATAGTCCATATTTTTCTTTATAAAAAGTGCCTAAACGATACATCGTTTTTCTCGTAATTAACGAGTCCGTTGCGGTACATAAATTTGTTCACTTCGAGCCAGATTTCGGATTTTATGTGGCCGATTATTTTAAAACGTTTAAACCGATTTTACGGACATTGTGTTTGTGCAAAAGACTGCTTCATTAGCTTTCTAATATTCGCATGTTCTTGGATTTATCCTGATTTGTCGTGGGAATGCGAAGAATTCCGTAAGTAATTAATTGGGTAATTACTCATTAGTAAATTTAACATTTGCAGCAAACTACAATTTACGTTTTTTATAAGTTAAATTTAAATTAAAATTATTGATTTGATTTTCTCGAGTCAATGTATAAAAGAAACGTCGGTTAGTCGGTCGTGCTCACATTATTAACAAAAAAAATTGTTTTCGCGAAAAATTAAATATAATTTTTTTATCAATTTTACATGGGATTTTTATAAGAAGTAGAAATGAATGTTTCGAGCATTTTAAATGCGTTTTTGTTTCTTTCATTTTATCCATATATTCGCAGAGAATTTAACTTATCAATTTATTTGATCTTCGTGAAAAACATTGTTCTTTTTTGGAAAACTAATTTGAAATATTAGGCCAGTAAAAAGGATTAGTTTATTAAAAACAGCCTTCTATAAGGAATTTTTCGAGCTTGTAAACCCATAGGTTTTTAGTTTAAGGCCAATTTGAATTGTTTTTGAAGCGTTTTTTTGTGGTATTTCTTTTTATTCAAGATGCCTACACTTTCGGTAACATATACCGAAAAGTTAAATAGGTACACTTTGCAAAGAGCTACCTTTTCGAATAATATTAAGGAGGCTTACTCGCAAGCTGTGCTAGCAAAAACCGACGTATCCCTAATACATGAACTTAAGTGTAGATATGATGATGTTTTGAAAGAATTTAGTAAATTTCAAGAAGTTCACAATAATATCATCATTCTTACATCGGTTTTGGGAGATGAAGAGTTTAATAGGCAGGATGAATTTAGGACCACGACTTCAAAGACGTTTTATGGGTTTAAGGCTATTTATTTTGAGCTTGTTGGATCTACCTCAACAGCCGTTGTTTCGGCCCAGAGTGCTCCTAAAAGATCTGTTAGGTTAGAGCCATTAGGAGTAAAGATTTTTTCGGGCGATTTGAAAGAGTGGATAACTTTTTTTGACACTTTTAACTCTGCTATACATACAGAATTATCGGATATAGATAAATTTAGGTACTTGCTCAAATATTTGGAGGGAGAGCCATTGGTTTTGGTTCGTTCCATGCCACTTACTGAAGATAATTATGCAATCGTTTATAATTTATTAATTAAAAAATACGAAAATCACAGGTTGATTGCCACTAACTTTTGGAATGAAATTTACTTTTTTCCCACCTTAAAAGATGATACAGATCTAGGGGAGTTGAGTAAACTTTTATCTACATTTTCCGAAAATTTAGAGGCTTCAAAAAACATGCAATATCCAGTGGAGCATTGGGATTTTGTGAATTTGCACCTCCTTTTAAATAAACTTCCGAGCAATAGATTTGAGTTAGAGTTTGCTAGTCGTGCCACAAGCCGTGCTTCAAAAGGACAACCTTCGTATAAGGAACTTTACTCATTTTTGGAGGCTCAGCTTCGCGCCGTGCAGACCTCAAATGCTATTCAGGCGGCGGTTGGTAATATTTCGAAACCACCACGCCCTACTTTCAAGAAACCTGCAGGGGCTTATGTTGCTGGTGCGATTGTTTGCTCGTTGTGCCGAGAATCCCATTTTTTGAGTTCTTGTGAAAAATTTTTGGCAAAAAATCCTTACTCGAGATTTACTTTTGTCAAAAGTAAACATTTGTGTTTGATCTGTTTTGGACTGCATAGTTCAAAGGACTGCAATGTTACTCAAATATGTGGATGCGGGCACCGTCATCAATCATTATTACATTTTTCGAAAAGTAATAACTTCGGTGACACAACCAGTTGTCGGACACGGGGATAGCACCAGTCAAGGCCCACTCAAGGAAAATATTTCTGTGGCCACTTCTTTGGTCTCTAGCTCAGATGTAATTCCGATCCTGCCTACTGCCATGGGTCATAATAAAAATGCTGAGGGTAACTTCGTGCCCATTCGAATATTACTGGACTCGGGTTCAGCTGCGAACTTTATTTCGGAAAGTTGTTTGAGGCGCCTTGGTTTGTCCCGCCAAAACTGTGAGATGCAAATCTCTGGTATTGGAAACAGTGGAAACACGGTGACAAAAGGCTTTGTAAAATGTATTTTAAAACCTCAATTTTGTATTGAACCTGAGTTAACGCTGAAAGCGTTGGTCCTTCCTAAAATTTGTTGTGCATTACCTATGCGCTCAGTAAGCTTTTTCGACAAGTCATATTTCGATGGCCTTGAACTTGCTGATAGGGAATTTTGGAAATCCCGTAGCATAGATATGCTTATTGGCGTGTCGGAATTCGGCACTATTAGGAAATTTAATAAAATTGATTCTCCAGGTTTGGATGGACCCACATTTATGGAAACTATATTTGGTTGGGTTGCCCTGGGAAATTCGAAAGTTTCAAAGAAAAGACAAGTTAAGGACACCTTTTTGCCGACTTATTGTAGTTCCACTTTGGAGCCTTTGGATTTTAATATTAAAAGGCTGTGGGAAGTCGAAAGTGTATCTGACAAAGTCGTTGTTTCGCCAGAAACTGAGTTTTGTGAAAATTTGTACTCATTACAAAAATTTATCTTCGAAGTATGTTGTTGCTTTGCCTTTTCGAACAAAAAATGTAAGTTTTGGTGAATCAAAAAATTTCGCATTGAGCAGATTGTATTCTTTGAAAAATAGGTTGTGTAAAAACTTTTTTTTGTTGGAATCGTATAAAGATTTTATGAAAGAATATTTGGAGTCTGGTTACATGTCCCTAGTGGGACCTGGTGACGAACCTGGTCAGTTTTATATTCCCCATCACTGCGTTGTTAAAGAGGAATCTATATCGACTAAGACCAGGGTAGTTTTCGATTCTTCTATGAAATCTTCCAACGGAGTTTAGCTCAACTCTACGCTGTACGCTGGACCTAAACTTCATTCAGACATTTCAGGAGTGCTGCTGAATTTTTGTTTGCACAAATATGTGCTCATAGCAGACATTAAAAAAATGTTTTTGCAGATTCTTGTTCGTGAGGAAGATAGAAAGTTTCAACATATTTTATGGAGATTCGATCGTTGAGATCCTATACAAGAATATCGACTAAATACTTTGGTTTTTGTAGTTAGCAGTTCGCCTTACTTGGCAAACAGGACTATTCGACAGCTGGCAATTGATGAGAAGGAATCTTTTCCATTGGCATCAAACATTTTATTGTCGGACGTCTACGTGGACGATGTTTTGACGGGTTTTGATGACCTTGAATATGGCCTAAAATAAATTTGAGCTTACAGAGATTTTAAAAAGAGGTGGCTTTGAGTTGAGAAAATGGAAAAGTAATTGCAGTGACGTTTTATCTGATACACCTCTCGAGCATTAGCAACCCATTTCGTTTGATACAGAAGCTCCTTCGTGTCTTAAAGTCCTTGGTTTGCAATGGCAGCCAGCTTTTGATAGTTTTACTTAAAAAATTGGCGATTTTTCAAGTAATCAGTGCACGAAAAGATCGATTTTGTCGAACTTAGCCAAGATTTTTGATCCTTTGGGCATAATTGCACCACTTACTTTGTTTGCCAAGAAACTTATCCAAGAATTGTGGAGTTTAGGTCTGGATTGGAATCATGAATCTCCACCAGAATCAGAAAATCATTGAAAAATTTAAAAGATTTCAGTGTGAGCTGGGTTCGTTGTCTTCGTTAAAACTTTCTCGTTACATGCCTGTGCTTAATATTAATTGCGAAATGCATTGTTTTTGGGATGCGAGTGAAAGAGGTTACGGAGCAGTAATTTATTTTCGCGTTTTTGTGAATGGCGAGTACAAAATTTATTTTGTTACTGCAAAGTCAAAGGTTGCTCCTCCGAAAAGAGTTACTTTACCTCGTTTAGAGCTCTGCGCAGCCGTTCTATTGTCAAATTTGGTGAATTTTGTACGGAACACATTTGGAGATAAGATTTTGATAAAAAACACGTTTGCCTGGTCTGATTCAAAGGTGACCTTGGCTTGGATTAAATCTTCTGCTCATAGGTGGCAAACATTTGTCAGCAACCGAGTGAGTCATATCCAAGAAATAATTTCTCCCGAAAATTGGCGTTACGTTCCTACAAATAACAATCCGGCTGATTGCGCTAGTAGAGGACTTTATCCTTTGGAAATACTTGAACATCCAACGTGGTTTGTTGGTCCTGCCTTTCTTTGGAAAATCTTCGCAGCACTGGCCTGCTGATTTGTCGGCAGATACCCCCTCAGAATGTTTGGAGGAGGAAAAAAGGACAAGTTCAACTTTTATTGCTACTTCGGATCATCAGGGAGTATTCAATCGATATTCTTCTTTAGGGAAGATTTTGAGGATTATAGCATTTTGCATAAGATTTTTCTCTAACATTCAAAGAAAACAAAGTCAAGTTCCTATGTCTCTTCGTTTGGAGGCTTTGTGTGAGGAAGGTTTAAATGAGGCTCTGCTTTGTCTTGTTAAGCATGTTCAGTCAGAGGTCTTTTCTGAAGCTATTTAGAAGTTAAATGAAAATAAAGTCGTTGAAAAATCTTGGAAATTAAATCCATTTGTTGATCCTCATGGTTTTCTCGAATCGGCGGGCGTTTAACCCATTCAAAAACTTTGCCCCACGATAAAAAATTCCCTTTGCTACTTCCTCAAAAGCATCGACTGAGTTGATTATTTTTTACCTGCATGAAAAATACCTACATCCAGGTTTGCAGGCATTGCATTTTTTGATTATGCAAAAATTTTGGATTTTGTCAGCCAAGAACGCTATTCGAAGATGTTTGTCTCATTGCATAAGAGGTTTTCGGGTGGATCCCAAACCCATAGTGCCTTATATGAGTGATTTACATTCTGGGCGTGTGTCCCAAATTAAAGCCTTCCAGGAGGAGTTGATTTCGCAGGACCCTTCTTTGTAACTCCTTTAAAAGGCAGAGGTATTAAATCGCACAAGGTTTACGTTTGCATCTTTGTTTGTTTTGCAGTGAAGGCTATTTACCTAGAATTGGTGTCGGATCCATCTAGTGATGCTTTTGTTGGTGCTTTGCAGCGTTTTATAGCATGTAAAGGACGCTGCAATTTCATACGGTCGGATTGCGGGACTAACTTTGTTGGTGCTAATACGCAATTAACCGAGCTTATGAAACGGGCAGTTGAAGCATAAAGAGTGAAGTGGTATTTTAACCCCCCTTCTGCACTCAATTTTGGTGGGCTGTGGGAGGCTGGCGTGCGTAGCATGAAGCATCATTTGGTTCGTACTGTGGGTCTGCAAGTCCTTTCGAGGAAATGTCTACGGTACTCTGTAATATTGAGGCCGCATTGAACTCCAGACCCTTGCATCCACTGAGTAATGACCCTAACGACATCTCAGCTTTGACTCCAGGGCATTTTTTAACTCTGGAGCCACTTACTGCTTTACCATAATTAACACTTTGCAACGTTGGGAATTGGTGCAAAGACTGTACGTGCAAGACAAATAATACTTAGTTAATTTTCCTAAATATTAATTATTCCGTTGCACTGAGCCATACAGGTTGTCACGTGACACCGCAAAGTGCGCGGATAGAAACGTGCGCAACCCACCGGCACGATGAGAGAGAGATCATCGTAGCTTCCATATTGAAACCGGCGTGTTTACTCGGTTTTTCCAAAACTACAATTCAATCAATTACAATTAGTGCCAATCAATTCTAAAATCATTCCAATCCGTTACCTCAACTCCTCACAGTGATTTCGATCAACTCAAGAACTCTGGTAGAAGCCTGGGCGCCCAGTGAATGGAATTTGTACCGCCGAGAAAAAACCAAGGTAGGTGTCAATCGACATTTTGTATGGTTCTCGCGTTATTTTCCATTTTTATCCTTAATGCGTAAAAGGTTAACCAGTGCCTAAAGCTATCGAACGGGTGTATGTCTTGCGCATACATTTTTATGGTCCTTCTATCCAAATATTCAAAAAAAATACAACAAAAATCAAAATTCATTTTTCTTAAACCAAAAATCTAAAAATTTTAAGACGACATTAAGGACCAACCCAAAAGGGGCAGGCTTTATCAGTGACGAAGCGACACGCCTTTCCAAACACATGTTTAAAAATTTTATCGATTTCTGCAGTTGAAATTTAAAGGTCGCGGTCGACAAAAACAACTGTTTTTTGTTTACCTACGGGCGAGTGTACGAAGGTAAAAACAAAATAAAATAAAATAATAAGAAATTCTGAAAAACGTTTTAGTGTTCAGTGATAATATTTATTACTAATTAATCAATTAAAATGACTAAAACCGGCCTGGATAAGGCAGTGCAAAAACGTACAGTTTATGTTACGAGGATTACCGAGACATACACAGCAGCCATAAAGGCCCAGACTGATTCAAATGTAAAATCTATTTTCAAAACAAGGTATGAGAACTTGGAAGAATTTTATGATGAGTTTAAAAAACTGCACAATGACGTTATTAGCCTAGTGGAGAACGATAACGAATATAAAGTGCAAGACAAGGTGCGAGAAGATACAGACAATTTTTATTTTCAAACTAAAAGTATTTTCAATCAACTTTTTCCAGAACAAAATATTTTACAAGGCAATTTTGTATCTCTTCAAAATCAAACAAACAGTCATGAATACAAGGATCTATTAAAATTAGATGTCCCTTGTTACGATGGCACTTTATTAAAGTGGGTCACTTTTTATGATATGTTTTGCTCATTAGTGCACAACACTAATATGCCTCCAGTAAGGAAATTTAGACATTTAATTTCATACTTAAGAGGTGAACCACTCAGTTTAATAAAACACTTGCCTATTAATGATAATAATTACAATATTGCTTTTCAAACACTAGTAGATCGATACCAAAACAAAAGACTTTTGGCAACAAGCTACTGGAACGCCGTAAATAGTACGGTTCCCTTAAAAAATAATTGCTCTTCCAAGGATCTTAGAACTTTACTCGATAGTTTTAATGAAAATATCTCTGCTTTAGAGTTATTAGGTTTTCCAACTCAACATTGGGATTTCATACTTTTCAACATGCTTCTTTCGCGTTTAACTACCTCAATACGAACTTCTTTTGAGATAGAATATAGTAAAATGGAGCTTCCTACCTACGAAAACCTTACAGAGTTCCTCAAAAATCATTGTAGGGCCTTAGAATCAGTTCAACTCATGCAAAATATTTCTTATTCAACTATGCAATCAGACAATTTACAAAATTCAAATCCAAAACCACCTAAGCGACAATTCAATTCAAATAATAATTACAACAGTTACTCAAAACCATATCAACCACAAGTTTACGTGGCAAATACAACTCAAAATCCTCAAAACTCAAAAATAACTTCATTTAGCAATAATTCGCAATTCCAACCAAATCATTCTAAATTCTTTAATTCAAATCAACAACCAAATCAATCTAGTTTTAGTTTCACGCCAGAAACTCAAAACAACTCAAATTCAAATACAAATCAATTCAACTCAAATTCAAATACAAATCAATTCAACTCAAATTCAAATAGACAACAACAATTAAATAATTCGAATTTACAATTTAATTCGAATCTGTTTCAAAATAAATACAAATGTCGTTTATGTACAAATAAACAATTTCACAATCTTTCACAGTGCCAGGTATTTTTATCAAAAACTATACAGGAGCGTAATGCCTACGTTAGGCAAAATAATGCGTGTAGCAATTGTTTAAGATCACATCCCTTAAATTTATGTCAATCTACTTTTTCTTGCCGTATCTGTGGCCAGCGTCACCATACGAGTATTTGTAATAACTCGCAAACTACTCAATCGAATTCACAAAACGCGTATTTTACAAATGTACAACCAACCCCAAACTTAAATCAAAATTCAATTCAATCTTCCCAAAACCCCAATCAAACACAAAATGAAACACCCAAGGAGGGCATTGATTACATTAATTGTGGGTGCACCTCACTCACTACTCAAAAACCTCAAAGTACTATTTTACTTTCTACAACAAAAGTAGACATCCTAGATTGTCGTGGATACTATCAAACTATACGGGTTGTCCTCGACAATGCGTCAGAGGCCAATTTTATTTCTGAAAATTGTCTTAATCGCCTAGGATTATCTAGGAAAAAAGTCATAGTTCCCATACGAGGCATCAATCAATCTACTTCAACCACCAATGGCATAACAAATTGCACAATTAAGCCTGTTGGCCAAAATAATCCAACGCTTTCTCTTGATGTCTATGTCTTGCCAAGGGTAAGTGCAAATTTGCCATCTTTTCAAGTTAATCCTCACAATTGGCATCATATCTCTAATTTAAATTTAGGAGATAATACTTTCAATATTCCCGCACCTGTAGACATGCTTTTAGGAGCACATGTTTATTCTCAAATAATTCAACCTAACATTATTCCTGGAGAACCGGGGCAGCCAATAGCACTTGAAACCTTGTTCGGCTGGGTGCTCCTGGGAAATACGGAAATATCAAATCAACCTACATACAATTCAACTGCATATTCATGTCACTTTACTTCTTTACAAAATAATTCACTAGATCAAACGATGATCAAGTTTTGGGAAGTAGAGTCTCTCCCAACAAAGAAGTTCCTCTCTCCTGATGAGGAAAAATGTGAATCATTTTATCAAAAAACTGTCACGAGAGATAGTTCGGGACGTTTTCAAGTTTCATTGCCATTTCGTCACTCTAGACCTATTTTAGGAGATACCTACTCACATGCTTACAAATGTTTTTTATCTCTTGAGTCTAGACTGATAAAAAATCCCGAACTATATTCACAGTATTCCGAATTTATGAATAACTACTTAAAAAACGATCATATGAGTTTAATTCGAGAATCAGAATCAAAAAATCAATTCATAAATTATTTACCCCACCACTGCGTTGTACGCCCCGATAAATCAAGTTCACGCGTTCGAGTAGTTTTTAATGGCTCGGCAACAGCGGGTTCAAAGGGTATATCCCTTAATTCTACCCTTCTCCCAGGGCCCAAATTACAAACTGACATCAACTCAATTCTGTTAAAATTCCGATTTCATGAAATAATCATGCTCTCGGATATTACACAAATGTTTTTACAAATAAAATTAGCTCCGGAAGATCGTGATTATCAACGTCTTCTGTGGCGTTTCACTTCAAGCGATCCTATTCAAGAATACAGACTTAATACTGTCACGTTTGGTATCACATCTAGTCCTTTTTTGGCCATCAGAACTATTCAAGAGTTAGCCAAAATCCAAGAAAAAAACTACCCAGAAGCTTCTAGGGTGCTCCTAGAAGACATTTTTGTCGATGATATCTGCGCAGGCGCAAACTCTATAGAGTCGGCTCTAGCTCTACAGCGAGATTTAATCGCTCTTCTAAAATCAGGCTGTTTTGAGCTTAAAAAATGGGCTAGTAATCACCCAAAACTACTATCCTCTCTATCACCAGACGAATGCCAAATTCCCTTTTCTTTTGACAAGGAAAATCCTATATCCATAAAGGTTCTTGGACTCCAGTGGGACCCAAAATCAGACAATATGTTTTTCTCTTGTCAGCCATCGGAAAAACGATGCACAAAAAGAAATATTCTAAGCGCTATTGCTTCTATTTTTGATCCTTTAGGGATGCTTTCTCCAATTTCATTTTTTGCAAAATGTCTTATGCAAAAATTATGGATTTCCAAGATAGGATGGGACGATCCCGTGGACAAATCTATTCTTCAGCATTGGACACAATTTCAAAATGAACTTAAGTGCTTATCAGATATTAAATTTCCTAGGCACATTTTTTCTAAAGATATAATATCTTGTCAACTGCATGCTTTTTCGGACGCATCAGAATTAGGCTACGCAGCTTGCGTTTATTTACGTATCGAGCTGTCAGATCAAAGCATAAAAACTTCCTTAATTATGGGCAAATCAAGGATCAGTCCCTTAAAAACTATTAGTCTCCCGAGACTAGAACTTTTAGGTACTGTTCTTCTTACTGAACTTCTTAGTTTTGTTATAAAAACTTATTCCCCTTTAATTTCAATAGATAAAACTTACGCTTATACAGATTCTCAAGTCGTCCTCTTTTGGCTTTGTAGCTCACCTCATAGATGGCGCTCTTTTGTTGCTAACAGAGTTAGCCAAGTACAAGAAAAACTCTCTAATGTAAACTGGTATCATGTAAAATCACAAGAAAACCCTGCGGATGTCGCCAGTCGTGGCACAACTCCTTCTAATTTTATAAACCACCCCTTGTGGTTTACAGGGCCTTCCTGGCTTAGTCAACCATGTACTACATGGGACTTAAAAAATCCCGCATTACTCCAAAACTCAGAAACCGATTTTCAGCAAATTTTAAATGAAGAAAAGCCTGAAAAAATAACACTTACTACAAACATCGATTATCATATTCTAGACTTCCTTGTAAATAAATATTCATCCCTTTTTCACATTCAAAAATTAATTTGTCAGATTCGACGAATATTTTATAATTTTAAAAACAAAAAGGAACCACTTACAGGTCCTATTTCTATTTTTGAAATTCAGTATGCTTTAACACTCTTGGTTCGAAGAAGCCAAGAATTACATTTCTCTGACCTCCTAAAACAACTAAAAAACAACGAACTTTTACCCAAAGCTTTTCGAAAAATTGCACCCTTTTGGACACTACCGGACTGATAAGGGTAGGTGGTCGTCTTAGGCATACGAATTCTATACCTTTTGATGCAAAACATCCTCTATTGCTTCCCAGATCAGGCAGGTTGTCTGACCTCATCATTGAACATATTCATAAGGAAAATAGCCATCCAGGGCTAAATACAGTTCAGTACTTACTAAGACAACAATTCTGGATCTTAGCATCCCGCAGAGCTATTCAGTCAGTTTTATCTCGATGCATAAGATGTTATCGCCTTAGACCAAAGGCTTACATCCCTTATCAAGGTGACTTACCTTATTTTAGAATTTCACAACTAAAGTGCTTTTCTCATGCAACTTTGGACTATGCTGGTCCTATAAAAATTTCACCAGGTCGTTGGTACCGGGGTACCAAAGAATTAAAAGCCTATATCTGCATTTTTGTGTGCGCAAGTACGCGCGCTATCCACACAGAAGTTGCGTCAGACCTTACTTCTGAATGCTTTATAGCCGCATTCAGAAGGTTTGTAGCTAGAAGGGGTCGTTGTAATTTTTTATACAGCGACAGAGGCTCCAATTTTCAAGGAGCAAACTCTGAGCTTAAAAAGCTCTTCGAAGCTTCCTCTGAACATCTTCAGATCAAATGGCATTTTTTTCCTAGTGCTAGTCCTCATTTCAATGGCTTATCAGAGGCTGATGTTAAATCAGTAAAAACACATCTTTACCGAGTGATCGGAAATCAGAAGCTTACATACGAAGAACTAAATACTTTGCTTGTGCAGATCGAGGCATTGCTAAATAGTCGCCCAATCTCTGCGCAATCATCCGATCCCAATGATTTTTGTCCACTCACTCCCGGACATTTCCTTACCATGGAACCTTTAAACTCTGTCCCAGACCCAGACTTATCACAATTAAAACTAAACACTCTTTCTCGGTGGCAACTTGTTCAGCGATTGAACACTGAATTTTGGTCCCGATGGAAAGAGGAGTACCTACATACTCTACAGCAGAGGTCCAAGTGGACAGAAAAACCTACTAAAGTCGAGTTAAATACTTTAGTAGTCATAAAAAATGAAAACAAACCACCCTTGCAGTGGTCTTTAGGCAGGATTGTAGAATTGCATCCTGGTTCAGATGGACATGTTAGAGTTGTCACGATTAGGACTCAACAAGGGCTATTTAAACGTCCAATTGTTAAATTGTGCCCTTTGCCTTTTAACTGAACACTCAAGCAATGTTCATTCTATGTCAGTGTCGTCATAGAATTATTCTTTTTTTAAAAATTTTATTCCTTTTCGGGAAATATTTTTTTTGTTTTATCGCGGCAAAAAATAGAATAACATTTTGTCGCAATTTTTTAATTTTTTTTTGGAAATAATAATTGTTATTCCCTAGTTATAATACTTATTATTTTTCCTGGTTCTAAAATAGTATTTTAGGGCGGCCGGGAAAATGTACGTGCAAGACAAATAATACTTAGTTAATTTTCCTAAATATTAATTATTCCGTTGCACTGAGCCATACAGGTTGTCACGTGACACCGCAAAGTGCGCGGATAGAAACGTGCGCAACCCACCGGCACGATGAGAGAGAGATCATCGTAGCCTCCATATTGAAACCGGCGTGTTTACTCGGTTTTTCCAAAACTACAATTCAATCAATTACAATTAGTGCCAATCAATTCTAAAATCATTCCAATCCGTTACCTCAACTCCTCACAGTGATTTCGATCAACTCAAGAACTCTGGTAGAAGCCTGGGCGCCCAGTGAATGGAATTTGTACCGCCGAGAAAAAACCAAGGTAGGCGTCAATCGACATTTTGTATGGTTCTCGCGTTATTTTCCATTTTTATCCTTAATGCGTAAAAGTTTAACCAGTGCCTAAAGCTATCGAACGGGTGTATGTCTTGCGCATACAAAGACTTCACAGAGACTTTTGGAAGCGCATCATACGCTTCAGCAACGTTCAAAATGGACTAAGAAACATAATTCATTAAAAGTTGGAGATTTGGTAGTCATTAAAGATGAGCTCAACTCTCCACTTCGTTGGATACTTGCCAGAGTAACTGAGGTACACCCGGGTGCCGATGGTATTTGTTGGGTAGCTAACCGTAAAAACTAAGAATGGGATTTTACAAAGGCCTGCATCTAAGTTATGCCCTTTGCCCTACTTTGATTAGTGTTCCAGTTAATTTTTACTTTAGGATTAAGTAGAACTTTTTTCTTTTTGTTTATTTTTTAAAATACTTGGTTATTATAAGGTCGGCGGTATGTTCGATCTTAATCGAATTATTATTATCATATTTTTTGGTATTTTGGGGTAATTTAGTTTTTAAGGTAAATTGTAGTGCCTTTTTTGTTTTTATTTTATTTTAATTAAATTGCCCAATTAAGAGCTTGGAATACCAGGCTCTGCCGTTCGCACGGCGAATTTCCCCCACTTGGGCGGCCTGCAAGTGAACTGCAGTGCCGCACGTGGTCGACAGACACGATCGATTGACCGATGATAAAAGGTAACTTTAAAAAACATAAAAAACTTCGTGAATTTACAGTCCATTTTTTTCTTTATAAAAAGTGCCTAAACGATACATCGTTTTTCTCGTAATTAACGAGTCCGTTGCGGTACAACCTTTTTATTTTTGATTAATTTTCTAATTTGAATATTTTAAATTACTTGAAACCCAGTAAAGAAATTAAAATATCAAATAAAAACAAACAATGCAAAGAATTAAAAATTATATGTTATATTTAAAAAACAAAAACTGACAGATCAAATTCAAAATGACTGGAACTGGATTCTTTATAAAAAAATCTTTTAGCAATTAACACCAAAACGTTATAGGCACCTTCCATCAATTTTTAGAAAGCCGCCGTAACATAAAAGCGGCTTGCAATATCAAGATGCAACACCTTTTTAAGCTTTTCTTGAAAATCAAGCATCGCAAGTGGGGGTCAGTTTATTTCTATCTCTCGTAGAAACAACTGTACATTTGTTAAACCATTTTTAAAAGTGGACGGGTTGATTCTTTCTTCTTTTTTTTTTAAATCTTCTAAAAGATACGTGTCTTAACACTCTAACTGTCGAATTTGATTTTTTTTTTTAATGTGCCACTTTTTTACAATCTTACCTCTTTCTTCAAACACAGATATGACAGAATAACCATAATGCAAAGCCATATTAGGCAATAACAAAAGAACAACATTTGTATAGTACGAAATATTGTTTTCGTTCCCCAGTAGATATTTTGGAACGAAATATGATAAGATCCAAATCAAAATTCCTGTTAGGGTGGCCAATACCGCTAAAAATAAAAACATATTTTGGTACAGAAAGTAGAGTATATGAATGTCATCCTGCTTTCCTCCGTTAGTATGCATGCTATAGTGGTTTTATAGGCAGTTAAGTCATGGCTGGAAATGTCAATGACAAACCGCGTTGCTAAAAAAATAAATGGATCCATGACGGATCTGATACCTTCCTAGCCCATTAGCATACTCCAGGTAAACTCCCTGCTATATCAGCCTTAAAATTAGTTATTGGTAATAATACAAATTATTGAGAAAACTGTGTTTTACTATATTGATGCAATGCCTCGTTAAAAAGTTTGCACATTTTCAATTAATAAACTACCAAAAAACTGTCGTTAGCATTATTGGATTTTGACACAAATCTAATCAGCTCGTTACAGTGTCGAATACTATTTTATCTGAAAATTTCGTGAAAATCAGTGAAAGATGTTTCTCCTCTATTTTTCCGTGGACAGCTCGAAAGCTGTACACCCACGGAGGTCCAAGATCTAATGGAAACCTATTAAGTGTTGACAGTTAACTGTTTCGTCCTTAAGGGACTCTTCAGAACACTGCATGGTCAATATGACACCTTTGTAAAGTTAGAGAGACATCTCATCTTACGATGTTGGTAAGAGAAATTATTAATATTGCCTGCGATACCGTATGCTTTTCAAAGAAGTGGCGACATCTACCGAATACAAAATAAACTATTAGAGTAAAAACAAATAGCAGGCAGATAAAACGAAAAACAGTACCCATGACCGTGACATAATTTGTCCCTCAGGTTGGGTCAATGCTTTGCATTTTTAATGCCTTCGTAGCGAAAGCGTCGCGCTTTATGTTAAGTCAGCGATTATAAGCCAAAAATATTACAAACGTAAAGTTTAGTATCCGTAAATAAAAACAAAAATTTTTTCAATGCTAAGCGGGCACAGAAAGATTTGTTTCTCTTGTATTTTTTCGTGAGAAGCTCGAAAGCTGTACACCCACGGGGATCCAAGATCTAATGAATACCTATTGGTCCAAGATCTAATGAATACCTATTAAGTGTTAAAAGTTAACTGTTTTGTCCTTAAGGGACTCTTCAGAACACTGTATGGTCAATATGACACTTATGTAAAGCTAGAGAGACGGTATATACATCTCATCTTACGATATTGGTAAGATAAATCATAAATATTGCCTAAATTTTTTAAACATCATTGACACTGTGAGGTTAGGTTTGTGAAAATATTGTAATTTTTTTACTATTTTATGAGCTACCGACTGGTGTATAAAATTAACTAATACTATTTATTTTATTTATAAGCTCAAAGTATTTTTTAATAATTCAACACTTTTAGCAAACTGATACTTTATTTTATTTATCAATAATAATAATGGCAACTAACCTCATACTACTGGAGAAGATGCCAAAAAAGACTCCGACTTGCCTAAGCTAATTATGAATGACCCATTTGTTTTTAAGATTAGGGTCACTGCATACTACGTCTTTGTGATGAAGTGACCCTATTTAAGATGAAACTTCAAGCGTGAGTTCAATGAATTCAGGCAAGAAATTTTGCTAAATATGGCAACATCAAACCTTTATTTTCGACTTTTCTACGGTTCGATCTTTCTACGTTTCTGCAAAACTACATTTCGATGATTTTTCGCTTCATTATTGCGTTTCGCGCGTTTAATTTTCGACTATATATATTTTGAAATTTTTTACGGATCAACGAAATTACGATTCGTTTAATTTATTTTTGACAATTTTTCGAATCTATTAAAATAGTTGTTTCTCTTTTATTTTTCGACTTTTTTACGGTTTGGCCTTTTAATAATACGGTTTTTTTACGGTTTGATCATTCTGAAAATCAACTTAACTCTGTTTCTATAATTTTACCTTATGGCATTTTTATGGATCGACGAAATTACTCTTCGTAAATTATTTTCTACTATATTATTTTCGACAATTTTACGGTTCGACAAACCGACGTTTCGTTTAATTTTTTTTCATCTATTTTACTTTCGATTGTTTTTTTTTTCGACGAAATTACGGTTTGATAGTTTTTTCGACCATTTTACGTTTCGAAATTTTTGTGGCGACCCGTGTAAACAGTGAAGGTTCATTATTATATATCCAGTAGTATAAACAGTCTCGACCGAAAATGAAAACGGAAAAAAGGGGTTAATCATCTGCATTTGATCAAATGGTAAGAATTAGAGGAACTACCGACCGGCGCAAGATGAAAGAACGTGCAGAAACCTGCTCAGAAGTTCAAAAACACGTTTTTTTCAAAAACATTTTCTTCGACGGAAAATTGTTTGAAAACATTTTCTCCGAACACAATTTGTTCTTTTTTTAACGGACATTTTTTCAAAAATTATTTCCTTAAATTAACTCCCTGGTTCTCCTTTATCTTGAGGTTATCAATTTATCGCAAAAGTACACTAGCCTGTCTATTGGGAATATTTTCTGGTGGAAAAAGGTTAGGGCGTGCCTGGACTAGTTAGAATATGTGTGCGATCAATTGACAAAGGTTAGGAAAACACCGATTTCGACCTCTCAAAAGGAGAACATTTAACAAAATAATTTGTTTAAAAAAAAATTTCAAACAAATTTCCGAGAGCCGATCAATCTTAATAGCTAGTTATTTCCTGTTTTGTTTTGTAAAATGGTGAAAACCAAGAAGCGTTCAACTTGCTCTTATCAACATTTCTTAGCACAAAAAAATCATGCAATACTTACGCTGGCTAAAGAAGGTACTTATAAAAAAGCAAAAAATCGTCACAGTTACAGCATACAACATTAGAAAAACAAACAAAATGGTTCCATCTGTATATTCAATGGCTGGATATTCGGCACCAAATATGTCCACTTTCATAAAAATAACAATGATTGTAACCGAAAAAATAACGGGCAGCATACTGTAAATGAACCAGCCCAACCAAAGCATAGACGTCTTCATGCCAACCATCTTCATTAGTTCCTAAAAATATCAATACCGTTATTCCAGTTACCTTAAAAATACAGAACCCAATAACCCTAAGACCTAGAAACGTGTGGAGGTAGGGCCTAGCTTAAAGGGTTTATGACTGACGGGATTCAGATAGATTAGGTTTCAACATGCTCAATTAATATCCCAAGCAAATTAGACTTTTAAAAAGACAAAAATTATAAAGTTTTGTCTTCGTTAAAGGTAACTTTAACGAGAAAATGTTATAGGACTTAATGTATTTTCCCTTAAACTCCTCATTCAATTTGTTATATGTTTTTGAATTACATATTTGTGAGTAAGTGTAAGTAGTCAAATAATAATTAAGCTTTGTTGTCAAAAAATAAGCTTAGTCTTTGAGAAAATCAGATAAAACACAATTATTTATTTATTTGGTGTATCATTTGCAAAACATAGGTATATTGCCAACGCTTAATTATCCTTTGACCACTAACACTTTCTCAAAAATATTTAATTCAATGTGGATCTTAAAAAAAACTGATCCTCAATGATATACATTTTTTGCTCAAACTAATAAACGCCGCTGTCATGTATGAGCGTTGGGTGAGAGATACGCAAAAACATCATATGACTTGATAAGGAATTTAATGGAAAATATAGTCCTATATTTTTACGCCAAAGTTACGGTTTACGAAAAAAATGCAGGAGAGAGTCCGTTGTGAGGTCACGTTTAGGGAGAGGGGTGAGCACAAGGGGAACGCTTTCCCTCCTCCCCAGGGTTGAGAACTTTTTGGATCTGTATTTGGTTTCCTACTGGAAGTTCACAACCAAAACTACAAAAATTTTATAAATTTTGTCGTTTATTTTTTGTTTTTAAATCTTATCAGCTTGGACTAAAAATATAGGACGTTAGGTCAGGTCCCTGCAAATAAGGTTTTAATTTTAATTTTTGAAAAGTTGTGTTATATACATTTTAAATTGCAAAAGGTTTTAAGCTTTACACGATTGCAGTATTCGTCCAGTATCCTTACTTAGTTTACGACCACGAGCGAGTGCCTCTCTCTGCGCTATCTTCATGAAAAAATATATTTGTATATAAATATCTTTGTTTTTGTAGGCAATAGAAAACACATACCAAAATTAACAAACAACCTAATTTTTGTTCTATGTCAGATCATTTATTTCCTTTAGTGGCTTTTATCTTATTTTGAAAACATGTAAAAACAGTTTAAACTATAAAGCAGTGAAAAACCTATAAAATAAGGTCTGAGTTGCCTGGGAAGTACCCTTGCTTACACACGCAGGCTAAAGTGTTACATATAAAAAACTAAGCTTTTTAGAAAATAGCCCATTATATTATAAACCTAGAAACCGAGCCTAGAGACTGAAGTGTCACTTTTATTTCCACGGCGAAAAGTTTTAATGTGCAATTGGCCTGAAAGACACTTTAGGGCCGACGTTACATACGATTTGATGAACACTAATGGTACTCTAGTTTTAGTATCAACCCGTAGGTCGAATAGTAACTTATTGTTGCTGACGTGGTAAATTCAAAAAAATTTACTTTCAATCCCCCAGGGATCAAAATAATTTTTTATCCCGTTGACATGGTAAATTTACTTAGAATTTTTACTTTTTATTCCCCAAGGATTAAAATGACTTTTTTTAAAGTATATTTTCAACGCCGAAAGTTCATAATACGTAGTATGGGGCCATAGCGTCAAAATTTGGCCTAAGTGGGATTTTTTATTAAGATTTGACACCTGTTTTGATCGATTACTAATAATCCCACTAACACTGCCTGATGGACCATTCTTAAATTATTAAGTTACGTAATTTAAGAATGGTACCTGATGTGTTTTAAAACCCTAATTTAAATATTTTATTTTTAAAGCTCAATAAAAAAAAACTGGTTTTTACTGGTTTCATTCATTTTCCTCGAAAACAAAGCATTATAGAAAAAAATTTCAAAAACAAATTTTTGTAAAAAACTATATTATTTTTAACAGTGTATCTCAAAGTAGATAATGTTAATTCAGAAATTTAAAAACATACATATTATCAAAGTTTTTTTTTTAACTGATCTCAAGAGGAAAAAATGGAATACATGAGCGATATATATATATATATATATATATATATATATATATATATATATATATATATATATATATATATATATATATATATATATATACATAGGGGGTCCCAGACCACCCGTCCGCCCCTTTTAAGACCTAGGGGAAAAGTTATTTTAATCATCCAAAAAATTACTTGAGTACGCTCTTTCGATTGGTGGTAGATGTCTTCAACTTTCGGAGTCGACTGGAAGCGATCTATTTAGGCCTGGAGTCCGTTTTTCAAATAGGGATTGGCATATATTTAAAAAAATAATGACGTTTAAGAAGAAAGTGTTTCAAATAAAAGGTACGTATTTTCTTGCGTAGAACCCGAAACCGTTGCAAAATTATGCCCATCCCTATTCAAAAAACGCACTTTCGGCCTGAATAGGCCACTTCCGGTCGGCGCCGGAATTTGAAAATACCACCAATTCAAAGAGCGTACTCGATATGGCTACAATCATTTTTTAGATCATTGAAAAAATCCATCCCCTACATTTTAAAAGGGGTGGACGGTTGGTCTGGGACACCCTGTATATATTTATAATAATAATAACGTTAAAATCTCAAATTACACACTTGAGGCGTCCGCCATTTCAGGAATGGGGTGCCAACCTTGAACTTGAGCCGCTTAAGCTATACATGATTTAAATATCGATTCCATGTTTACAATAAATTTTTTAGAACGTTTTTTGTAGAAAGCTAAGTTTTTGAGAAAATTAGATAAAGCTTTACACCTTTGGTTTAATATAAAAAATATCGTTAATGTGCGGACGCCCCTGCAATGTTAAAAAATTTTTGCTAGACATTATTTAAAAGAAACTAGGGATGGGACATCAAAAGAAAACATAGATGTATTCAAAACATCGACATTCAAACATCGATATTCGGGTATTGGTGTTCTTTAATTTTATTGTTAAAAATAAATCATAATTACAAATTTCAAAAAACAGCATAGTAAACATGAAATAATAAAGATCATAAACTAACAAAAGCAATACAAAATACAAGTAAAACAATCCGAGACGGAATTCGGGACTTCCCCGAAACAATAATCAATAAAAATCTACAACAATGTTTTCTGCTGCAATGTGTCGCCATCTATCGTAGTAAAGTTAAACGAGTCCAAAGCACGTTCGATTAGTATTTTAGATTTAATGATGCGGCGACCAAAAAATTGCGGACTTTCCCTTTTTGTGTATTTTTAATTTGTAATTGAGTAATTGAGATTTTCAGCAAAACAAAATATCGATGTTTTCATCGATGGTTAAAGTTAACAACATCGATGGTAAAAACATCGAACATCGAACGTAAAATATCGATGTTTTGCAAAGATCGATAATTATCGCCCACCCCTAAAAGAAACTATCATGTTCTATCTAAAAGTGTTTTGCATAATTGCCTCAATATGATTAGTTTTTCGGAAAACTGAATAAAACTTCTAAAAATAGGTTTTTTTGTGATATTTAAAAATAGTCCCAATATTAGGACGCCAATGAAGTGCGAACCAATAACTTAACCCACTTGAGTAATACATTGTTTAAGAGGGAATTCAATTTTTAATAATAAATTTTTTGGCGCATATAATTTGAACATTAGAAATGAGCGTGTCACTAACACTTTATTTTCTTACAAATAATCTTAAAAATTAGTACTTTTTAATCAATGTAAAGGCAGTCCTGTTTCTGGTTTATCCTTTGCAATATATTTCTTTTTTTTACGGGGTTGAGTTGTCAGCCCTACGCCCAACCTCTTTTAGTCGCGGTTTACGACCGGCAGGGTATCCCATGGGAATATTCTTCACACGTCACCCACACGTGTAAGCTAAGTAGAAGATGGTTGGGACATGTACAGAAAATGGGTAAGACATAAAACACCATGAAAAATACTGACCGGGAGACCTGCAGGAAAGAGAGTAACAAGGAGGCCACAAAAAATATGGATGTCAAAGAATACATCAAGAATATGAGAATAAGAAGGTGGCGAAGAATCGTACCAGGGGTTGTAAAGTCACTTGAAGAAGAATAAGTTTTTAACCTAAATACCACTCAAGAAAAAAACTGAACTCAAAATAGCGGCAAAATGGTTGAAATCCTAACACTGTGACAAAAAATACACAAAATCATTTTTGTAACATATAATGAGGGCGTAAAGGTTTTGAAATACCTCTTTTATGGGAGAGATATTAAATATAAAGAGGAGAAATCTCCTTTATGTTTTTTTAGGTTAGATTTAAGCATTAGCTTTGTCAATAGGGACCTATTGCAATAGTGCCAGGCACAAATTGTGCCGGGCACTATATTGACAGTTTCGCATTACAAACTGACAGTTGATCTTTCAAAATTGACATACCAAAGTCGAATTTATAAATCCCGTCGTTTATTTTCCATTAATAGTGGCGTCACTATTAAATCCGGCTCGTATAATACACAACGGCCTAATTTTGAAAGGACACAGCTGTTCTTATAATGAGAAACTGTCAATATAGTGCCCGGCACAATTTGTGCCTGGCACTATTGCAATAGGTCCCTAATAAGAGTATTGTATTTATTGACAATAAAGCATGTTTTTGAATGACGAGCTCTTGGTCGCTTTACAAAATCTACAACAAGGTAAAAAAAACCATTTGAATATCAACAATTTTTTTTACAGCCTAATACAGCTATTCCTGTGGTTTCATTTAACCTACAACAAATTTACGACTAGTACTACTAAGTACAACAGAAAAATAAGCTACAAAATAGTTTTACCCTATGCATGTGATGAATATACAGTGAAGCCTCCCATAAGCGGCACTCACGGTTCCGTCGATTTTGTCCGCTTATTGGAGGTGTCCGCTTATGAGAGGGAACTGCGAAATTTCAATATATATTTATTAACAATTTCCGCTGCTTGAGTATTTCCGATATTAAATTTTTCAGCGACCTTTCGTGCTGATAGATGTTCCTTCAGGTTTCAAAATTTTTAAACCCAAAGAAATTGTCCGCGTCCGGTTATTAGAGTGTCCGGTTATAGGAGTGAATTTTACATGTAAAGAAATAGGGAAAAGCGTGGTTCCAAAAAATTTGTCCGTCTAAAGGGAGTGTCCGCTTAATAGAGGTGTCCGCAAGGAGAGGTTTCACTGTAGTTAGTTTGTGTTGTTATACTATAATAGAATTTTTCAAAACAACCCTAGACTTTTATGTTAAAACAATGAGTTTGTAGCCAAATAAAATGTTTTTAGTAAATTCAACCTAGCATTTTTTTAGTGTACAGAACCCAAGGAAATATGTAGAAAATGTCTCAAAAAATCTTAGGTTTGGAGGGGGCCCGGGCCACGAGATGCCCCTTCACTGGGTGCGCCCATGGTTAAAGTGTAGTGTTCGGATACCAAATCGAATCGAACCGAACCTAACATATTATTAATCCTATTCCGGTTGGTACATATTGCATAACTTTTAACCCAAAAATAAATTAACACTGTATTGTAATTAGCTAACCATCTAAAAGAATTATAATAAAATCAAAGTTTCAAACTTAAATTCGAATTTTTGATTCTCTAATCAAAACATATAAAATAAAATAAATGGATCCATGAAGGATCTGAACCTTCCTAGCTAGCCTATTAGCACACTTCAAGTAAAACCATGATATTATATCAGCCTTGAAAACAGTTTTTGTAAATATCTCAGAAACTAGAGCTCCTACAACGTTTTTATATGTGTAATGTAATGTATCTACTATATTCCTAAAACCGCATATTGATGCGATATATATGTATTTATATATTTATTTTTTTACTATATATTAAAAACGCTGTGGTATTTTAAGTAGCCTTTTTTTTAACTATGTGGGTTTACGGTGATTTTAATTTTTAAGGCAAAGTCAAAAATTCTTTCTTTTTGACATGCAAAAGTTTATCAGTATTTTATTTATTTTATTGTAATAATTAAAGGTATATTTTAAAGTAAAATATTTTTGTGAGTTTGATAAAATAAACATTATGCATAATGCATAGGCGCACCCAGGGGGGGGGGGGGGGCTCGAGGCCCACGCTCTTCCCAAACCTAAGATGTTTTAAGATATTTTCGACATATTTTATGAATAAAAAGGAAAAATAGCATAAAATATGACATCATAAAGCCTCGCCCCCCCAGAGGCCTCGGCCTCCCCCCACCCCACCAAAACATATTCCTGAGTCCGCCACTGCATAATGTTTTCACTTTAAAAACTTAAAAATATTAAGCGCCTTGACCTGTTTACTTAAAACAGGTAAATGTTTATTTTATCAAACCCACAAAAAGTACTTTTACTTTAAAATCTACCTTTAATTATTACAATAAAATAAATAAAATACTGATAAACTTTTCGCATGTCAAAAAGAAAGGATTTTTGACTTTAACTTAAAAATTAAAATCACCGTTAACCTTAAAAATTAGGCTACTTAAAATACCAGCGTTTTTAATACATAATAAAAATATGAATATATAAATAAATATATAAAGGAACAGGGCTTTTTTAGTTACCGCTAATCTCAGAAACTACTTAACCCATTTAAATCAAACTTGGGTATATGCTCTACGAGCTATTCTCCATGACTACGGTAGTTTTTTTTTTACGCTTGGACGCGAGCAAATCGGGCTAACCGGCAAAACCGTGATATTTAAGCTATTTTTTTTTAAAACAGCGTTGAACCCGGGGAGAATCAGGTTCGATTTCAAGGTTACTCAAAATGGTTTCCCTACGGTGCGGTGTCTCAAATTCCAAACCAGCCTTAGTTTTTTTTGCCAACATAGACAAACCTATTAAGACCTGAGTCACACTGTGACACACACACACACACACAGACAGACATCACGGCGATATTGATAAGATAGGTAAAAATACACCCAAAAAACACATTTTCGCCGTTATCTGAAAAAAAAATATTGTCGAAAATAATACATTTTCTAGCCATTGCTACGCTGGCAACTAGCTATGCCTAACATGATAAACAAATCGACATTTATCATCTTCACGGGCTCAGTTGCATAAAAAGTGCAAGTAGGTTTTCTTGCCACAATTAAATAAAATATAATCATATATTATTCAATTTCAATTTGACACGTCATAGAACAATTTTAAAACTATGCAGAACAAAAAAACATGAAAAAAATTCTGATCTATATACTGTGCAATATTTCACAATAAAAACATATTCGTGGATATTTATCCATTAGTATTTAAAAAATTTTGCATTTCAAATTTAACCACAGCACATAAAGCAAATAATTTGTATTGTATCGGATGTGAACAATTTAATTTTAATGCATATCGAATTAAAATGACAACGTATTAATTATACTCGTATGTAACGATTTTTTTCAAAAGTTAAAATGCGTTAATATTGGAATTAAAATATCATAATGCAATCCAATTTTATATTTTATTTTATTTTCAATAGTGTTTTGCCCTCCAATATATATCGGGAGTTTGAAAGCATCAAAATCAAACCAAATACCATTTTTATTTTTATTTGAATGTTTTTTTCTTTTTAAATTTTTATTTGTTTGACACTATAAATCTTTTGTAAAAATTATGTAATTTGTTGTTGAATTATGTGAATTGTTTTATACTTATTATTTAACCAGATAATTTTTTTTGTATTTTTTATTAGATATAGCTTTTCTTTTGTAAATAACACCAATAAAGAAACTTGAACTTGAAATTATACACTAAGGCGCGATTCAAACTATGCATAACCGCACCATCACATCACCGTACCCTCAACAACACGTCAAATATTCTTACATTGAAAACAATGGACATACACTACACCCTTTGCGGTGTCATTACGGTGAAGCGTGAAGAAAACCGCCGATAGGTATCCTTATTCCTCACTGTTTCTAAAGCATTCTAGATTTTTCTAGAGTTTCTTATCTCCTCAAAATTTGTCCCCGTAAAAAAACAACTGATGATAGTACATTTACCTTAATTCCTGAATATTTTTCCTCGACCACCCTCTTCAAAACGGCAGGACACACAAAAATGAAACTGAATAGGGTGATTAAAGGCAAGTAGTCTATAAAAACAGTCTGTACGGCGGAATCTATTTTATACGGTGGATAAGGGAATTCTTGCACCGAAAGATTTAAATCAACATCTGATTTATTACTGTGCTTTTGGATAAAAGCTAAATCCAGAACTTTTTGTAAGGTCAAAATTCCTTTATATAAATATTGACTTCCTGCAAAATAAAAAAAAATATATTACACACCAATAATTTTGTTTATCTCGCTTATTTTTAAAGAGATATTTGCGGTTTTCCCGACACCATGCTATTTTTTATTTAATTTAATATAACCGAGCCGTCAGCCTCTTGGTCTTTCAGATACATGGTACTACTGACAACTATCGCCAAAATGCAAAAATATTAATAAAAATTAACGCCTGCAGGGATGCACAACCATCCATGCAACGCATATACGTAATATTCCAATACCCACGGTAATTTCCAATTCTTGATGAAAACATTAAGAAATGCCAATATCAAATGTACATAAGAGTGTCCTTCTTGCGGAATTTAGTATAAAATGTGCTGATTGGTTATTTTTAAACACATGCACTATTTTACTCGTGCATATTATTTTATTGGTATATATCGTCCCCACACGTTTGACCCGTGTCGTCACATTGATTTATTGGTGCACAGTGGCCAAAAACCCTATCTATGTAAATGTGCAGGGTTTTCCCGTATATTTTTACACCATCTCTAAAATGTTTATTTGAATAGATATGAAAATATGATAAATACAAAAGTTTCTTATTTTTTTACAAAGTTTAAGAATTTTTAAGTCGGAATGTCAAAAAAAATTCTAAATGTCAAAATTTGACAGGTCCATGGTTTTTTTACAGGGAACGCCCTGTACATTATTTTAGATGTTTATAGATCTTTCACTTCTGATTTTAAAAATATATATCTTTGTATTATTTATATTTATGTTTAAAATACTTAAATTGATCTCCTTAAAACATCAAGGCAGCCATGAAAAACATATTCGCATTTACACAAAAAGTGATGCTGTTGCTTTTGTAAGGTATAAAATTAATTAATATTGTTACGGGCTCACAACGACAAATTAAAACTCGCAATTGTTGAAAACGAAACGTCAATTTATTTCGACAAATTATGTACAAAAACACGCACTTAAACTTACTAATAACTTGCTAAAAATTCACTACTTTAATACGCCTATTAACTTCGCGTTAACATCTAGCGATCACTACCGTTGGTTATCTTTGACTGCCCGATGCACGACGTCCGGCCCTATATATGAGGGTCTGCCTACAATTCGAGAATTTTCCATCTTTGTTCGATTCCGAATCATTCCGCCCTTTTCTGGAGCCGGACCGTTCACATACCAGTTCGTCACAGATAACGCAACTAAAACCTAGATTAAGAATACAACCATGAAATACGTCAACCTAATACTACACTAAACCTAAATAAATTCCAACTATAAAATTTAAATAACTTAAATTTGTAACACTATCCTCCTCTTCAGGTTTGATCGTCTCGATCAACATTTCCCAGGTAAGGTTTTAGTCTGTCTAGATGAACAACTTTCATCTTGGACTTTTCTGGATTCGGTAGACTACATCATTAATTCTCTTAACAACTTTATAAGGCCCTTCCCATGGTGGTGCCAACTTAGGTGATCTTCCTTTCTTGCGTTGAGGATTGTATAGCCAGACTTGATCATTCTCTTTGAACCCTGAAGAGTTTGCTTTCAGGTCATACCTCGCTTTCATGCGGTCACTGGCTATTTCTATTCGCTCTCTAACCACTTCATGGATATCGTGCAGCTTATGCCTTAAACGTTCGACATAGTCATTAACCTCTAAGTGTTCTTCTTCAGCTGAACCAAACATGATATCACATGGTAAACGCAGTTCTCTACCCAACAGGATACTAGATGGAGTAGCTCCTGTCGTATTGTGAATGGCGGTTCTATAGGCCATCAAAAACAATGGAATATATTGGTCCCAATCTGTTTGGTGCTCATCAACCACTTTGCAAAGATGTTCTTCTATTGTTTTATTAAATCTTTCAACCATGCCATCTGACTGCGGATGTAAAGCAGTAGTCCGTGTTTTATGTATTCCTAAAAGGTCACAGAGATTTTGGAAGAGCTTTGATTCAAAGTTTCTTCCTTGATCTGAATGTAGTTCCAAAGGAATGCCAAATCGGCTGAAAACATAATTTACCAGAACTTCTGCAACTGTAGCGGCCTCTTGGTTAGGCAAAGCAAAAACTTCTGGCCATTTGCTAAAGTAATCCATGACAACAAGGATGTATTTGTTGCCCCTTTTAGTTTCTGGAAATGGTCCGGCCACATCAATAGCAATGCGTTCGAATGGCAGACCTACGTTATATTGTTTCATTTGACCTCTGGACCTTGTTTTGGGACCTTGGCTGGCTGCACAAGTCGAACATCGGCGGCACCAGTTTTTCACATCTTGAAAGTAATTGACCCAATAAAATCGGTTTCGAATTTTGTCCATGGTTTTATTTATGCCTAGGTGCGCGCCTGATTTTCCACCATGGCATTCGGCCATTATATTGTCTACCAGCTCCCAGGAACCACTAGTTGATTAATCACAGTAAGGCCATCGGCACTTTCCCAGGCACGTTTAAGGATGTTTTCTTCTACTATCAGTGAATCCCATTGTGCCCACAGTGATTTGAATATCACCCCTTGGTTTGCGATATCTTGCCATAATGGTCGTGGCTTGTTCTCTTCTTTCAATCGCAAGATAGGTCCTACATCTTTGTCGTCAAGTTGTGTGGTTCTAATTGAAGCCGACATCCATTCTTCATCTGGTTCTAATTTTATCTGACGCACGTAGTTAATTTCCTCTTTCTGGTCAATTTTCCTGCAATGTTTACAATCCTCAGGGCAAGGTCTTCCGGACAATGCATCCGCATTATTATGCACCCTTCCCGCTCGGTGCTTAATTTGATAATGGTATTGTTGTAGCTTTTCTATCCATCTCGCGACTTGCCCCTCAGGTTGTTTCATTTTCATGAGCCACTGTAACGCAGCATGATCCGTTCTAATCAGAAACTCTTGTCCATAGAGATATTTGTGAAAGTGATCTACGGATTTAATGATGGCTAGGAGCTCCTTTCTGGTAACACAATAATTTCTCTCTGGTTTGGATAGCTTTTTGCTGACAAATTCGATGACCCGTTCTTCTCCATCTTGTACTTGGGAGAGTACTGCTCCTATGCCATCGTTGCTCGCATCAGTATCCAATATGAATTTACCTTTTGGAATAGGGTATGCGAGAATCGGACTAGAACATAATGCTGCCTTCAGTCTTCTAAATGCTTGGTCACATTCAGTATTCCATCTGTAAGAAGCTTTATCTTCTGTAAGTCCATGTAACGGAGACGCTATTTTGGCGAATCCTTCTACAAATCGTCTGTAGTATGTACACAGACCCAAAAAGCTTCTCAATTCATGTTTGTCACGAGGTTGAGGCCATTCTTTTATTGCTTGTAACTTTTTTTCGTCGGTATGGATGCCTTCTCGGGAAACGACGTGACCCAAGAAAGAACTCAACTTTTTCTTGGAATAGAAAACACTTTTTTGAGTTTAGTTTAAGATTTGCGTTCCTGATTCTTGAAAATACTTCTCGTAAATTGTCTAGATGATCTTCAACTGATTTTCCCATTACTATGGCATCATCCAAATAGACTAAGCAGGTTTTCCAAGTAAGGCCTCGTAGAACGACTTCCATTAGTCTTTCAAATGTAGCTGGGGCATTGCACAGGCCAAATGGCATCATATTAAACTGATAAAGTCCACTTCCAGCAGAGAATGCAGTCTTCTCTTTATCTCTTTCAAAGATTCCTACTTGCCAATACCCACTTTTCAGGTCAAGAGTAGAAAACCAATATGATCCTGCCAACGTTGTTAATGTGTCGTCTATTCTTGGCAGTGGGTAACTATCTTTCTTGGTCACATCGTTAAGTTTCCTGTAGTCGACACAAAATCTAGTACTTCCATCCTTTTTAGTGACCAACATCACAGGAGATGACCAAGGACATGATGACTCTTCAATAACACCGTCGCTGAGCATTTTATTAATGAGATTGTGAACTTCTTCTTGCTTGGCCATTGGTAGTCTTCCTGGGGGCTGTCTTATCGGTTGGGCATCGCCAGTGTTGATAGCATGTTGAATGAGGTTTGTGCGTCCCGAACTACTCCTAGTTTCGAAGATATTACTTTGTTCTTCTATAAACTCTCTCGCTTTACTAAATTCTTCTGGAATGAGATGTTGCCAAGTTGACTCAAATTGCTGAAGTACCTCCATTGGTAACTTGCTTGTATCCTCGGAAGTTGGCTCTTCACATCTTGTTACTTTCTGTACTGGTTCAAATAATGCTACCACCTCCCCCTTATTAATTTTGACACTATTTGGGAAAATATTGGCGACTCTAATCGGGATGTCTTTATCGGTTTTAACTAGTGATTTTGCAACGAGGTAGGTGTTGGGTGTGTTTTGTTGGCTTATGAGTCCGACGCAGCTTGATGTTTTACTTTCTAGCCTCCCAAAAATTATGGTCTCACTGTTACCGACTAGTCTTGTTGTGCATACTGCCACCACCTTTATTGGTTCTTTATTGATGTGACTATTTGACAAAATGAACTCTTGGTTCCCAAATCTTATTGGGGTATTAAGTTTATTATCAAACGCAAATCCATGTTTACTTATCAGGTCCATTCCCAATAAATTCGTCTTCTATGTCTGCAACTAATACCGAGTGGCGAATCTTCTACCTCCCCAGCTGTAGGTCTATGTCTGTGTGCCCCAACACGTCGGCGGATTCTCCAGTCACAGTCTTAAGTGTTATTTTCTTTTCTGTTGGTCGAATTTTATATCTCGTTGCAATTTTGAACTTAAGCAATGATATGGCAGCACCAGTGTCTACTGTTATATTAACTTTTCTTCCATTAATAAGTCCGTCGATGTTAAGACTGTCAGCAGTATGTTTTAAGCTCTTGATAGAGTAAATTTTGGGGGCTAAATTCTCATTAGCCAACACCCGCCCCTCTGCGTTGACTAGTTTTAGTTTTCCTGATCTCTTCTTCGGTACTCTGTCCCACTAGATGGTGAGCGAGACGTCATTTGGACACGACAATCGCGTTGAATATGCCCTGTACGTCCGCATCTGAAACACTTTACATTTGGAGGGGATCGTCTGCTTTCTTTCAAAGAGTCAAGCTTCTCTATCAGTGATTGAAACAGTTGGTTTAGCGTTTTTAAGTTGACCTCATCTCCAGTGCTCATTTCTTCTCCCTCCTGAATTAAAACACCTCTTACTTTTGGCCTGGACATATTATTTGATGATTCAATTTCAAGGGCTCGAATCAACACTTCACTGCTGTTATGGAAGCGTTCTCGACGTAGTAATTTTGCTAAGTCCGTGTCTCGCAAGCCGTTAATAAAGCGATCTACCGTGAAGGGATCTCTGTAATTTTCTGGCATTTCTGGGTAAGCCAAGTACATCAGTCTCCTGATATCCGCTTCATACTCTTGTAATGACTCCCCTGCTCTTTGTTGACGAACATTTAATTCTGACCAATGTAAATTTCGCAAGTGTTCGTCTCCATACCTTCTTTCTAGCGCTGCCACTAAAGCGTTATAATTCTGTTTTTGTTCGACTGGAACTACTAACAAAGCTCTAGCTTTTTCGTCATCATCCCAACCATTTGCAGCAGCGGCAGCTTCAAACTGTTGTTTGTAAGTAGACCAGGAAGACGTACCATCAAAATTTGGAGGCTTAATGTTTGGGTTGGAATTTACAACACATCCTTGAGCTTTTATTTTGTTGGGTTCTTTCTGAAGCTGTATAAACTGTTTTGACATGTCCTGGAATTTTGTTCCATGGTTTGAAAAACTTCTTCCCTAACATTCTGTAGTTTGGTCTCCACTTTTTCTTCAACATTCTGCAATTTGTTTTGTACCTTTTCTTCTACATTCTGCAATTTATTTTGTACCTTTTGTTCCACACTATGCATTCTTTGAGTTATTTCTTCCTTAAGATCTTCGGTTGCAGTCTTGAACTTTTCTCTCAGCTGTTCGGAGTTGCTCTTTATTTGATCGAAGTTTTCTTGAATGCCATCTAATCTTTGCTCAAATGTCTGTTTCATATCGTTCTGGTTTTGTGCAATGGTCTGTCTCATATTGTTTTGGTTTTGTTCCATGGTCTGTTTCATATCGTCCTGGTTTTGAGCCATTTGAGCTGCTAGAGCCTGCATCATTTTAGTTAGATCTTCCATCTTTGCCGATCCTTGTCTGGTAAGCATCAACTTTCTGATAAATCACTTAAAATGTTTATTTTAGGTCTATAAAGCGAATGTCGAAATCGGTTTTTCAATATCTCTTCCAATTCTGAAATAGAACCTAATGGAATGTTCTGGAATATACTGGAAAATGCTACTCTTTCTGCTACTAGGCAAATGTAGAAGTCACTTTTTGATTATCTCTTTTGGTTCTCGAATAGACCGTCGTAGAATGTTATGGAATATTCTAGAAATAATTTCTAATTCTTACTTTTAAAATAACTAAGCTACTGTCGAAGTCGGTATTTGTATATCTCTTCTAGTTTTTGAATAGAACGTCGAAGAATGTTATGGAATCTTCTAGAAATTCTTTCCAATTCTTACTTTTGAAATAACTAAACTAATGTCGAAATCGGTATTTGTATATCTCTTCTAGTTTTTAAATAGAACGTCATAGAATGTTATGGAATCTTCTAGAAATCCTTTTTAGTTCTTACTTTTGAAATTACTAAGCTAATGTCGAAGCCTCTTTTTGGATATTTCTTCTGGTTTTCGAATAGATCGTCGTAGAAAGTGATGGAATATTCTAGAAATTCTTTCTAATTCTTACTTTTTAACTAACTAAGCTAATATCGAAGTCGATTCTTAAATATCTCTTTTGGTTTTTGAATAAATCAATATCGAACTTCTTCGAATATTCTGGAAAAATCACTTACTGTTTTTCTGTCCAATTGTCCTAGCCGGTGGTACTATGTAAGGGTAGTCTTTGCACTATTCAGTTCTGAATATTCTGGCAAAATCACTTACTGTTCTTCTTTTCAATTGTCCTAGCCGGTGGTACTATGTAAGGATAGTCTTTGCACTATTTATTTCTTTTAATCCCACTTCTGACACCAATTGTTACGGGCTCACAACGACAAATTAAAACTCGCAATTGTTGAAAACGATACGTCAATTTATTTCGTCAAATTATGTACAAAAACACGCACTTAAACTTACTAATAACTTGCTAACAATTCACTACTTTAATACGCCTATTAACTTCGCGTTAACATCTAGCGATCACTACCGTTGGTTATCTTTGACTGCCCGATGCACGACGTCAGGCCCTATATATGAGGGTCTGCCTACAATTCGAGAATTTTCCGTCTTTGTTCGATTCCGAATCATTCCGCCCTTTTCTGGAGCCGGACCGTTCACATACCAGTTCGTCACAGATAACGCAACTAAAACCTAGATTAAGAATAAAACCATGAAATACGTCAACCTAATACTACACTAAACCTAAATAAATTCTAACTATAAAATTTAAATAACTTAAATTTGTAACAATATTTACTATCCGGGGTGATTCTGCGCAGTAATCTGTGGTGCCGCAAGCCAGTAAAAACAAAAAATTATGCAATTTTTGTGAAAGAAAGAAATATTTATTACTTCATTTTTAATTTTCTACAAACCTCCTTGATTATTAATACAATTTTAAATAATTCTTACAAATTTGCTGTGGATAGCTTGAAAGATAGAGTTCGCAAAATTTTCGTTAAGATCAACAATTGTTTGCTCTATTTTCTGTTGTAAAATTTGAAGTGTTTGCGGCCTGTTTTAATACACCTTATTTTTTAGGTAGCCCCACAAAAAAAAAATCAAGGGGAGACAAATCGGGGCTATTTGCCGTATCTTCCTATCCAATACATATATCTATTCAAGGTCAACAAAAATATACAGGCCACGACCCTGAAAAAATCAGCTGTTCTCTGGGGGCTGAATTTTACATTGGGTCTTATGGGAGGTCAGACGTTTTTTTAAGATATTTTCAAAATGGTACTACAGATTTCCGCGAAATTTCAGTGAAATATTCTTAGACAGCATCCCGATATTCTACCAAACTTTTGCAAGGATGCAAGATGATTAAAAGGTTAAAATCTTCAAGATTTAGCATTTCTTATTTTGAATTCAAATTACCCGCCATATACCGCATGCCAACTGTTATATTTGACATGTATTTGACTTTGCCATCTGTGTTTGTCACATTCGCGTCTGCTTTAAATTTAATTTTTGTGTGAGCTAATAAAGCGGCTCTGAAAAATTAAGGATTACTATATATTTAAAAAAAATTGTTTTGCAAGAATATAGTAAAAACAATCTCAAAACGGGCTTTATTTGTTTAAAAATTAAATATTCATGAACCGTCATTTCCTCTTCAATATTTTAAAGACAATCAGCTGTGTCGTGATGTGACCATCAAAAAAAAATCAGCCCCGGATGTGACGTCAACAAAGTGGAGGATCGTGGCCCGTCCGTTTTGATAGCCCTGATCTATTATTAAAATACTCTGCCAATCTATGGGCACCTAAGCTCACACTAGGTACTATAGTTATAGTGTGAGCTAATATAATCAAAAACTGAAATATATATTATTAACTCCAGACTCAATTACCTTTCGTTGGATACCACACAAGCCATGTTTTGATTTAAACTCAAATTTTTTTAATCTACCCCCCACCCTTTAAAAAAAAACTAAAATGTATTTTGTTTAACTCCAGACTCAATTACCTTTCGTTTGATATCACACACGCCATATTTTCACTTAAACTCTAATTTTTGACATCTACCCCCACCCTTTTTTTAAAAATAAACTAAAATTCATTTTTTTTAACTCCAGACTTAATTACCTTTCGTTTGATATCACACACGCCATATTTTCACATAAACTCTAATTTTTGGAACCTACCCCCACCCTTTTATTTGGCTTGCGTTCGGTGGATTTTGTTCATTTTTAAATGGGACCATCACGGCCCAAGACCCAACTTAGGTACCAAATTTTATTAAAATCGGACAAGCGGTTTTTTAGTTATGCGGGTTGGTCGTTACAGACAGACAGACATACAGACAGACAGACAGACAGCAAAACAAAAAAGCTTCATCAAAAAATCATCTGAAACGCAAAGATATTGTTACAAATTTAAGTTATTTAAATTTTATAATTGGAATTTATTTAGGTTTAGTGTAGTATTAGGTCGATTTATCTTAAGGTTGTATTCTTAGTCTAGGTTTTAGTTGCGTTGTCTGTGGCTTGCGGTCGCGGTAGTGCGGGAACATTCCGAACGTCGAAGGCTGCCGGAAAGTTCGAGAGAGATGGACGATCCTATATATAGGGCCGGGGTCGCGCACCAGGCAGTCAGTCACAGATAACGTGCGTAGTGGTCGCGAGATTAACACGAAGTTAATAGACCGATTATAGTAGTGAATTATTAGCAAGTTATTACTAAGTTTAAGTGCGTGTTTTTGTACACAATTTGTCGAAATAAATTGACGTATTGTTTTCAACAATTGCGAGTTTTAATTTGTCGTTGTGAACCCGTAACAATTGGTGTCAGAAGTGGGATTAAAAGAAATAAATAGTGCAAAGACTATCCTTATACAGTATCACCGGATAGGACAATTGGACAGAGAAACAGTAAGTGATTTTTCTAGAATATTCGAAGAAGTTCGATATTGTTTTATTCAAAAACTAAAAGAGATATTTAAGAACCGACTTCGACATTAACTTTACAGTCCAAAAATTGATAATTAGAGAGATTTTCTAGAATATTCTATAACATTCTACGACGTTCTATTCAAAAACTAGAAGAGATATACAAATACCGACTTCGACATTAGATTAGTAATTTTAAAAGTAAGAATCACAAAGAATTTCTAGAACATTCCATCACTTTCTACGACGCTCTATTCGAAAACCAGAAGAAATATCCAAAAAGAGACTTCGACATTAGCTAAGTAATTTCAAAAGTAGGAACTAAAAAGAATTTCTAGAAGATTCCATAACATTCTACGACGTTCTATTCAAAAAACTAGAAGAGATATACAAATACCGATTTCGACATTAGTTTAGTTATTTCAAAAGTAAGAATTAGAAAGAATTTCTAGAAGATTCCATAACATTCTACGACGTTCTATTCAAAAACTAGAAGAGATATACAAATACCGATTTCGACATTAGTAAGAATTAGAAACAATTTCTAGAAGATTCCATAACATTCTACGACATTCTATTCAAAAACTAGAAGAGATATACAAATACCGACTTCGACAGTAGCTTAGTTATTTTAAAAGTAAGAATTAGAAAATATTTCTAGAATATTCCATAACATTCTACCACGGTCTATTCGAGAACCAAAAGAGATAATCAAAAAGTGACTTCTACATTTGCCTAGTAGCAGAAAGAGTAGCATCTACCAGTATATTCCAGAACATTCCATTAGGTTCTTTTTAAGAATTGGAAGAGATATTGAAAAACCGACTTCGACATTCACTTTATAGCCCTAAAATAGACGTTTTAAGTGATTTATCAGGAAGTTGATGCTTACTAGACAAGGATCGGCCAAGATGGAAGATTTAACTAAAATGATGCAAGCTCTAGCAGCTCAAATGGCTCAAAACCAGAACGACATGAAACAGACCATTGAACAAAACCAGGGCGATATGAAACACACCATGGACGACATGAAACACACTATTGAACAAAACCAGAACGATATGAGACAGACATTAGACGGCATGCAAGAAAACTTCGATCAGATAAAGAGCAACTCCGAACAGCTGAGAGAAGAGTTCAAAGCAGCAACTGAAGATCTTAAGGAAGAAATAACTCAAAGAATGCAGAATGTAGAAGAAAAGGTACAAAACCAATTGCAGAATGTAGAAGAAACGGTACAAAACAAATTGCAGAATGTTGAAGAAAAAGTGGAGACCAAGCTACAGAATGTAAGAGAAGAAGTTTTTCAAACAGTGGAAGAAAAGCTCCAGGATGTGTCAAAACAGCTTATACAGCTCCAAAAAGAACACAACAAAATGAAAACTCAGGGATGTGTTGTGAATTCCAACCAAAACATTAAGCCTCCAAATTTCGATGGTACGTCTTCCTGGTCTACTTATAAACAACAGTTTGAAGCTGCCGCTGCTGCAAATGGTTGGGACGAGGACGAAAAAGCTAGAGCGTTGTTAGTAGCTCTACGGGAACCTGCACTCGGACTTTTACGGTCCATTCCAGTCGAACAAAAACAGAATTATAACGCTTTAGTGGCAGCGCTAGAAAGAAGGTATGGAGACGAACACTTGCGAAATTTACATTGGTCAGAATTAAATGTTCGTCAACAAAGGCCAGGAGAATCATTGCGAAAAAGGATGGAAGTACTAGATTTTGTGTCGACTACAGGAAACTTAACGATGTGACCAAGAAAGATAGTTACCCACTGCCAAGAATAGACGACACATTAACAACGTTGGCAGGATCATATTGGTTTTCTACTCTTGACCTGAAAAGTGGGTATTGGCAAGTAGGAATCTTTGAAAGAGATAAAGAGAAGACTGCATTCTCTGCTGGAAGTGGACTTTATCAGTTTAATGTGATGCCATTTGGCCTGTGCAATGCCCCAGCTACATTTGAAAGACTAATGGAAGTCGTTCTACGAGGCCTTACTTGGAAAACCTGCCTAGTCTATTTGGATGATGTCATAGTAATGGGGAAATCATTTCAAGAACATCTAGATAATTTACGAGAAGTATTCTCAAGAATCAGGAACGCAAATCTTAAATTAAACTCAAAGAAATGTTTTCTGTTCCAAGAAAAAGTTGAGTTCCTGGGTCACGTCGTTTCCCGAGAAGGCATCCATACCGACGAAAAGAAGCTACAAGCAATAAAAGAATGGCCTCAACCTCGTGACAAACATGAATTGAGAAGCTTTTTGGGTCTGTGTACAAACTACAGACGATTTGTAGAAGGATTCGCCAAAATAGCGTCTCCGTTACATAGACTTACAGAAGATAAAGCTTCTTACAAATGGAATACCGAATGTGACCAAGCATTTAGAAGACTAAAAGCAGCATTATGTTCTAGTCCGATTCTTGCATATCCCATTCCAAAAGGAAAATTCATATTAGATACTGATGCGAGCAACGATGGCATAGGAGCAGTACTCTCCCAAGTACAAGATGGAGAAGAACGGGTCATCGAATTTTTCAGCAAGAAGCTATCCAAACCAGAGAGAAATTATTGTGTTACTAGAAAGGAGCTCCTAGCCATAGTTAAATCCGTAGATCACTTTCACAAATATCTCTACGGACAAGAGTTTCTGATTAGAACGGATCATGCTGCGTTACAGTGGCTCATGAAAATGAAACAACCTGAGGGGCAAGTCGCGACATGGATAGAAAAGCTACAACAATACCATTATCAAATTAAGCACCGAGCAGGAAGGGTGCATAATAATGCAGATGCATTGTCCAGAAGTCCTTGCCCCGAGGATTGTAAACATTGCAGGAAAATTGACCAGAAAGAAGGAATTACCTACGTGCGCCAGATAAAGTTAGAACCAGATGAAGAATGGATGTCGGCTTCGATTAGAACCACACAACTTAACGACAAAGATGTAGGACCTATCTTGCGATTGAAAGAAGAGAACAAGCCACGACCATCATGGCAAGATATCGCAAACCAAGGGGTGATATTCAAATCACTGTGGGCACAATGGGATTCACTGATAGTAGAAGAAAACATCCTTAAACGTGCCTGGGAAAGTGCCGATGGCCTTACTGTGATTAATCAAGTAGTGGTTCCTAGGAGCATGGTAGACAATATAATGGCCGAATGCCATGGTGGAAAATCAGGCGCGCACCTAGGCATAAATAAAACCATGGACAAAATTCGAAACCGATTTTATTGGGTCAATTACTTTCAAGATGTGAAAAACTGGTGCCGCCGATGTTCGACTTGTGCAGCCAGCCAAGGTCCCAAGGTCCAGATGAAACAATATAACGTAGGTCTGCCATTCGAACGCATTGCTATTGATGTGGCCGGACCATTTCCAGAAACTAAAAAGGGCAACAAATACATCCTTGTTGTCATGGATTATTTTAGCAAATGGCCAGAAGTTTTTGCTTTGCCTAACCAAGAGGCCGCTACAGTTGCAGAAGTTCTGGTAAATGATGTTTTCAGTCGATTTGGCATTCCTTTGGAACTACATTCAGATCAAGGAAGAAACTTTGAATCAAAGCTCTTCCAGAATCTCTGTGACCTTTTAGGAATACATAAAACACGGACTACTGCTTTGCATCCGCAGTCAGATGGCATGGTTGAAAGATTTAATAAAACAATAGAGGAACATCTTTGCAAAGTTGTTGATGAGCACCAAACAGATTGGGACCAATATATTCCATTGTTTTTGATGGCCTATAGAACTGCCATTTACAATACGACAGGAGCTACTCCATCTAGTATCCTGTTTGGTAGAGAACTGCGTTTACCATGTGACATCATGTTTGGTTCACCTGAAGAAGCACACTTAGAGGTTAATGACTATGTCGAACGTTTAAGGCAAAAGCTGCACGATATCCATGAAGTGGTTAGAGAGCGAATAGAAATAGCCAGTGACCGCATGAAAGCGAGATATGACCTGAAAGCAAACTCTTCAGGGTTCAAAGAGAATGATCAAGTCTGGCTATACAATCCTCAACGCAAGAAAAAAAGATCACCTAAGTTGACACCACCATGGGAAGGGCCTTATAAAGCTGTTAAGAGAATTAATGATGTAGTCTACCGAATCCAGAGAAGCCCGAAGTCCAAGATGAAAGTTGTTCATCTAGACAGACTAAAACCTTACCTGGGAAATGTTGATCGAGACGATCAAACCTGAAGAGGAGGATAGTGTTACAAATTTAAGTTATTTAAATTTTATAATTGGAATTTATTTAGGTTTAGTGTAGTATTAGGTCGATTTATCTTAAGGTTGTATTCTTAGTCTAGGTTTTAGTTGCGTTGTCTGTGGCTTGCGGTCACGGTAGTGCGGGAACATTCCGGACGTCGAAGGCTGCCGGAAAGTTCGAGAGAGATGGACGATCCTATATATAGGGCCGGGGTCGCGCACCAGGCAGTCAGTCACAGATAACGTGCGTAGTGGTCGCGAGATTAACACGAAGTTAATAGACCGATTATAGTAGTGAATTATTAGCAAGTTATTACTAAGTTTAAGTGCGTGTTTTTGTACACAATTTGTCGAAATAAATTGACGTATTGTTTTCAACAATTGCGAGTTTTAATTTGTCGTTGTGAACCCGTAACAATATATAAAAAATTTTGAAATCGGAGCAACTTTTTTTTTCTCGAAAAAATTAGGATCACCATAGCTCACACTACTTATAGTAGTAGTGTGAGCTAAAAATTCGTTACTGGCTGGATGTTATGTGGGGGGGCTCCGTCCTGTTGCCATATTAAATTTCTATAGTTATAACGGGGAGTTCTTCTAAAAGCTGTTCTATTTCATTTCGCAAGAAATCATGGTATTTTCTTCCGGTTAAGTTACCATTTAAAAATATTCAGGAGACCGCAACAAACATGTAGGGATCTGCGTCCTTGAATTTTGACAGCTTGTAAAGCATGCGGGTTTTCTCTTGACCAAATATGCTTATTTTTTCTATTGAACATTCCCGCCGTGGTGAATGCTGCCTCATCAGTAAAAATTATATTTGACACATTTATTTGATTTGCCGCTATCCCTCGTTGTATTTCCTGACAAAAATGTAATCTGTTTATTTTATTTTCGTTGCTTAAATTTTGCACGGGTAAAACTTTATAAGCCTTGTATTTGTGATATTTTAAAACAGAGTGAATTTTATGCCATGATTTGTTTAAAAAAGTTGCTGCATCCGTAATAGACTGTCCAGGATTCTCTAAAATAACAAGGAAAAACATTTTTTTTCAAATATGATAAACTAACTTATAAAGAAAAACTAACCTTGAAAATATAACAAAATATTTAAGTCCTCTTCAGCGTTTCTTTCGACTGTTCTAGTTTTTCTTTAAGTGTTTTTCTTTGATTAAATGAGTTTACTATATTTACTATGGTTTGGCGGGTTGGTTGTCTTCTGTCGGGAAACTGAATATAATACTGGTTGCGAGTTACAGATGCATTTTCATTATTTGAGTAAAATAATTTAATAATATCCAGTTTTACTTCCTCGGTAAAAATCATCCTTAACCGCTCTTAAAACTGAATTTGACAAGGTAACAAAACAATTGTGTCAATGCGATTGTTTTTTTCATGGCTTCCTTGATGTTTTAAAAACTACCAATTTACGTTTTTTATACTTTTAAATGCATATATCTCCAAAATTATTAAACGAAATAATCCCAACATATATATTTTTGAAATCAGGAAGAAAGGATCTATAAAAATCTGAAATAATATATAGGGTGTTTCCTTTAAAAAAACATCGACCTGTCAAATTTTGACATTTACATTTTTTTTTGACACTCTGACACAAAAAATCTTAAAATTTGTAAAAAATTATGAAGCTTTTGTATTTATCATATTTTGATATCTATTCAAATAAACGTTTAAGATATAAACCCTGTACTACCACAACTTTAAATAACGATATAGATTTTTTTTTTAAAAGAGTTTAATCGCAAGCAAGTTTTTTTCAAATAAGGCAATTTTATTTGTGGCGCCTTTTTGGAAGGCTTCACATCGTCTCCTGGATCAATAAATAATGTGACTGACCAACGTCAAAAATGGGAAGGTTAATGTTAAAAAGGGCACTAAACTAAGAGATTCTCGTAAACCTGGGGTGGCGGTTGGAATAAATTTTTACATATAGATAATATTTAAAACTTACTATACAGGGTGTCCCAGATAAAATTAACTACATGTGGTCTTATGACAAGTTTGGAAACGATAAGACATACAATTCTTGTTAAATAAGAAAAAAGTGGCGCTATTGCGAGCCCAATCAGGAGCTGTATTAAAATTTAAAATATCTACAAGGGTTTTCAAAATATTAAGCAACCACTAAAAACTGCTTTTATTAAAAATAATTTGTTTATTGCTTGATATTTAAAAGTCCCTTTAGATATTTTAGCTCACACATATACTATACTATTATAGTAGTGTGAGCTATGGTGATCCAAATTTTTTCGAAAAAAAAAAAGTTGCTCCGATTTCAAAATTTTTTATATATCTTTGCGTTTCAGATGGTCTTGAAATTTTTTTCAAAATAAAACACCGCTGTACAATTTTGAATAGCAGTTTACGTTTTAAAACTTTGATGTTCTTGGGTAACGCATTCGTGACTATCCCGATCCCAACTAAAAGTTTTTGAATAAACTACTGTCTACTGTGCAATGCGCTTTCTTTCGACTCCAGTGCCGGTGCTCGCTCTCGTCACGCCCAAGGAAAACTAAAAATAGTTTTTGAAGAAAGAAGCACTTTTCCATACTGATGCGAAAAAAACAACAGCATGACAAAACATTAAAACTAAACCTGTCAGTCAAAACACTATACGTTATCAAAATTTAATATAAATAAATTCTTGTAAAATTTTTGTTCACTTGAGTGCTAGCCCGAATCATCTAAGCGCGTCGTTCCCCATCGGTAACTACATGCGGGAAAGTGATATTTTTTGCACTAGTTAGATAAACTACTATTTTCTACTAGAATGTGGAAAACTACACTTTTCTGCGCGCATTTTAGATTTAACAATGCGACTTTTCGCATTAGTAAAAAAAAAGTAAGGTTTTAGGGAGTAACTGACATATAAAATTTAAAAATTATTAAATTAATATGGTTGTAGTTTACAAAACTACTGAATATTTAAATTTATCATAAGTCTGCTATAATTTTTAATAAAATAAAGAGAAACTATATAATATGTGTTTAAATAATTTTACCTACACGCGTACGGTAAAGTAATTACTTTACCGCACACTGTGAGGTAAATTTACTTTACCGCACGCGCACCACTTAGGAACCTTAGCAACGCATCAATAAGACAGCTTCAATATTTGTTTACATTTCAATTTCATCTAATTTGACATGTTTATTTATAAATTACATTCAATTTCTTGAAAAAAAAAAAGATACTCATAGGTAAAATATTGTACCTAACACATGCGGAAAGTGTCTTTACCACCCTTGACGGCTTGACCGAACTCCGCTCCGCGTCGTTCGGCCAACTGCCGTCGCGTGCGGTGAAGTATCACTTTCTGCATTGGTTAGGTAAATAACTATTACCTACTCGCGTGCGGTAAAGTAATTATTTTACCGAACGCCGTGCCGTAAAATTACTTTACCGCACGCGCATTACTTAGAAAACTTAGTAACGCGTCAATAAGACAGCTTTAATATTTGTTTACAGTTCAATTCCATCTGATTTGACATGTTGATTATAAATTACATTAAATTTTTTGAAAAAAAAAGGTATAATAGGTAAAATATTGTACCTAACACATGCGAAAAGTGTCTTTACCGCCCTAGACGGCTTAACCAAACTCCGGTCTGCGTCGTTTGGCCAACTGTCGTCGCCTGCGTAAAGTATTACTTTCCGCATTTGTTGTAGAGAACTACAGTCGAACTTCGATAATTCGAACAACCATGTGCCACATAAAAATTTCGACTTATCGAGACTTCGACTTATCAAATAATAAAAAAAAAATTGCTGCGTTTTCGTATTTTTTGTGAATTAAAATTTACGTGTTTTTGTAAGGAAAAATTGGTATACTTGCAATAATTCTGATACAACCAAGTCTATATTAAACACGTTCACCTGTAATACATGTTAATATATCATTTTTGTCCTTATACATGTTATATGAAAATATCCTGCCTACACTTAGAAGAAACCAGAACCTTCTATGAAACCCGAGAACCTTCCAGATAAGAAGCTTATTCTGCTGACTTGCGTTTCCCATGAAATAAACAACACGTGCATTCAAGCCGAATCAGCACTTTATTTCTCAGAACCTTTCAAGATAAGAAGACCATTCTGCTGACTTGCGTCTCTCATGGAATAAACAACACGTGCATTCCTGCCGAATTGCACTTTAGTTTAAGTCTAGAATATTAAGGAATTATTTCATTGCTTAATCAGCACCTTTTCTTTATATAAACTTAAATCATTGTAATGTTAAGTCATTCTCTTTAGAATCGTTCTTAAGTACACGTTCAATTATAACGTTTAAGTCCTATATTGTATTTAATCAAAATAAAGTTTTTTTATAAGTTAAAAGTAAACTTTAAAGTATAACATTTGGCGCAGTCGGTAGGATAGTTTAACTCACGCGAAAACACGAGTATTCGCGAGTGGTGAAGCTCCAGCTCTTTAAGCTATCAAGAATCTACAGCAACCAAGAAGTTACACAAGCAACAAAGAAGTTACATAGCAATTAAGAAGTTACACAAGCAACAAAGAAGCTAGACAGCAACGAACCAAGCGTCCTCGCAACCAACGGATACGGAAGGAACACCCAGTGAAGCCCCTGGTAGCCGAACACGTGGAGACAAATGGTCCAGCTAAAGCTTTTGTGAGTAAGACAATTGAATCATCACGTTTTATTATTTTTTTCAAATAAGTTGATATTTTGAAAAATCTGTTCGATTTTCTAACACTGACTTTTACAATTTTGAATTTTTAAGAAATTTTTTTCAATTTAAAAGAAGTAAAAAATAAAAAAAATTAGTTTTAAGAAACAAAATCTAAAAAAGTTTTAATTTAAGTTTTAAAACACAAGAAAACAAAAACCATCAAAAATGACTGAACCTCGTAATAACCAACCAGCAAACGTACCAGCAAACCAACCTATAGTTGAGGTTGAACCTTATCGTTTATCGGAAATTTTCTCAATAATCCCTGAATACGATGGAGACCAAATATTTTTAGGAACTTTTATCAATGCTTGCGATTGTGCTTACAACATGGCCGTCGGAGATCAACGCGATTTATTGGTCATACACATTAAAAATAAATTAAAAGGAAAAGCCGCACAATTGGTAAACTCTCGAAATCCTCTTTCTTGGATTCAAATTAAGCAATTATTAACAACATATTATGGAGATACGCGAGACCTTTCTTCATTAATTCAAGATCTACAAAGACTTAAACAACAAACAAATGAATCACCTTTAATGTTTTTCAATAGATTACAAGTCATGAATTCAAAAATGCACGCTTGTATTCAAAAATCAAATTTAAATATGCTTCAAAAAGATGCACAAATCCAAATTATAGATTCTATGGCATTAAATACGCTTTTAACAGGTTTAGAATCGCGAAAATTTTCAAAGACCCAATTTTGCCCAAAATCAAAATCAACAATCTAACCAAAATTTTCAAAGACCCAATTTTGCCCAAAATCAACCAAGCACCTCTAGAAATTTTGTACCACAAAACCAACAAAATAATTTTAGACCATCAGTAATTCAAAGAAATCCAAATTACAATTCCCCACAACATAGAGCACATGTAGTAAACTATTCTGATGAATATTTTAATAATTTTGACAACTACGATCTTTATGAACCAAATTTTGAACATTTTAACAATTTTGACAATTACGATCCTTATGATCCAAATTTTGAAAATTTTCAGTATGAAAATCAGTTTCATTACGAAAATGAAATCTCACAAGAATTTTCGAATAATCTTGATGAACAATATGTAAATGACATAAGTCAATACAATTTTAATCAACCCGGAATATATCAAAATTTTGAAAACCAAAATCAAATTTTGCCGCCGGAGACCCAAAATTTTCAAATTACTTCCAATCAAAACCATCCACCCCAATCGATTCAAGAAACAGATACCCAATTAGAACAAACTATTGCGAAGATCCAATATATGTCAATCGATCAAATCTCAGAACAAACATTCGTGTAAATACCAATCTACATAACTTAAACTCGAAAAATCTCTTTTATATTAACGACGCAACAAATAAATTTAAACTTTTAATTGACACCGGCGCGGGAATTTTAGTATTTAAGGAAAAAACAGTCGAAAATTATAATAATCGATTTGCAGAAAATGTAATAGTACAAGGAATAACCGATGAAAAAATTCCAATCACCCAATCAGTTTTAATCCCTTTCGCTAAAGACGATCCACTAAAAGTCTATATTTGTAATTTAGACATAGAATTTGACGGAATATTAGGACTCGATTTTCTTGAACATTACAAGTGCGTAATTGACTTAAATTCGAAACAGCTATGCACCAATTTTAAAACAATACCTTTAATTCAAGTAACAGAAAAAACTTTTGAACAAAATGTCGAAAATAATCAAAATCAAATAAATCAAACCATACCACCAATACCGAAACCAAGATTAATTCAAAATCAAAAAACGCCACCAATACCAAAACCGCGAATAAATTTAAATCCAAATAATTTTCAAAATCAAATATCTCTAGAACCGCGAACCGAACAAGTTTTCAAATTAAAATGTAATTTAAAAAACACAGATGCAATTTTAATTAGTCAAGAAATAGAAAAAGTAAGATTACCAAACGCCCTAGTCCACAATAACGAAAACGGTGAATTTTATACATCAGTAATAAATCCCAATGCTATTCCTAAAACAATAAATTTTAATAACTTGTCTTTCGAACCCATACCAAGTGTTCACGATATTTTAAATTTTAATACCAATGAAGACGAACTCATTGATAGAATCGACCTTATTAAAAATCAATTAAGACTAGAACATCTAAATTACGAAGAGAAAGAACTAATTTCAAATCTTTGTTTTGAATTTTTTGACATTTTCTATATCGAAGGAGATCAATTAACTTTCACTAATGAAATAAATCAAACATACAATTGAAACCAACAATGCTCATCCAATTTTTACTAAATCATATCGGTACCCTCAAATACACAAAGAGGAAGTAGAAACACAAATTAATAAAATGCTCGATCAAAAAATAATCCGACCATCAATTTCCCCGTGGTCATCACCTGTTTGGGTAGTCCCAAAAAAACTTGACGCCTCTAACAAACAAAAATGGAGAGTAGTAATCGATTATAGAAAACTGAATGAAGTAACAGTTGACGATAAATATCCACTTCCAAATATTTCAGATTTATTAGATCAGTTAGGTAAATGTCAATATTTTACAACACTTGATTTAGCATCCGGTTTTCACCAAATTGAAATTGATCAAAAAGACATTCAAAAAACAGCCTTTTCTGTCGAAAATGGACACTACGAATTTGTTCGTATGCCATTTGGTTTAAAAAATGCATCCTCCACATTTCAACGTGTGATGGATAACATTTTATTAGGCATTCTAAATTAACGTTGTTTAGTTTATATGTACGACATTATTGTTTATTCACCCACTATTCATGAACACATTTCACGTCTTTCCGAAGTTTTCCAAAAATTACGAAAATCAAATTTAAAAATTCAACCTGACAAATGCGAGTTTTTACGAAAAGAAGTAGCATACCTCGGACATTTAATTACCGAAAATGGAGTAAAACCAAACCCTGATAAAGTAAAATGTATTCAAAACTTTCCAGAATTAAAAAATCCTCAACTCTTTGTTTGAAACTCGTAGACAATGATTGTGTAGAAATAAAATTACAGACTTCCATTGTCTTTATTTATTTTAAAACACGACGTTTCGGTTAGTAAGTATCTCTAACCGTTATCTAGTGTGAACTAAACAATCTAGTCTCTAGGCTACTACTTATACTACTTGGTGTGCAGTCAGGTGTGACGGCCCGCCCCCTTTTTTAATCCTAAGACGCCTGTTTTCCTTAAGGAGTGGTTTCCATATGTTTGGTATGTCCGTGCTTGGTTGACTGAAAACTTCTTTATTCTGCATTATATACGCAGCTTCAATAAACTTTCGTTTTCGCCAATGCGACTCCTTATGTAAAACTTTAGCTTCTGACCACTGAATCCTGTGATCATTTGACCAAGCATGATCTGCTAAACCGGATTTTTCAATATCCCCTAATTGGGTACTTTTTATTTTTTATTTTACCAAATCCCGTGTGAGTGTGGTAAATCATATGTAGGTGAAACGAAACGCCCTCTTCAGGTTAGAGTAAATGAACATCTAAAAAGTACCCAATTAGGGGATATTGAAAAATCCGGTTTAGCAGATCATGCTTGGTCAAATGATCACAGGATTCAGTGGTCAGAAGCTAAAGTTTTACATAAGGAGTCGCATTGGCGAAAACGAAAGTTTATTGAAGCTGCGTATATAATGCAGAATAAAGAAGTTTTCAGTCAACCAAGCACGGACATACCAAACATATGGAAACCACTCCTTAAGGAAAACAGGCGTCTTAGGATTAAAAAAGGGGGCGGGCCGTCACACCTGACTGCACACCAAGTAGTATAAGTAGTAGCCTAGAGACTAGATTGTTTAGTTCACACTTGATAACGGTTAGAGATACTTACTAACCGAAACGTCGTGTTTTAAAATAAATAAAGACAATGGAAGTCCGTAATTTTATTTCTAAAAAATCCTCGTGACGTAAAATCATTTCTCGGACTTGCCGGATATTATCGAAGATTCATACCGAACTTCGCGAAAATCTCAAAACCCTTAACAAAACTTCTTCAAAAAGATACTAAATTTATTTTTTCTAAAGAATGTAAAGAAGCTTTCGAAACACTCAAAAATGCATTAATTTCTGATCCAATATTAATTTATCCAAATTTTGAAGAACCCTTCATTTTAACTACAGACGCGAGCGCATTTGCGATAGGAGCCGTACTTTCACAAGGTCCAATTGGTAAAGACCTTCCGATAGCTTTTGCATCGAGAACCCTTTGTAGTGCAGAAACTAAATACTCCACTATTGAAAGAGAACTATTAGCAATAGTATGGTCGGTAAAACACTTTCGACCTTACCTTTTTGGTAGAAAATTCACTATAGTCACCGATCACAGACCTCTAACCTGGCTACTTTCAATTAAAGACCCCGGTAGCAGATTAGCACGTTGGCGATTAAAATTAGAAGAATATAGTTTTAAAATCATTCATAAACCCGGTAAAATCAATAAAAATGCAGACGCTTTATCGCGGATAAAAAACAATCATTTCAAAGACTGTATAGACTTTAAATCAAACATCAAAATTTTTGCAAATAACGAAAATGACGATCCAGAACCAGTTTTTAACGAAGACGATGACAAAAAATCACAGATGAATTTAACAGATTTGTTGAACTTTACAAGACGCGATCCCTAATTGATTATTCTAAAATCGAAACCTCGAATGATCAATTATTAGATATGTCAAATAAATTTATAGTAACCTTTTTCCGACAAAATAAAATGGAAGATTTACATTTCAAAATCATTGACGATATTTTTGAAGAATAGTTCCACCTTGAAGAATTAAAAATTAACATTGTTTCTAGCAAAACGGTTAAAGAACGTAAATATTTTATTATAGCCCTACCATTCGATAATGATGATTGTTCACAACACTTATTTTATTGCCTTTTTAAAGACCAAAATAAATTTGAAATTAACAAAACATACTGCATCGAAAACAATCTAGATTTACCAACTTTAGAGATGCTATCTTACATCTTTTCTGATAAAGACATAAAATTAAAAATTTGCCAAAATATAATAACAACCCCCGACGAAGATGAAATCCCAATAATTTTAGAAAATTATCACTCAGGAAAAAGCAACCTACACCGTGGAATAAATGAAACAGTTAGACGCATTAGAGAAAAATATAATTGGCGTGGTTTAACAAAACACGTAGAAGACTTCATAAAAAAATGTGAAACTTGTCAAAAAGTAAAAATTGTTCGTCAAAATCTAAGCAGACCCTTCGTTGTAACAGAAACACCACGTACCTCTTTTGAACGAATCAATATCGATATTTTCGAATACCCCACTAGAAATTACGCAATGAGTGATAAAAAAGCAAGTACAGTAGTTAGTACTATTTTACTATTTTTCCAACATTTCGGTGTACCCTTACGATTACATTGCGATTATGGCAAAGAATTTGATAATACCCTTTTAAAAGATTTATGTACCCTATACGATGTTAAGTTAACATTTTCTAGCGTAGCACATCCACAGTCAAACGGTTCACTAGAACGATTTCACGCAACCCTTTGCGAAATGATTAGAATTAATAAACAAGAAAACCCTGAAGATCATTGTTTTAGCGTTCTTCCATACGCAGTAATTTGCTATAATAATACAAAAAACAAAACACACGGATTTACCCCTTACGAACTCGTTTTCGGACATACATCAAGTAGACCCCCCGAAAAGCTTTATAATCAAGAACAATTGATATCTAAATATGTACGCGATTTAAATAATAGAATGGACTATTTTTACAAATTAGCTAGAAATAGAACTGATCAATCGAAACAAAAATCGAAAGAACGATTTGACGAACACGTACGAAAGAATCTCCCAGAATTTAATGTAGGAGACAAAGCTTGGCTTAAAGAATCACAAATTAAATCAAAATCAGAAAATTTATTTAATTGTCCTTTTGAAATTTTAGAAATACATCGTAATTCTGCAACACTTAAGAACCCACAAACAAATCAATTAACCAAAGTTAATTTTGATAGGTTAAAACCGTGCTTTGAATAAAATAAAAAATTTTATTTTAGATTAATGGGAATAATCTCAATCGTTTCCAGTCAATATTCAATATTACCAATAAATAATACACTAGGACTATTTTATCATGAAGAATCCCTTATCAGAATTTCTAATAATGAATGGACACTTGTTGTTTACAAAGATCTTTTACCCTTTAAGAAAGCAATTGAACATAACGACAAAATTTTGGATACCTTTGGATCACTTTTCAATCAATAATAATCAAATTGCAAATTTCAAATCGCAAATTAAAACGCATGTTAGCCTTTTAAAACAAATTTCTAATTACGTTAATATTAAATACGAAGAACTTATCTCGGATACAAAAGAAAAATCATATAGGCAAAAACGTGGAATATTTAATGGCATCGGAACTATTTGGAAATCTATTACAGGACATTTAGATGCATCAGACGGAGAATACTTTAATGATTGTATTAATAAAGTATCGACTGATGAGAAAAATATTGAAAGATTATTGCAAAAACAAATTTCAGTAACAACCTCTGTTATTAAAAGTTTTAATACGACTTTACAAAAATTACAAATTGATGAAGAAACGTTTAATCATGATATTAAATTAATTCAATATTTAGTTACTTCGATTTCTGATAACGCTGCCTATGCAGAAGCACAAATAAAAGCATTAGATTTATGTGAATCGCTTATGGAAAGTTACACCTTTATTAAAAATTCATTAAATGACGCGTTAAACGCAGTAACTTTTGCACGTATAAAAATATTGCATGGTTCAATAATAAAACCATCGGATTTGGTAGATTCATTGAAAAAGATTTCTCATTCATTACAAAAAAATAATTTGCCTTTACCAATATCAATCTCAACGGTAGCCCAATACATTAATTTAATTGAACTTAGTGCTTTTCAAACTGAATCAAAAATAGTATTTGTTCTTAAAATACCTCTTATAGACCCTTCGACTTATACTTTATACAGACTTTACCCAATACCAATATTAGATAATCGAACAGGTCTTCACCATACTATATCAACAATTAATAAATTTATTGCGCGTGACGATGATTCAATGTTTTTTGTCACCTTCCACAACGTGGACCACTGCAAGTTCATCGAAAGAAGAACGAAGCTCTGTTCCAAAGTACTTCCGCATCCCATCGACAGTGATGATATTTGTGAAGCTCAACTTTTGAAGCAATAAACTCTGTAGCACTCCGATGGCTCAGATTGGGTTTTGGTAGATACAGTGGACTATAATTAACATTGGCGCAAAAAATTCATTTAACTAGAGAAAGTAACTAATTTAAAAATTGTAGGTTAAATATGAAAGAGAAATAAAATTGTGATATAGCCTCATGGAGAGGGACTTACCGCTGTTTTGAAGTTCCAAAGTGCAAGGTGTACACCTTTCCATAAGAGCTATGTGACTTGAAGTTCCAACAGGATGATGGCACGATAATTTTAATTATTTGCGGTATTTTAAAGTGAATTTTCACTATTTTTTAAAGTTAAATTTTAAGGTTGTCGTTTTCTAGACATGGCGACGCGCAGCACACTTTGTCTGTCTGTCCATCCTGCGCCTGCGGTTTTTTCGCACATGCGCACAGCACTTCACCCTCTATAGGAAACCATATCACTATATTTTAAATTTTATGGATATGTGAAAAACACGATAGAGGACGCTTGTAGTGCCAAAGTATATAAAAATAAAGAAATAAGAAATAAAATGATAATTCTTAAAGTTAGAATAGAAATTACATTTTTTGCGTTTAATTCTCGCATTTTAATGCAATTTTGCTTTAGGTAAATTTTATAATAACTAATAGTTGACCCATTTACTTAGGATTAATATAAATTTAAGACTAATAATTTTATGTTCAAGACAAAATTTTAGTCCAAGAAAAATAGGAAAAATAAAAGTAAAATTCAAAAATAAAAGAAAAATAAAGAGGTTTTTTATGGAAATCGAACATATTGCCGGCCGAAAATGCTATGCATTTTCTAAAGTATCAAGTGGCAAAGGACATAGCTTTGAGATTGGTCTCTTTAACACCGAGTCCCTTGTCTTGACATTAGCAACTCGATTTACACCGTTTTTACCCGGAAAAATTTCAATTATTCTACCGAGCTGCCATTGTAGCGGGGGTATAAAATCATTCTTGATTATTACCAAACGACCAACTTCTGGAGTACAAGTGGGGTCCAGCCACTTGCTCCTTTGTTGAAGTGTATGCAAATATTCTTGCTGCCAGCGTCTCCAGAAATCCTGATGGATTCTTTGAAGTAGCTGCCAACGAGTTAATCTATTAATTTTGACATCTGTTAAGTCAACGTCAGGAAGAGCTGTCAACGGTTCCAATGATAAAAAATGACCTGGTGTCAAAACAGAAATGTCATTTGGATCCGAGGAAATTTCAGTTAGCGGTCGAGAGTTCATAATAGCTTCAATCTGACAGGCGACTGTATATAACTCTTCATATGTTAAAATTTGTGAACCAATGGTTCGAAATAAATGTTTTTTGACAGTTTTAATCCCAGACTCCCAAAGACCTCCAAAATTGGGACTGTGACTTGGAATAAAATGCCATTTAATTGGACGAGAGGAATCAATCTGTAACAACTGTCTATTTGCCGAAACTAGGTTAGTTCCATTATCAGAATAAATATCAGTTACGTAATTTCTACGAGCCACAAACCTACGCATTGCTGCGATAAAAGCATCGGCTGTCAAATCACTGACTATTTCGATATGTACCGCTTTCGTACTCATACAAACGAATAAGCAAATATATGATTTTAAAGTACGTGGGGCACCGCGGGTTCGGTTCATTAAAATAGGAATGGGGCCACCTAAATCTACTCCCGTATGCAAAAATGCTCTGAGTTGAGAAACTCGTGGAAACGGAAGTGAACCCATTGGGGGTTGTACCGATTTAGGGGATAACTTAAAACAGGGGATGCATTTTGCTAAAACTTGACGAATTTTGCGTTTTGCCGCAATTATCCAATAATTTTGACTTAGTAAAAAATGTACTGTTCTACTTTCGCGGGGTAATGGAAATTTTTTGTCATAAGAGAGAGAAGAATTGTGCAATCTTCCACCGACGCGTAATAAATTTTGGTCATCTAAAAATAGATTTAATTTTTGCATCGGTTTAGATAATTTTATATTATTTTTAAGAGAATTTATTTCTTCCGAAAAATAGATCGATTGTTCGTTTTTTATTAATAAATAAAGTGCGGTTTGAATTTCTTGAAACGTTAAAAAAGTTTCAAAAATTATACTTTTATTTAGAAATTTTTTATTTATAAAACGTAAAATATACACTAAAATTCTAGAAAGTTTAGTAAAAAATGAGTTTTTATTAATAAGCGAAGATAAAAAATTTAAGTTTGGGGTTTGCGTAGCAATTAAAGTTAAGTTTTTATTAGCTTTTTCTTCATTTAAAGTTTTAGAAGTGTCTTTTATTTCCAAGGTTATAGGCCAGTGGTCATAATGTAATTTTAAAAATTGGGGACCTCTTGAAGCTACATCAGGGGGATTCTGAGAAGTGGAAATATAATGCCAATTTTTAGGAGATACTTTTTCATGAATTTGCGTGACTCTATTTTCTACATAGGTTTTCCACCTAGACGGATGTCCATTTTTAATCCACGATAAAGCTACTTGAGAATCACTCCATGCGAATATTTGGTGAATTTTAAGTCTGTTTTCAAAACTATGAAGAATAAATTGAATTAAATCAGCTAATATATTACAAGCGGCTAACTCGAGTCGTGCAATACTTGTAAATTTTATAGGGGCGACTTTAGTTTTTGAGCATAAAAAATAAATAAAAATTTTATTTTTATAAATTACGCGTAAATAAACAATAGCTGCTGCGTACGCTTTATTTGAAGCGTCTGAAAAACCGATTAATTCGTATTGAGCGTTTCCAGAAAAAATATTGCTAAAGCGGGATAAGCGAAATTCTTTTAAAAGTGCTAATTCTAACCTATAGCGTTCCCAGAGGCTACTTATCGCTATGGGAGCATCTTCGTCCCAGTCCAATCCAGATTTCCAAAATTCCTGGATTAGGCATTTAATTAAAATAGTAACTGGCGACAACCAACCAAGGGGATCATAAATTTTAAAAATTTCTGAAAGGATATTGCGTGTCGTGCAACTACGATTTAGAGGCTCTACTGAGTATGAAAAATAGTCTGAACAGGGTTGCCATCTAAGTCCTAAAATTTTTGTAGTTTCTTCTATATCAAGAGAAAGAGCTTTAGGGTTAATATCGGATTCTGGCAAGTGCTCTAAAACAGTTTTGTTGTTGCGGATTTTAATAAAAGTGATAACTCCTTTTGGAGAGATATAGCTTCTTCCACGGAGCTACAACCTGTGACAAAATCGTCAACAAAATTATCTGTCATAAGAACTTTAGCGGCGCGGGGAAAATTATGCTTTTCGTCCTCAGCTAGCTGCTGTAAGACTCTTAAAGCTAAAAAAGGACCGGGGGTAGTACCATATGTAACGGTTTTTAAATTATATTCTTTTATAGGTTCGGTAGGACTAAACCTCTATAAGATTTTTTGATAATTTTGATGACGCGGGGCTATTAAAATGCCGCGAAACATTTTAGAAATATCGCAACAAAGAGCGACTTCATTTAATCTAAAATTTAATAAAATAGAACAAATATCCTTTTGTAATTTGGGACCGGCGTAAAGCGTGTCATTTAAGGAAATTCCTCCAGTATTTGTTTGGGAAACTGCGCTTGCGTTAAAAACTACTCTGAGTTTTGTGGTTAAACTTTCAGGTCTTTCAATATGGTGGTGGGGGATATAGTAACTTTTTTCCGTAAACTGTTCCTCCGGGTTAGAAATTAATTCCATGTGCCCTAAGTCTAAGTATTCTTGCATAAAGTCCGAATATTTTTGATAGGTTTCCGGTGTTTTAATTAAGCGGTTTTCGAGAGATAAAAATCTCTTTAATGCAAGTTGGCGACTATTTGGAAAACTTGGTTCACTATTTTCGCAAAAGGGTAAAGTCACGACGTAACGCCCTGTGTTATCACGAAAAGTAGTATTTTTAAATATTTTTTCACATGCTTCGTCAGCCGGGGAAAGAATAGGTTTAATTTCCGGTATATTTTCAGTTTCGCAAAATTTCGATAGTGAATCATTAAGTTGATTATTTGAAATTTGGCATAAAAGGGATACCGAAGCGAGGGGCGAGTTTGTGTTACCAATTTGTCCAATTAAAATGTACCCAAAAATTGAATTTAATGCGATAGGCTCATTTATATTACCTACAATACGACCATCTCTAAGAATATAAGGGAGAATATCGGCTCCAAGTAAAACGTCGATTGCTCCCGGTCTATAGAAATAAGGGTCCGCGAGATTTATATTTTTTATAATTCCCATTTGACTAATATTTATGTCATTTAAGGGAAGCGAAGAACAAATTTGAGGTAAAATAACTGCACTCTGTACTGATAAGGTCAGGTCAGATTGATTGCAAGGGCGAATGGTCATATCAATAGATCCTAATTTTGATTGCATACTGGTCTCACCAATTCCAAAGACTTCAGTTTCAATATTAAAGCGGGGTAGGCCTAGTTTGTTGGCACATTTTAAAGATACAAAAGACAGATGCGATGCGGAATCTAAAACTCCACGAAAAGTTTGATAATTACCTCTTATATCTTTTATTTGAAAAAGAGCGGTAGAAAGCAAAGTACTAGAGTTACTGTAACTTTGTGTAGAGTAGCAAGCACCTTGATTTTGAGTTTGCAAAGAGGATGAGTTACTAATTTCATTTCTTTCCTGCCGAAACGCGTTAATTTGTTGGCTATGTACAGGCAAATCTGCATTATTATTTTCTTGCCATTGAGACGAGGATTCGTTTACATGGCGCAAGTCAAAATGAACTGAACTATGATGCCTTTTTTTGCAAAATCGACAATTAAAAGTGCTTTTGCATTGGAAGGTTTTATGACAATTAGAGGTACAGTTTACGCACCATCGTTTTGCTTTTAATAAATTAAATCTTTGTTGAGGCGTTTTATTTAAATAATCAGGACAAAAAGTCAAATTATGAGTATTCGAATTGCAAAAGGAACAATTATTTTGAGAATTCTGCTGCGCGGTAAAAAATGCACGAGGCGTTTGGCGGGTATTATAGTTATTTTGCGGTTTTTGAGTTATATGGGGCGGTTTTGTAAATTTGGGCTTCATAGAAAATTGCGTACTGGATGTACTGGCGGCGTTAACTACAAAAAGCGAGCTACAATGTTGATCCAAAAAATTATAGATTGATTTATATGAAGGTATTTCGGTAGGCTTACCATGAAAAACTTCAAATCGCGTTTGAATCGAACTATCAATAGATTTCAACAACTTTTGGGCTAAGACAAAGTCCCAAAAATCTGGTTGCAAACGAACAGTTTTTAAAGCTTCAATATTTTTTGTGAATATATCAAGCAAGTTTCTTAGAGCTACGAAGTCATCAGAGTTTACTTTAGGGCAATTTTAGATAGCATTCCAATAATTTTGGGCTAAAATGCGATCATTTTTATACCTTTTTACAAGATTATTGAAAACAATAGGATAGTTTGCATCCGAAACTGGTAATTGCGTAACTAATTCCTTTGGAGGACCATCTAAATAAGTAACTAAAAGCGAGTATTTTTGTATATTTGGAATATGCGGATTATCATGAATCATTGTTTTAAAAAGATCATAAAAGGTAGGGAAATCATTGACATTGCCAGTGAATTTTTCAATGTCAATTTTCGGTAAACTTGGAAAATAATCAGGGGTTTGTGAACCTCCTGGAGAGTAGGGATTAATAGTAAGTCGGCGACTTCCACCTTGCGAAGGCGGCGCAGTATTTTCTGCTTGAAACAACTTATCATAGATTTCTTTGACTTGCGCAACATTTGTTTGAAATGAATGAAGATGCTCGATACAAGTCTTAACTTGATCCTGATCCTGGTAAATTTCATTTAATAAAGCGGTGTGCTTTTTAAGGTATTCCTCTTGGACGTTGTAAAGCTCTTCGTAACGAATCTTAAAGTTAAGATGTTTGGTTGCATCAGTTTTAGCCAATTTAGCTACCGTTAAAATTTCATTTAAATTTGAATCTTCGATGTCACGAAAGACTTTAATTTTCTTTACCTTTTCAGACATTATTTTGTAATAAATTAGGCAACGTAAACAAAATCAAAATTTATAGATTAAATATTTTAAAAAATTTTAATTCGATTTAAAATAACCGTATGTAACCGTAGCCTCTTACATATAGGCATGCAAACTACAGCGAAAAGAAAAACAAATAAACATGTAGGTATTTATTTGGGCGTTATAAATTAGGAAATAAAAACTTATATTCCGAAATTACCTACACACAGATATATCCTTCAAAAATACAAAGATAAACTTTTTGCATTTACATACACATAGCGACCCAAGACTCCAATCTAGAATATATGTCCTTGCATTTTTTATAAAATTTGCGAGATGTAGGTATAGGTCTCCTAATACAAATTCATAGGTACCTATTTTATTTACCTATATTATAATTTTAATTTATTAATGGCGTGTCTTTCTTACTTTCACACTACTAGCGTTTGCTCTCACTCTAGCGAAAATGAATTTTTTGAAATTTCAAAAAGAAAATCAAAATGGAAATCAAAATCCGGCAATCGAAGTGATCAAAATATGTAGCACTCCGATGGCTCAGATTGGGTTTTGGTAGATACAGTGGACTATAATTAACATTGGCGCAAAAAATTCATTTAACTAGAGAAAGTAACTAATTTAAAAATTGTAGGTTAAATTTGAAAGAGAAATAAAATTGTGATATAGCCTCATGGAGAGGGACTTACCGCTGTTTTGAAGTTCCAAAGTGCAAGTGCACCTTTCCATAAGAGCTATGTGACTTGAAGTTCCAACAGGATGATGGCACGATAATTTTAATTATTTGCGGTATTTTAAAGTGAATTTTCACTATTTTTTAAATTTAAATTTTAAGGTTGTCGTTTTCTAGACATGGCGACGCGCAGCACACTTTGTCTGTCTCTCCATCCTGCGCTTGCGGTTTTTTCGCACATGCGCACAGCACTTCACCCTCTATAGGAAACCATATCACTATATTTTAAATTTTATGGATATGTGAAAAACACGATAGAGGACGCTTGAAGTGCCAAAGTATATAAAAATAAAGAAATAAGAAATAAATGATAATTCTTAAATTCAGAATAGAAATTACATTTTTTGCGTTTAATTCTCGCATTTTAATGCAATTTTGCTTGAGGTAAATTTTATAATAACTAATAGTTGACCCATTTACTTAGGATTAATATAAATTTAAGACTAATAATTTTATGTTCAATACAAAATTTTAGTCCATGAAAAATAGGAAAAATAAAAGTAAAATTCAAAAATAAAGAGGTTTTTTATGGAAACCGAACAAACTCAGCTGCCGAAAACATGTCAAACAGCCATTTTCTATGCACAAGGCTACAATGTTCAACCACTAGAAGAAAATCAATGGCTAGTTACTACATCAGAACCAGTACCTACCAATATTAAATGTAAGAATCAAGAAATCATTACGAAATTAATTGAAACCAATAGTATAATTCGTTTCAAATCAACATGCAATGCTTTTATTGGAAGTACGAGAATTCATTCTGAAACCATACTGCAAGAAAGTACCTTCGAAGAAATAAATGCACCAATAATCAATATTCCATATACTTGTTGTAAAGATATGCCTAAAATCCCCAAAATTCAAGGCCTAAAACCACTAAAGTTAAGCAAAATAAACGTCGAAGATCTGAATATTGCACAACATAATCAACCAATATTCGGAAGAATTAGATAAAATGATCAATCAACCATTCATTCAAAAACACATTGATTGGTTTACTATCATTACAATAACATTGATAGTACTACTAGTAATTCTTTACATTATTAACAAATGTCGAAGACGCCGAAGAACAAGAAATGGTAATAATACCAATAACGATAATGATAATGGTAATGACTAATCTACAAAGAATTAGGAATTTATCGAATATCTTACCAAGAAGAAGACCAAGCATACACATCGAAGATCAAATCGAAGAAGAAATCGAACCCAATGCAATATTAATGATCAATCAATCATCTTAATAAAAGTTGCCGTATAACGCCAACTTTTTCAAAAAGAGGGGAGCTGTTATATGAAAATATCCTGCCTACACTTAGAAGAAACCAGAACCTTCTATGAAACCCGAGAACCTTCCAGATAAGAAGCTTATTCTGCTGACTTGCGTTTCCCATGAAATAAACAACACGTGCATTCAAGCCGAATCAGCACTTTATTTATCAGAACGTTTCAAGATAAGAAGACCATTCTGCTGACTTGCGTCTCTCATGGAATAAACAACACGTGCATTCCTGCCGAATTGCACTTTAGTTTAAGTCTAGAATATTAAGGAATTATTCCATTGCTTAATCAGCACCTTTTCTTTATATAAACTCAAATCATTGTAATGTTAAGTCATTCTCTTTAGACTCGTTCTTAAGTACACGTTCAATTATAACGTTTAAGTCCTATATTGTATTTAATCAAAATAAAGTTTTTTTAAAAGTTAAAAGTAAACTTTAAAGTATAACATACATATGGGCTTGTTCTTAAATTAGGTAACGCACTAAGCGAGAGAGCCTTATTTTAATTTCAATGAGTCAAGGAGACAGGTAGATGTTTTTGCGTTACGTAATTGAAGGATGGACCCTATGTATGAATGCACATATTTATTTTACCGAAAAAAACTCGGTTTTTGTGACATAGTAACATACACGCAACCCCTAAACGTCACTGAATCGCGCCTTTAAAACATTCCAATGCAAACAAACATGTAAGAACGATTCGTAATTAGGGGATTCTCCAGAAAATTCGACATATTAAAGTTGGCGCCACATACAATGTTCGAGTTATCAAGATATTCGACTAATCAAAGTTTGAGTTATCAAGTCCAATTTACATATATTTCCTACCCTTGACGCCATTGCCAACAGTTTGGTTCGATTTATCAAAGATTTCGAGTTATCGAAGTTCGAGTTACCGATGTTCGAGTTATCGAAGTTCGACTGTAATCCTTACTTGCGCGCGGTAAAGTAATTAGTTTACCGCAAGCCGTGCGGTAGAGTTACTTTACCGCACGCGCAGCGTTTAGAAACCTTTGCAACGCGTCAATAAGACAGCTAATTTGACATGTTAATTTAAAACTTCCATTAAATTTTTTGAAAAAAAGGTACAAAATCAATTTTAGTTGCTTTATTTTGAATCACCATAGGAACAAAATAAAAATAATCTTGTCCCTTAAACACTACCAAAACCAATTTTGGTGTTGTCGCTTTTTCGGGTAATGAGTAGTTTACCTAACAAGTACGGATAAGTCACATTACGCGCGTGCTAGGTACCCTATTTTTCCTACCAGCTTAAGGAAAAAACCATATACGTAATATATATGGAAAAAACCTTAAAATGTATTTCTCCCCTTTGGTACACTAAAGGCGTAGGTCCCATTCATTACCCACGCAACTGAGGTCCTTATGGTTTGGTACAATAAGGGGAAAAGCTATGTGTGTAATAAATGTGGCTTATGCCCTTAGTGTACCAAAGGGGAGATTTATTTGTATTAAATTTTGTCAAGTTGCTGATTTAGTGATTTTTATTACTATAACTTTGTTGCTACGGGAAGGTTTTTTTCCGAATTACTGTGGAAAAGTGCAACTTTCCGCACGCAAAATGCATGATGATACAAAACAATATTATTTATTAATTTTTCAGACGGAGATTTGCCAGAGATAGTTGAAACACTAACGCGTTTTTCGGCCATTTGCAAATGCGTACGTATTTTATTATTTTCTGCTGGCATGCAAGAAATACCTACTTTGGGAAATGTTTTTTAAGTTTGGTGCAAAAGGTAGAGTTTTTTATTGTTATTAGGATATATAGGAGACCATAAAATTAATTGTTTGAGTTTTCGCTTCTAATGTAAACTAATACAGCACCATTTTGAAGACAAGAATGTATCTGTAGTGTAATATAAAATTTATAATCTAATAATTACAATAAATTTAATTCTATATGGAATTTTTAAGAAATTATAATTAAAAAACTATTCTTCAAGGGAATAGCCATAGCCTAGTTACGGCGCTGATTCGGGAGGCGTGATGATCGGCTCTCATGGGCTGGCCATGTGTAATGTCATAATCAAAATCCACTTATTGCGAAAATAGCTAACCGGGCGTATTGGAATACTACGTATATGATGCAACGTCATAATTTAAGCAAAGGGCCTAGTCTGCCGTCCCCTAAGCCGCATGTCAATTTTTTGACATATTGAGTTAATAACAATAATTTAAGATTTTTTTAACAAAAATCTATCAAAAATTATGTATATAAAATCCAAAATTTTCACAGAGAAATTTTTGAAAACTAGTGGTTTTGAACGGACCTAAATTTTTACCCAGTCACACTAGACATAAAAGTCGTATGTTATACCAACTTTATGTAATATCTCAAAAACTAAAAGTGACAGATGCCATTTAGTTTCATAGTTGGATTCTCTATAAAAAATCTTCAAAAATCAATAAGATAAAGCGCTAAAAAATCAAATTACACCAAAATTTTCATAAATAAAAGTGTTATAGGTCCCTTCCAAAATGAAAACTTTTAAAGAACCCGAAATAGCCTTGATCTATCAAGATACGGTTCATTGCGTCGCAGAGTGGGATTAGATTTATTTGTCTCCCCTGGAAATACCTTAAACCGCCGCACTAAATTTCTCAATTTTGATCACCCTGTACTGATAAAATAATCTCCATTTTCGAAAGAGCGATGAATGCAATATAAAATAAAAAATCCACTATCAGTTTTATCGCAGTACAGCCGTCCAATTTTTAAAAATTAATTGTTTCCAAGCTTGACGAACGATAAGAAAAAGCAAGTAAAATAATATTATTTATACACAAATCAAAGATATGAAATAAAATTGAATATAGTCCAGATTGGGTATAGTTGATTGGTAAATCAAACAAGGTTGGTCCACTAGGTTTGTTGTACAACAAACATAGTGCAGAAAGACCTACCTTGTTTAATTAAGGAACAAACCTCAATTAAAATAATATAGTACAAAACTACATATCTTTAAATTGCTTGTAGATGAATTATGTTCTTAACTATAAAACTTATTTCTAAGCATACACTATACGTACTTATAAGTTATAAAACAATATAGAAGACAACAGTTTTCGCTTAATACATACCTTGTCCTGGCTGAAAAGTATAATGGCTTGAAAACAACTTATCTGTGTGCCAATTATAGAAGGGCTCATGCGCCCTTATAACATAATCAAATTTGTTGGTGTCATTTGCGTTAAATGTTAATGTTATTATTGACGAGTCTTCGCTGTTTTTAATATAGCTCTCCATTAGTTTATCCATAGAGGCGAATCCTCTCACATCTAGAAAACAAACAACATTTTTAATTTTGGGCAACCACTTATTGTATCTATTGTCAAAAAGCACGGAGTAATTGGGTGGCAAGCGGTCAATAGAGTGCAATTTTAAGAGCCAGGCATCCAAATAGAATTTTCTAAAAGAGGACTCATTTTTATGCACAAAAAAAAAATTAAACCCACCCACCCAAAAAACCTATTTACATTTTTTCCGATCTATCTCACAAACGGTTTGGGCTCGACGCTTATTCTTTTGTGTTGGAGTTAATTTTTTCTAGTTAAAAAATTTAGAATATTTAAAATATTGACAACTTTGTCAGCAGTTGTGTTAGTGTTTAACAATATAAAACTGTCATTTATCGTGTAAAACTGTCTTTTGTCAATTCAAAATAATAAAACCTAAAATGCACATTTTTGGCTTTTTTACACATGTTTTGTATGTTAAAAACTGTTGGTGACTCTCAGGAACTGATACCAACAACTCAGGCCTATTACTAGCCAACTTTCTGAGCTCGAAATAACCTTTCTGGAGAAATCAGCTCTCTTTGCATTTCTAAGCCTTCACGCGGAAACTGCTAGTTATCAATATATGTCTGATGCTTCAAAATATCACAAGCAAGAGGATAATCTTGACCATGATCTTCCACCAATTGTAAAAGACAACGGATAAAAATATAGTCGAACCTCTATAACTCGAACTTAAAGGGACAACCAAAACCGTTCGAGTTATGGAGAGTTCGAGTTATAGAAATTCGAGTTAAATAGGTTAGAATACATATAAGAAGTGCAGGGACCACTTATAAGGTTCGAGTGATAGAGGTTTGAGTTAGAGTTCGACTGTATAACATTATAAAATCAAATAGAAAACAAAATTGAGACTATATTACTCTGTAGTTTTTGGCCAATATGAAGAAGTTAATTTAAACTGGCACCAGAATCAGAAGTGGGACAGCAGAAAATGCGGATTTTGTCACTGTCATTTTAACAATACAGAAGTGGAGGATAAAATATCGTTCACGAGGATTAGACAAATTATTCAGTGACATGTGTCCTTTTGCTATCACAAATAAAATCAACATACGAGTCACGTAACTGGACATTTCGTAGGTACGTTCTCTAACTCCCAAAAACTTGAAAGTGTATTTGAATGGTACAAAGGAAGTACAACAGGTTAAAACTTAGCAGGACATAACCAAAAACTGTGTTGATTGCACAGGGTCGTCCATTTTGACCAGCCTGAAAACCTTCACGCATGACCTGACGGAAGATATCAGCTGATAAAAGAATGTCAGCCTCCTTCGGATTACCAAAACCAGGATCAGCCAAATTAATTTTATGCAAATACTTCCAGCTTGATGAATCAACCTTCACTGAAGATGTCAGACCACATATACCTGGATAACAATCGCCTTTAAGTTAAAGGAAGGATTATCACCGCTCAACAGGTAAAATGTTGCAAGAATATTTTTTGTGAATTATTATTCTCCAGGATACACTGATTCCATAACCACCTTTGGTTTATCTAAGTTGGCTCACTGTTGTAGGAAAAAAATAAAAACTGTTTTTCGTAAAATTCATATAAAAAAAAATTATATCTGGAAAGCATCTAAAGGTATATAACTCGAAATTGGGATAAAATTGAGGGATCATTAGCTGTATCCTACAGCGGAATATAAAAACCATCCGTAGCCGTGTTACGAATATATGGGCAAAAAACTGCTAAAAATTGATAAATTTGAAAACAAGCCAATACAACAAAACGAATAGCTAAGAAGACAATTTGGGTTGAGAGTTGTATCAAGTAACAAATTTACTACAAAAAATGTCCTATACACTTTTTTCAGACGTTGACAATTATTAAGTAAATTTGGTTTAAAGTTGATCAAAAACAAAATTGGATTGTCTCTGAAATTAATACGACTATTTTTAAATGGCATTTTTTTTAATTTAAAACAGAAAACATTTCTTTGAAGACTGTCTTTGGTGTTGTTGATCAGGACAGTCCCGTTGCACACACACACCATACCATTAAAAAATGAGAATCCAAAGAACACCAACTTAAAAAATAAAAATTCAAAACCCCCACGAAAGTCCAAAAAAATTGAAAATCACCTTAGTATAATGAGGAGTACGAATGTATCACATTAAGCATCCATCAAGCTGCAAAATAAGCACTAGGATTAGTGGAAGAAACACCTAAAAGAATATAACCATACTGGTGGGATGCTGAGATTGAAAGTGAAATAGAGGAAGGAGGGAAATTATATCGCACCTGCTTATCCCAAAAGACAGATAGAAGCGGAGAAGAATACAAAATCGCGCCAATCAAAGGTGAGAGGAATGATCAGTGATAAGAAAAATTAATCGTGGATGCAAAAGTGCCAGAAAACAGATTCTTACTTAGGAGGTGGGAGAAGTACCGAAAGCTGGAAAACTATAAGATCGATCAAAAAAGAAACATGCAGAGATATTATTTCACCAATACCAGACAAAGAATGAGATGAGCATTTTAAAAAACTTTTAACTGAAGATAGAGCAGAATTCAGCGAAGACGAAAGAGACATCATTAGAACGATGGGATCTCCAGTACCCCTCACAATCCCTGAGGTCAAAAACGTGTGCACAACCTTAAAAAGCGGTAAGTCTGCCGGACCCGGAAATACCCCAGCTGAACTTATTAAATATGTCACTGAAGAACTGTTTTGGAGATTACGGAATCTTTTCCAAAAATATTTAAATGGAGATGTAGTACCAACTGAGTCGAAAACGTCATATATATCCACAATACACAAAAAAGGAAGGAAAGATATAAGTGACAATTATAGAGGTATATCTGTAACTAGTACGCTAAGCAGAATATATGGCAAAATAATATGAAATAAAGTGGAGAGCGAATATAAAGATATGGAGGCAGAAGAACAAGCCGGTTTCAGGGCGGGTAGATCGACTTTAGATCATCTCTTTTGTATAACCCAAGTTATTGAAAAGAAAATGGCATACGGACAAGAGCTGCATCTGCTTTACGTAGATTTGCAGAAGGCATATGATAGTATACCTACTAAATCTACTTTGGAAAGCGTTGGAAAAGACAAACATAAGCGTACAACTAATTAAGGCCATCAAAGAGTTATCCCGCAAAAGTAAGGCAAAAGTGAAAATAAAAGCAAAACTAACCAAAGGCTTTCAAGTAAATAAAGGTCTTAAACAAGGTTGCTGTATCTCGCCTACGCTCTTCAAGATATATTTCGAACAAGTCCTTAAAGTCTGGAAGAGAAAATGCCAAAACATGGGAATTCCGTTGGACGAAACCACCTTGTATACTTTATGTTTCGCCGATGATCAGATAGTAGTGGCTCAGGATTATGACGACCTCGAATATATGACACGAAAACTAATAGAAGAGTACAATAAGTGAGGACTAGAGGTTAATATCAATAAGACAGAGTATATGTGTATTGGTGGAACGAAACAGGATCTAATCTTAAATACTGGGCAGAGAATTCAGTCCTGTGATGAGTATAAATACTTAGGTCTAAAAATTACAGCTGACGGAACACTAGAAAAAGCTATAAAAGATAGAAACGTACAAGGAAGAAAAGCAATAACTTTATTAAATGGAATAATTTGGGACCAAAGTATATCAAAACATAACAAAAAGCTTATATATAACACCATTTTTGTTTTGCTAAAAGGAGTACTGATGTTTACTGTAATAAACAAAAGAAAATTAATTAAATTTTAAGTGAAAACTCAAATATTAATTACAAAACATAGTGCAATTGTGAAGCCAAAAGGATAAAGTACAGTAGACAAGTTAAGGTCAGTACATTAATCATCTAGTTATCATAGAAATAGACCAAGAATAGGAACATTGCTTACACATCACCAAGCACAATAAGGTCGAAAATCCCATACAATTCCCATTCTAGCCAAAGTAAATTTACCGAACACCGCGCACCGATACGTTTTTAAACGACAGTCAGCGCGAGGATATAACATATACTAACTAGACTTATTACCTTCAATCACTACATTATAATGAGCAACGATGATTTATTTACGAAATTAATGGCCGGACTGCGATCTGAATTAACACAATTAAAAGAAGACCAAAAACTTGAAACAGATCATTTTAAACAAGAAATTAGGGATCAAAACAATAAGATTTTAGAAAAATTGGATGGTCAAAGTCAGGACTTCAATACCTTAGATTTAAAATGTCAAAAACTGGAAATCAAAAATTTACAATTTGAAAGATTACACAGGAAGAATAACATTATCATTCATGGTTTAGAGGTGCCGAAAAACGCAAACGTGACAGATTTTACGCTACAAAAACTAAATACCCTTCTAGGAATTAATCTTCAAGAAACAGACATAAATAACCTATATAGCTGGAATGCAGAACAAGCTACGCTAATAAAAATTAAGTTCATTTCCTATTTAAAAAAATCATCTGTTTTAAGATTGGGATTAAACTTAAAGGCACCAACATATATTTAAACAATGACATGTGCAAAGAGGATCGCCAAAACCATAAGATTTTAAGAAAACATCTTAAACTAGCTAAAGCCAAAAATCTGCCAGTGAAAATTGTCAATTTTAAATTATTAATAAACGGAGAATACTACACTCCTGAGCAATTAGAAGAAGACTCGCAGACTATAATAGAGACTTTACCAATACCTGAGGAAATATCTTTGAGTCTCCCAACAACTCCAACATCTGAACTGCAAGATCAAATTTTTGTAGAGGACATAAATATAAAAGCCAAAGAGGTTGCAGAGGTGACTCAACCTCCCTCTAAAAGGAAAACAGTGGTTAACAGAACCAATTCTACGAGTAGTACAAGCAGCCAAAAACAAATTAGTATTGGCTCTCCAACATTTCGAGTTCCCCGAACAAAAGCAGGGGAAAAAGAAAAACAGATAGTAGGCAAATAATTCCCTTTTAATTATGTGGTTAATGCGCTAAATTTAAGAACCTTTTATTCGTTTTCTATTTATTTTTTTGTATCTTTAAAATTTATATATATTTTGTTAGATTTTTGTTTGTATCTACGTCGTACAATTACTTACCAGTGGTTTTTTTTATAGGTTTTAAAAACTTGTTGTTGTGTGGTTTATAATTTAAGTTTTAAACTACATTAGAAACTTTCATTTGTGTTTTATTTATTTTTTATATTTACATTTTTGTTTGTTTTTTAGCACTTATTATTGGTCATATTTATATATTTTTTTTTACTAGATTTTCTTTAAGATTCATTTTAGATTTTTGTTTGTGAGTACGTCATACATTTATTTACCATTCTCTTTTTAGAATAATTTTTAAAATTTTGCGGTTTATGATTCGCGTTTTAAAATGATTTTACCTACAAAAAATTGTGTATTGTTTAAAAGTGCAATTTTGAATTGTCTTTTTTTAAATATTAATTTGCATTTACTTTAATTTTAAACTAAGAAACTTATTAACAAAAATGAATTCTTTTGTAAGGGATTTTCAAGAAGAACCAATCTCATCCTCCTTAACGAATGATCTTACCATACTAAACCAACAAGTACCTGAAAAAAGCTTAAAATTCTTCATTTGAACATATGTAGCATAAATAAGAACTATGATACTTTCTTATGTTTTCTACAACAAATTACTAGCGAAATAGATATTATTATTCTTTCAGAAACTCATAAGATTTATGACACTAACATTTTTAATTTGGCAGGGTACACATTGATATATAATGAGGTTTGTTAACAAATGCGATGGTATGGTAGTACTTGTAAAAGACTTTGTTTAGAATTTAGTTATATTTTTAAGTATATAGGCCAGGTTAAAATAGTTGAATTAGCAATTGTAACCACTACACATAGATTTTTTATCACTTGCCTTTACAGGTCGCCTTCGATTAATGAAAATATCTTTGTAGAACAGCTTTCTGATTATTTATGACAAACTAAACATTTTAAAAATCATATAATCACAGGTGACATGAACCTAGATCTCTTAAAACAAAACATAAAGTATATTCAAGAGTATCAAAGTATACTTTCTGGATTCGGTTTTATTTCCTACAACAAATTTTATACAAGACCAGCATCAAAATCATGCTTAGATCACTTTTTTATGAAGAGCTCTGGTAACCAAACCTTTCAAAATCCAAAAAGTTATGTTATTAATTATAAAATTACCGATCACTGCCCAATCATGATGACGTTTGATAAGAACTCCAACAAAATCAACTTCCGTAATGTACATTATAAAAAATACTCTGCCAATATATGGGCCCCTAAGCTCACACTACGTACTATAGTATATAATATAACTTAAAACTGAAATATATTTTATTCAACTCCCGACTAAATTACCTTGCGTTTGATACCACACAAGCCATATTTTCACGTAAACTCTAATTTTTGAAATCTACCCCCACCCTTTTATTTGGCTTGTGTTCGGTGGATTTTGTCCAATTTTAAATGGGATCATCTCGACCCAAGGCCCAGCCTAGGTACCAAATTTCATTGAAATCGGGCAAGCCGTTTTTGAGTTATGCGCGTTGGTCTTTACAGACAGACATACAGACAGACAGACATACAGACATACAGACAGACAGACAGACAGACAGACGGCGCAACAAAAAAGTTTCAAAATCATCTGAAACACAAAGATATATAAAAAAATTTGAAATCGGAGCAACTTTTTTTTTCTCGAAAAAATTAGGATCACCATAGCTCACACTACTATAGTATAGTATATGTGTGAGCTAATATATAAATTATGACCAACTTAGATACGACTTACAAACCACAAACTGGACGGGAGTTTTCGAAGTTGCTGACATAAATACAGCCACATTTAATTTTATAAATATAATCAAGCAACTTACTAATAAAAATACAACAAGCATAAGACAAAGTAACACCAAAAACGGAAAAAACAAATGGATAACAAAATCTCTTCTTAATAAAATTAATGAAAAAAATTCTTTGTATTATGAATCGCTTAAAAATCCACAAAATGAAAATCTTAAAAACAGATACCTAACATGCAAACGTAATTTATTGAAAGATATAAAAAACGCTAAACAACAATATGCCGAAAAATTAACAACATGTGGGAGACCGTAAAAACAATATGTAAGAAAACAAAAACTAAAACTAACATTGAAAAAGTTCACTCTACAAAAACCAATCAAATATTAACCGATAAATATGAAATTTCAAACTATTTCAATAATTTTTTCTCTGAGATTGGAGAAAATTTGGCCAAAAAAAAGAAAAAATTGATTATATTGAAAATTTTGAGGAAGTACCAAACAGAATCAACTTTTTTAAGCGGGTAACATGTAAAGAGATTTAAAAAATCATAAAAGGACTTAAACCAAAAAAAACTCCTGGGTTAGACGAAATAAGAACAGAGACATTAAAAGAAATTTGTATTGAGATCACTCCCATCCTAACATATCTGATTAATTTTAGTTTTCAGATAGGCGTCTTTCCAAAAGTGTTGAAATTGGCTGAAATTAAGCCTTTGTTTAAAGATGGAGTAAAAACAGATGCTCACAATTATAGGCCGATTTCACTAATTTCAAACATTGCAAAGATTTTTGAAAAGGTTATTAAAGAACGGATGATGGGTTTCTTGGATGAAAACAAAATTATATCTAAAAAACAATTTGGCTTTCAAAAAAATAAATCAACAGAGGATGCTATATTGGAATTAACATCAAATATATACAAAGGAATTGATAACAAGAAAGCTTCACTTTGTCTTTATTGATCTTAAAAAAGCTTTTGACACAGTTTCTCACGAAAAGCTTACATCAAAGCTAAATAGATATGGTATAGGAGGGAGTGCTCTTAGCCTTTTAAAAGATTATTTACAAGAAAGAGAAGTGTGTTAATATTGATGGAGTCAAGAGTGAACTAAAAACTGTAATTTGCGGGATACCACAAGGAACGATATTAGGACCAGTTTTGTTTATAATATATATATAAATAGCCTTTTAAAACTAAATAGTCAGGGAATAATATTAAGTTTTGCCGATGACACCGCAATTTTTTATTCCGCCGGTACTTGGGATCAACTTAAACGCAAGGTTGAGGAAGACCTCGTGAACATTAGCAAATGGTTTCAATATAATAAATTAACATTAAACAAAGATAAAACCAAATTTGTAACTTTTACATCATATTCGAATACCTTGCCAAACTTTAATTCAATTAAAATTGATTCAATCACAAATATCTTAAAAACTGATTCAAACAAGTATTTAGGAATTATAATAGATCAACACCTAAGATGGGATAAACACACAAAGCATATTATAAACAAGACAAGATTTCTGGTAACTAGATTTTCTCATCTTAAAGAATATCTGAGCACAAACCACCTAAAACAAATCTATTACGCTCTTTTTCAATCACAACTGAGTTATGGGCTTGTTGCATGGGGCGGTGTTAGAGATTGTTACCTAGAAGACATAAATGTCTTACAGAAATGGGTGTTAAAAATAATATTTAATAGGAATCGAACTTTTTCTACAGAGCTTTTATATAAAGAAAGTAAAATTTTTGACTGCAGACAACTTTATTTTAGTACTCTTCTAATGGCCATAAATAGGAAAAAAATTATACTTGAAGCAGTTACACACCAACACAACACGCGTTTTAGAAATGATTGTGCAGTGATCCCTTTAAGTAACAAAACAATTAATCAGCGATCATTTCTTTTTCTTGCGCCAAAATTTTTTAATGTGTTACCTGCTTTTTTAAAAGAAATAGCTTATCAGAAAAACTTTGAAATAAAATTAAAAGATTGGGTACTTAGCGTAGGTAGATTAAAGATACAAAGGTTGTACGAATGTAGTAATTAAGAAAAAACTTTACGTTATTTATGTTGTGATTAAATTTTAATGAGGGGAAAGGTTTAAAAATTGAAAGAGAAAAGTGTGAATAGGGAAAGTGCTGTAAAAAATGTGAGAAAAAAAAATTATCCCGAATTGTGACAATAAAATACCGATTTGTGACAATAAAATTACGATTTGTGAATATAAAACTCCGATGTGTGACTGTAAAACTCTAATTTGTGACCATATAACAATAAAAATTTTAAAGGTGCAATGTAAACAAAAAGCACTAACAAGCAATTCTTCATTGCTTCAGTGCTAAATAGTTTATATATCATAATATTTATTAATAATTATTGTAAAAGCTGTTTGTTTTCTTTTTGATAAATAAATATTATTATTATTATTGTAAAAAGTATTATTACATACGGCTCAGAAGTATGGCCAATCAAAGATAGAACAGAAAAAATACTTTCCGATACGGAGATGGACTATTGGAGAAGAGCAGCAGGGAAATCAAAAAGAGAAAGAGTTACAAATCAAAGAATAAGAGAAATTATGACAGTGGGTGAACGTACTTTAGTGGATGATATAAGAACCAAACAACTGGTGTGATACGGACATGTACACAGAATGGATAATGGAAGACTACCTAAACAAATATTACAATGGAAACCAACTGGCCGAAGAAAAGAATAGACAGTGAAATAAGAATAAGAGGCCTAGATGATGAATTATGGGCAAACAGAAACGAGTGGAGATTGGGTATCGGAAGACGTAGAACGCTGTGAAACCGATAAATATATATATAGCTATATATATGTATATATATATATATATATATATATATATATATATATATATATATATAGATCCTTATATCATTATTGCTTCCATTTAAAACGCATCGTTATTGCGTCTCCAAGAAAACGGTTAAAAGGTTTTATTCATATAAGGTTTTATTCATATATATTTCAGTTTTTGAAATTTCTAGATTAGTCGTCTATTTTTCGTAATTTTTGGGCTAAAAATAGCAATATACGAAAAACTGTACAAACAAACATTATTGCTTCCAATTATTTGCCATTCAATGTTGCGTCCCTTGTATAATTTTTGACACTTTCTTATCATAATTGCGTCCACATCGTATAATTTTCGCTTAGCTTGGTATCATTGTTGCATCAGCGCGTTTGCCAAATTTTATGTTAATAAGGAAACAAAGGAAATTGTGTGAGTCAACGCAACGGCCAAATATTTATTACAAATCAGTTTTAGTTTTGTTAGTTCTAGAAATTCGAGCTACGTAGAATTCAATTCAATCAATTTTTGCTTTCAAATGTTTTAATTTAAAGCTAAAATTCCAAATAACAACTAAGAATTCCAGGCTATAATCGACATTTTCGTTTCAAATGCTTAAGTATTATTTTAAAAATATTAATTTCCTTGTTTGATAAGCACCTTGTTAACAAATAATAAAATTATTACCTACCCTGTTGTTTCTTCTTCATCCCTCTTTTCATTTATCGATATTTTCTTGCCCGATATTGGATTGGTATATTGACAGAAGGCTCAAAACACAGGTGTGACAAATTCTTAAAACTTGCAGCTCCCATATCTTGCACGATTTTTTACATTTCGTTTTAATGGCTTAAATTAACAGTCAGCTAAACAAAGTTAATTATTTCTTTGGTCAATTTGTCTTTTGTTTACGAAATATGATTATTTTTCTTTGAACTTGTTTGAACCGAACCAAAGAACCGTGCCAATTTCTTATGGATCGTGGGCACCCGTTTAAATTCTTTAAATTTTAATATCGGTCTTGAATAAAAGTAGTTATACTACTTGGTGTGCAGTCAGGTGTGATGGCCTGCCCCCTTTTTATCCTAAGGCGCTTGTTTTCCTTAAGGAGTGGTTTCCATATGTACACTTGTTGCCTACTTATGTACACATGTTGACTGAAAACTTCTTAATTCTGCATTATAAACGCAGCTTCAATAACTTCCATTTTCGCCAATGCGACTCCTTATGCAAAACTTTACCGTCAGGCCATTGAATCCTGTGATCATTTGACCATGCATGATCCGCTAAACAGGATTTTTCAATATCTCCTAATTGGGTACTTTTTAAACGTTCATTTACTCTAACCTGAGGATGGCGTTTCGTTTCACCTACATATGATTTACCACACTCACACGGGAGTTGGTAAATACATTTCTTATTATTTGAGGGATTTTCTGGTTGTGTTTTAGTTACAAAACTTTTTATCGCAGTGGCGAAGCGTACGGGTAGACAAGGTAGACAGTGCCTACCCAAAATTTTGGATATTATTATTACATAAAAATATTCCTTAATGCTATTTATTGTTTGTATATTATTTATTATTTTTATTATTTAACAACTAAAAACCAAAAATAATGACAATCCTGGTCCCGCCGCACGGCCCGCCCCTCTCAACTAAAGTGCGCTTCGAAAAAACACGGTGTAGATGATGTAGACGTATTAAAAATTGTATTCTAAAATCACTGCTATAGGGTACAACCAATGAAAACATTGGTACAGTTCAACGCAAAAGCGTGACAATTTGGCGGGGGAGAGAGCGAGTGGAAAAGACATTCGGCTATTTGTCTACTGTAGTCGGCCAGCTAGATAGTGCGTGCATTTCGCATATAATTAATTTATATCGAAGCGCAATATTTTGCTGAGCGTAAGTATACTCGACTCTGCGTGTATATTTTGTTTTGATTTAAATCGACGTCTTTTTTTGCAGTTAGGGTTTCCATCATATACATAGTATTCCAATACCCACGGTAATTGCCAATTCATGATGCAAATATGAGTCGTTGCGGTCCTTAAGCAAAAATTACCTGATTGGTTGCTTTCAAACATATATGCATATTATTTCCCTATATTACGTATTATGGCAATACCTACGGTACCTTATCATGCATAATGCAAACATATTTGAAATAGCAATGTCAATGTCCTAATTGGTTATACTTTTACGAATACATATTTTATTCTTGTATTCGTCACGTCAAATCATCGGCTCAGCGTTGACAAAAACTCTATGTAAATTTGGTGTCTGTGCATTTTTCGTATCTTTATTTCTGAATGTTTGCATCAAATGCCAGCCATTGTGTAAATGGGTAACAGGGAGTATGGAAATACTACGTATATGGTTTCCATACGTATGTGTCGGTGTCGACGTCAGACAAAATTAATTGTTTAATTTTTCTTTTGTGTACATAAAATTTCTAATATCCAAATTTTAAGGAAAGTGTTATTGACCATTTTACTACTAGTAAAATACGCAGACTAGTATTTTTAAGACAGTTTGAGAGTTACTGTACACTATTAATATAAATATTTGTTGTACTTTTTATGCAAAATAAAAATATATTTTTTTTTGTAATTTTTTTTTCATTTCTTCTGTCTACCTTAAAAAAATCCTTACGCCTCGCCACTGCCTTATCATATTTCCCGATGAAAAAACTGTTTTTATATTATAGTGTTTGGCTTTCGTCTTATGTTTACTGAAATCCCTTGAACATAATAATATGGAATGTTAATAACACCCAACGGATTATTATTTTGAGAATTTCCCACATTTGGTTTGTTCTTAAATTTAGAGATCGTTGAGTTTATTAATTTCTCGGAATAACCATTCTGTTTTAAGTCCTTTGAAATGTTGTAGAGTTCTGTGCGTTAATTCTTCATTATTACTACAAATATTCACGACTCTTAAATACAAACTTCTTATAACTCCTTGTTTTGTAGCAACAGACTGATTAGACTTAAAATTTAGGTACTGTCCCGTGTGTGTATGTTTCTTATATACAGTGTGTATATTTATTGAATTTATTTTGTTTTATTTTATTTGGCTTAAAGGCACCATATAAATGGATGGGAAAAATGGTTTCCATGAAATTTGTTAAAATTTTGATATAAAAGTTGTAAAATAATTTGCCGAATATTAAGTTTATACATCTTGACAAACACTATTAGCCAAAACTGACATTTAATAACATACTAGAACGTTTTTCTACGTTGTCCGACGCCTATTCTACACCTCCTTCGATCCTGACAATATGTCAGGTTCTTTTGACTCATTGATCTTTGGATTGACTGTTGCCATTCCAGTTTAGGACGCCCTTCTTTTCTGCGCCCTATTGGTTGCCATTCTAGAACCTGCTTTGGTAGTCTTTCGTCATTCATCCGTTGTACATTGCCGTACCATATCAGTTGTCTTTTAGTTATTTTATGGTCTCATTTCTTATATGATCTGTTCTAGATATTTTAATTTATCTTCTTATTGCATCCATTTCGGCACTTTCCATTTTTGTTTTGTATTTTTCTGTTACGCGTCAAGTCTATTCCATACAGCAGTATGCTTTTCACCATTGTTTCATGTATGTAAAATTTTACTACTACTATGTCGGTTTAGAACGCTTTTCTACGTTGTCCGACGCCTATTCTCCACCTCCTTCGATCAATGTAAAATTTTACAATAATTTTTATCTTTCTGCTCTAGTCTGGTTTTAATTCACTTGATTCATTTCTAATACATAAATACTGAGTCTTGTCTACGTTCACGGTTAACCCACACTTTTGTTATTTTTTCGTTAACTTTCTCATCATATACTCCATGTCTTCTTTATCATTAGTCACAATTACTTGGTCGTCAGCAAACTGTAGTGTGTATATGGTAAATTGGTCGTTAAGTGGTATTCCCATACCGTGTACTTTACGTTTCCAGTTTTTTAGAGCTACTACTACTACTACTTGAACCTTTCGTTACCAGGAATTCTTTTGAAAGTTGATTTCCGATTTTTTTTTTGATTTTGACCCTTATTCTTTTATTGCTTTTATGTATGTATGATTGATATTAGTTTGCTCTTACACTGGCCATAATTTTTCCACTGGAACGGTATCATATGCTTTTTGTAGGTCCACAAAGGTAACATAAGTCTCTATGTTTCTGGCACTTCTTTTCCCAATTACCTGTGTAAGACAAAAACATTTATCACTACAAGATCTGCCTGCACGAATCCCACTTTGCTCTTCTTGTTCATGAAAATCATTCTCTGTTAGATTCTTAAGAATCCTACCCGACAATCTACTTAGTATAATGGTTACGGAAATTTATCTGTAATTGTTGGAATCCAGCTTGTTTCCTTTTTTATGTATTGAGGATATGAATGCAATTTTCCAATCAGTATATTCCCGCGGGTCCGCTAGCTTTTCCGGATTTAAGCTTTTTAATACTATTCTTTATCATTTCTTTTTTGATGATTACTTCCTTTTCATGTACTTCTATGTCTCTCATCGGGAAGGCTGACAGATATTTCGGTCTCGTTTCCTGCAGCAGTCGCTTGTAGTGTTCCGTCCATTGTTCTGATTTGATGATCTGATTTACTTTTTCTTTGTTTGGGTTTTTTACCGTAGAAATTAATGTCCATACTTTGCCTGCCTCCTACGTGTGTATTTGTATCGTGGCATTTTTTTCCGTGCGTATCAAATTTATTAGCTGTTTGAAGAAAGTTGACGTCCTTAGAATTTACAGTGAGGAAGGGTTGGCGGGAAATAAGGACAACGTTAGAGATTTAACCCTCTTTTTCAAGCTATAAAACAAACACAATAAAAATGTAGAATGACGTTAGAAGACAATATAGCAGTATTATTATACATTCATAAATATTATAATTATATACAGCTAAAAGGTTTATATTAGGATATATTCTTTTGTTGTTTTTAAGTTTGTTTATCTATTTTATTTGTTATAACCATTTTTTTTATAATTTTTTATTTTATTTTATTTTATATACCATATTCGAATCAGGCAAAATATCTAGGTATGACACTTGATACCAAATTGCGCTGGAAAGCACATGTTAAGAAAAAAAAAGAAGAACTTGAGATAAGGTATAGAAAAATGAACTGGCTAATTGGAAGGAAGTCCAATTTAACAATTCATAATAAGTTACTGCTTTATAGACAAATACTGAAACCAGTATGGACATATGGTATTCAACTATGGGGTTGTGCTAAAGAGAGTAACATTCTAGTTGTACAGAGATTTCAAAATAAAGTATTAAGAAACATTGTGAATGCACCTTGGTACGTTCGAAATAGTGACCTTTATCGAGATCTAAAAATCGAAACTGTAGCAGAGACTATAAAAAAGTACGCAAAAAGCCATGAAGATAGACTCCATCGGCATGTGAATGTGGAAGCAATTCAGCTTCTAGACAATACTATGCTAGTTCGACGACTAAAAAGAGTGAAGCCGTTTGAGCTAGTAAACTAAGTGAATTACACATAAAACAAAATAATGCTATAAACACAACACAATTGTGAGTTACAGACTAAACAAAGCGGGGAGAACTGTTGAGTGAACCCTAAGTTTAAATCTGACTTTTCTAGTAAATTAAGTTAAAACAAAATTGCTAATTAGTCTTACTGACTAGATTGTAATAAAAAAAACACAGTGTGTTTGACAAATAAAAAAAAAAAAAATATTTTATAACTATTTTTATAGATTTTATCTATTTAAATTCTTATTATAATTTTTTTAATAGCACCATGACATTAAAATCAATTCGATTGTAATAGTTTGTTAGATAATATTGACATTAATTAGTTTTATTTATGGATCTACTGGTATGGATTTTAATTTTAATAACTTACCCTTAAAATTAATGGGTTAACACGTAGATCTTAATAAATAGGCACAAATTTTTCGGACAATTACAAGATGTCAGGTACATGGTCAACACTAAACACAAAGACAAGAATCGCAGCATAACTATGAAACCAACAACTTTTTGTAAAAATTAATTAATATTATTATATATGTTTTCCAATTTCTGTTAAAATTACTATTTTTATTTATATCTTTTTATTAATTTTAATTTATATTATTTAGTTACTTTTCTCAGTCGTCTGTTGTTGGCTCCTGTTTGAACGGTGTAACTATGTTGCCAAACTTGTCATAAATAAATAAGTTTTAGATTAAAATTACATATAACAATACGAAACAGACATTCAAAAATAACTCAAATTGTTTATAAAAATTTTTTAAAACCATATATTGGCAACACCGAAAACTTCTTAATATGTTGAAAACATTGTTGTCAGACTTATCTTTATTTCTTAATTTTAAGATAAAAATAATTTTGCTAATTTTCGTTATATGGATTTAAGTTCTCTTTTTGTTTTTTAATCAAACAGTTGTACAAAACCGCTAGATTTTGAACATCTGTTCGATAATTAACACTATCATGGTAACAATTAATAAAAACATCTCAGAGATGTTACGTTTTTCACGATTTTTCTCTTGGTTTAAAATCTTAATATTGTTAAAATCAAATTCATGACTAGTTTCAAAATGATGAGCGGCTAAGGCGGTTTTTTTCAATTTTATATTTATTTTTAGCTCACACTACTATACTATAGTAGTGTGAGCTATGGTGATCCTCATTTTTTCGAGAAAAAAAAAGTTGCTCCGATTTCAAAAATGTTTATATATCTTTGCGTTTCAGATGATTTTGAAACTTTTTTGTTGCGCCGTCTGTCTGTCTGTCTGTCTGTATGTCTGTCTGTCTGTAACGACCAACGCGCATAACTCAAAAACCGCTTAGCCGATTTTAATGAAATTTGGTACCGGGGCTGGGTCTTGGGTCGAGATGGTCCCATTTAAAAATAAACAAAATCCACCGAACACAAACCAAATAAAAGAGTGGGTAGATTTCAAAAATTAGAGTTTATGTGAAAATATGGCGTGTGTGATATCAAACGAAAGGTAATTGAGTCTGCAGTTAAACAAAATACATTTTAATTTATTTTTAAAAAAAGGGTGGGGGTATATTTTAAAAATTAGAGTTTAAGTGAAAATATGGTGTGTGCGATATGAAACGAAAGGTAATTGAGTCCGGAGTTGAACAAAATACATTTTAGTTTTTTGTTTTTTTAAGGGTGGGGGTAGATTTCAAAAATTTGAGTTTAAGTCAAAACATGGCTTGTGTGGTATCAAACAAAAGGTAATTTAGTCTGGAGTTGAATAAAATATATTTCAGTTTTTAGTTATATTAGCTCACACGAACACTATAACTATAGTACCTAGTGTGAGCTTAGGGGCCCATATATTGGCAGAGTATTTAATTGACAATCGTATTTATGTTGTCTTATTCTAGATTCAATATATTGTTTCGTCTGGCCAATATATAATTTTTGACAAGAGCAAGGTATTCTATAAATACAATTCGATTGTTTAATGATAGGAATTTGGTCCTTTAGTTTCGCATACAAAGAATTTAATGTTTTAGTGTTATAAAATACAATTTTAATATTCTCAGTATCCAAAAGGTTTTTTATTTTATTTGACAAACCAGAAATAAATGGGAACCTATAGCGTATGGTGCTTGTTGTACCTCTGATTGGGATGTATTTTGAGGTTCCCTTTTGTGCCTATTTATTAAGATCTACGTGTTAACCCATTAATTTTAAGGGTAAGTTATTAAAATTAAAATCCATACCAGTAGATCCATGAATAAAAAATAAAACTAATTAATGTCAATATTACCTAACAAACTATTACAATCGAATTGACTTTAATGTCATGGTGCTATTAAAAAAATTATAATAAGAATTTAAATAGATAAAATCTATAAAAATAGTTATAAAATAAAATTAAAAAAGATTATAAAAAAATGGTATAAAAAAAAATAGATAAAAAAACTTAAAAACAACAGAAGAATATATCTTATGTATTAATGTTATTTATTAATTGAATTAAAAAAAACCTATTAGCTTTATATAATTATAATATTTATGAATGTATAATAATACTGCTATATTGTCTTCTAACGTCATTCTACATTTTTATTGTGTTGGTTTTATAGCTTGAAAAAGACGGAAAATAACCGTCGAAACGTCGCCAGAAAATAAAGAGGGTTAAATCTCTAACGTTGTCCTTATTTCCCGCTAACCCTTCCTCACTTTATTAGCTGTCTTCTGATTTCCCTGTAGATTCCTAGGTCTCTTTGGTCTTTAGTACTGAGCCATTCCGAGTATGGGCGTTTTTCCTCCTTGACCATTTCCTGTATTTCCTCCGTCCACCACATCTTATTGCTATTTCTTTTTTCTTGGTACACAACAGCTTGTTTGCTTGCTTTTATTAAGCTTTTTACTATGTTTGTATATGTTTCTTCAAATAAGTGTTCTGTATTTATTAATTTTTCATCTAATCGCTTCTGATACAATATTTGCGTACGAGTTCGATTTCTAGACTTCTAAAGTTGTATTTTTGATTTTCTTTACTCTTACTACTCTCACCTCTATTTATTTTTTCTGAACGGGAATAATATTTTTGCTTTTACCAAATGGTCGTCAGATCCACAGGTATCACCACGAAGTAATCGCACATCATACCACTTTCATTCCGAGTGTTGTCCACCTATAGCATAATTAGACTTAAGATTTCTTGATGCCTGAATGCCCATATATTTTTAAAAAACCATTATTTATTTTTAAGTTGTAGGTTCACACAATTGCATCAGTCTGAAACGATCATCATTTTTTACTTCCTCTCCAAATGGTGTTACAATTTTGCTTTGGGTTTGTCTATCAGTTCGATTATTTAAATCACCAACCATAATTATTTCCCTGGTAGTGCCGATTTTGGTGATAGTCTCATCACGTTGGTCGAAGAACATTTGTTTTGTAGCTAATCTTTCGTCATCTGATGGTGCGTAGGCTATTATTATGCTTGTATTATGTCCAAGCATCTTCGTGTTAACTCGAGGTAGGTTTTTATTAATGCACTCGTAGTCTGTAATCTTATTTTTGAGGTTTTTCTTGAATAATACAGATACCCCTTTGGCTGCTCTCCTTTATTTTGGGACTCCAGTAAATATGTGAAGAAAGTTACCGACACTACTTGTACATGTTCCTTTCTTTTTTGTCTCTGTGAGTGCAGTAATGTCTATTTTACTATTCTGCACTTCGGTTGCATTAATGTCCAATTTTTGGTTCACACCCTGGACGTTCCATTTAGCTATGTTCAGAGTCCTTTGGTTTTACTTTTTTGTCTTCGAGAATTTCAGGCCATTGCTCCGAGGCTTTGTTTGGGGTTTTATTTATTATATTTAATAACAACTTTGAGTTATTTACTAATTTTGTTTCCAATGGCAACTTTTTATTTAGATATGTTTTAAAGAAAAAACTAAGTTGAGTTATATCTTCTTTATTTGTTTATTACTTCATCATGAAGGCTGATTTTTCAAACACACGAGGACTGGATTTTTCAACCCTTGAAGAAGAAATTGGAGTTTATGTTTCTGCTGAGTCCAGAAACAAAACCCAAAAATTGACAAATTTTCATGAAAAACTCGGAAAAACGATCCTGCAAACAGAGAAAGACCCTCAATGTACAGCGTGATTTTTTATAATTGCAAGATCGCTATAACTCGGTTATTATTGGGAGTAGAAAGTTCAAACAAAAACTGTTCGGTTTGGTAAATTATGGCCACTTTAGACCCACCATTAGTATTTTTTTATAGGTTATAATATACAGGGGGCGACAATCAGATCAATTTTTTTTAAAGGAACACCCTATATATTTTTGTATTTTAAGTTCCGCAAAAAATTAGCTTTACAGATATATGTAATACTATGGCTCTATCTTTGTTAGTTTTCGAGATATTGACGATTGAAATTCCGAAAATTAGCAAATTTTAAATAGTTATACGGTGCGGAGTATTTAACGTATAGACTGTAAATAACAAACTGAAACAAGATTGGCTGACAGTTTGATAAATATAAATAATCATCTTTGTCAATTTTCAATGTCATTAGGTATCCACACATCTTAATATTGTTTGTGACTTGTCACAGGAAATACTCCGCACCGTATTTAAAATTTGCTAATTTTCGGAATTTCAATCGTCAATATCTCGAAAACTAACAAAGATAGAGTCATAGTGTTACATATATCTGTAAAGCTAATTTTTTACGGAACTTAAAAATACAAAAATATATAGGGTGTTCCCTTTAAAAAAATTGATCTGATTGTCGCCCCCTGTATATTATAACCTATAAAAAAATACTAATGGTGGGCCTAAAGTGGCCATAATTTACCAAACCGAATAGTTTTTGCTTGAACTTTCTACTCCCAATAATATCCGAGTTATAGCGATCTTGCAATTATAAAAAATCACCCTGTACACAACAGCTTCTTTGCTTGCTTCTATTAAGCTTTTTACTATGTTTGTATATGTTTCTTCAAATGAGTGTTCTGTAGTTATTAATTTTTCATCTAATCGCTTCTAATACAATATTTGCATACGAGTTCGATTTCTAGACTTCTAAAGTTGTATTTTTGATTTTCTTTACTCTTACTACTCTCACCTCTATTTTTTCTGAAAGGGAATAATATTTTTGCTTTTACCGAATGGTCGTCAGATCCACAGGTATCACCACGAAGTAACCGCACATCATACCACTTTCATTCCGAGTGTTGTCCACCTATAGCATAATTAGATTTTAGATTTGTTGATGCCTGAATCCAGGTATATAGATGAATATCCATATATTTAAAAAAAACCATTATTTATTTTTAAGCTGTGGGTTCACACAATTGGGTTTGTCTATCAGTTTGACTAATAAAATATATTATTATAATTATTTCCCTGGTATTGCCGATTTTGGTGATAGCCTCATCAAGTTGGTCGAAGAACATTTGTTTTGTAGCTAATCTTTCGTCATCTGATGGTGCGTAGGCTATTATCAGTGGCGTATATACGGGGGGCCCCGGCCCCCCCCCCCCCCGAATCTAAGATTTTTTTGGGTCATTTCCACATATTTCATGAATACAAACATAAAATATCATAAAATACAGCCTCATGAGGTCTCGCCCCACCCCCCCCCAAAACTGTCTCGGGCCCACCCCGAAACTTTTTTTCTATATACGCCACTGGCTATTATTATGCTTATATTATGTCCAAGCATCTTCAGCATTAATGCATTCGTAGTCGGTAATCTTATTTTTGAGATTTTTCTTGATTAATAAAGATACCCCTTTGGCCTTTATTTTGTGAACAAAGTTACCGACACTACTTGTACATGTTCCTTTCTTTTTTATCTCTGTGAGTGCCATAATGTCTATCTTACTATTCTGCACTTCGGTTGCAATAATGTCCAACCTTTGGTTCACTCCCTGTACAGGGTGTCTCATTATATTTTGTCCCACCCTTTTACACCATTAATAATTGATATAGGAATATAAAAGAAATTGTGTTCGAATTCGCGAAATTTTGACTTTTAAATTGCATCTTGACTTTATTCTTGATGAGTACCGTATTTGACAGGCGCTGAAATTTATAGTTTTTGTGAATTGGATGCTCCTTATAATGTTTAATTAATAGATTAGCGCAGTTTTGATAAATAGTTTCTGAAATATTAGCGACAATTTTTTAAATTATAAAAAAATAACATCACTACTTTTGTGTTAATTTCAGTGTCCTTATTTCCAAAGTAAACTTTCAAAACAAAAAATTTTTAGGCATTTCGTTTCCCTAGTAATGAGTTAATTGTATGTTTTGTGGGTTTTGGGAAGTTGAAGAAAAACAACCATTGATTTTATGGCACGTGCCATAAAATCAATGGTTGTTTTTCTTCAACTTCCCAAAACCCACAAAACATACAATTAACAAAAAATTTTTGTCAAGTAGTCAAAATATTTTGTAAAGTAGATATTTAGATGTATTCACATATTCTCAGAAAAATAGGCAAGAAAATTGGCGACAAAGATAAACTGTTCATTCGAAAATTCCACGCTTTTTTCGATCTTCAGTCCCATCCGTGATAACTATAGAGCAGAATTTCAAGAAACACAGTAATGACAAAAAGTATGAAGACTCTTTGATGCCCTTCAAAACAACGCCTTTAAAAAACTAATTCAAAAAGTTTGTAAAACTACTGTTAAAAAAGATTTATAAAACAAGAAGACTGAGAAAATGAGCTAAATTGGTGTCGTTTCTCTCGTCATAACTGAAGATGGCAGTTCACGAGATGGAGTTTTTTGGACGATGAGAATAAATTATTTTTGCCTAGTTAGTTTTTTAGTTAGATTTTTAGTTTTTCGATTGGTTTTATTTTATTTTAAGAAAATAAGTTTACAAAACCATACAAATAAAGCTTAGTATAATAATTTTCATCTTTTGATTTGAACTTAATCCTATGAGCATTCTACTGCAACATTTTAAACTTAGTAATTAGTAATACCCTCAATATAGCTATTTCTAGTTTAAATATTGTGTCTAAAATATATTTTAGCTCACACATATACTATACTATAGTAGTGTGAGCTATGGTGATCCTAATTTTTTCGAGGAAAAAAAAGTTGCTCCGATTTCAAAAATGTTTATATATCTTTGCGTTTCAGATGATTTTGAAACTTTTTTGTTGCGCCGTCTGTCTGTCTGTCTGTCTGTATGTCTGTCTGTATGTCTGTAACGACCAACGCGCATAACTCAAAAACCGCTTGGCCGATTTTAATGAAATTTGGTACTTAGGCTGGGTCTTGGGTCGAGATAGTCCCATTTAAAAATGAACAAAATCCACCGAACACAAACCAAATAAAAGGGTGGGGGTAGATTTCAAAAATTAGAGTTTATGTGAAAATATGGCGTGTGTGATATCAAACGAAAGGTAATTGATTCTGGAATTAAACAAAATACATTTTAATTTATTTTAAAAAAAGGGTGGGGGTATATTTCAAAAATTAGAGTTTAAGTGAAAATATGGCCTGTGTGATATCAAACGAAAGGTAATTGAGTCCGGAGTTTAACAAAATACATTTAAGTTTTTGTTTTTTTTAAGGGTGGGGGTAGATTTCAAAAATTTGAAATTAAGGCAAAACATGGCTTGTGGTATCAAACAAAAGGTAATTTAGTCTGGCGTTGAATAAAATATATTTCAGTTTTTAGTTATATTAGCTCACACGTACACTATAACTATAGTAGCTAGTGTGAGCTTAGGGGCCCATATATTGGCAGAGTATTTTAATTCACTCACAAAGAGTCTGTCTCAATACTGTTTTTGTTGAAATTCCCAAAGCCTCTGCGGTTAAATCAGTTAGGAACTTTATATTTTTTAAAAGATCTATGTGTCCACCATAAAAAATGTGAGATTTTCATATGAACAACTTTTTTATTAAAAAGTATAATATAATACTGTTTTAATTTCAAAAAATATTAATGCTAATATACTTATTGTGACAAAGAAATGAGTATGTACTACATTAATATGAGTCAAGCTATCTATCTAGGATCATTTGTGGAAACTACAAATAATATTAATTTAACTTTTATTAAGTCATTTTGCTTAGGTAATTTAAAAACTTCAATTTACAAAAAATATAATATAAACAGGGCCTAATCCTATTTTTAAATAATAATTTTTACCAAAACAAATTGCAAAGCTTAGCTCAAATCCAACTCAAAATACATTGTAGAAAATAACATTTTTGAAAAAATTAAATAATCACTAATTTATCGTTTGTTCATGGTTTGTAGTTCTATGGTCAGTCGCACTGAAAATCTTCCAATGTAGAAACTTTGGCGGCAGGGCACCCCAATTGTTCATAAATTTTTCACTACATAAAATCATTTTAGGACAGAAACTTTTCTCAAAAAACTATGCCAAATCAGAATCAGAATTTAAATATAAAATAAGCGATAATATTTCGAAGTCAGAAATTTCAAAACAATTGACAGTTTAAACACCGATCCATCACCCTTATTATAAAGGGTGGTGACCGATTATATTAACCTTAAGGTAACTGATAATTAGTTTTGCAGCGTTCATTATCAGTTACCTTAGGAACCTATGGTTTAAAACTGAATTAAGAATACACGTGCGTTTTGTTACCAGAATTACAGGGTGATTAAACAAAAGGACTAGCCTTATTGCAAAGAGTATAGTCTCCATGTGTTTCGGTTTCGCAAAAAACCTTTTTTTCTTTTAATCTAATTTTTATTATTTTTTCAGAACATTTTATTTTTATTTTTAAAACTCATATTTTGGGTTACAATTGGGTATAATTGGGTTGTAGTTTTACTCAATAGGTTAAGTTAAATTTAAAACTTACAAACTAGCTATAAACTATCAATTTGGCATAGTTTAATATTTAAATTCCAAACGCATTTAATAATATATTTCTAATTTTAATTCAATCCTCATATTACTACCGCCCTCTGCATATTTTAATTTAAATCGCGTTTTTATTATTTTTAATAAAATTAGAATTCTAAATTCTTTTTATGAGAAGTGATGCGATTTTCCTATAGAGGGCGAAGAAACACGCCGCAAAAACCAACAGAACCTAAAAGTGAGTCGACATTCAGACACGCTCTCGATCGGAATATTTTGAACGATCAACGCTTTTATAAAAAATGGTGAACTCTAAAAACCATCAAATTCCTCTAAAACTCCAAACATTTAAACTCGGGAGTGCTGGACCGCTATAGAAGACTTCTGGCGAATCTGGTGCACCAGTTGGAAGAGATCAAGACATCACCGGTAAGTCCCTCTCCTATAAGATCGCATCATTAATATTTTTCTATTATTTCGCTCTTAAATAGTCATCATATACCAATATTATTTTTATGTCTCAATTAAATTTCACTTGAGAAAGGTACGATTTCGCGTGCGTTCCTATACCCTTCAAATGAAAGCGAAGGACTTGTCTAAATACAGTCCGCTAGGTAAACCACAATTTTTTGAGCTATCGGAGTGAGACATATTTTTGGTCCTTCGAGCCGGATTTTGATTTTTATTAATTTGAAATTAAAAAATCATCCTTTCTAAAGTGAAACGCAGGTAATATCGGTAATAACATGAGGACTGTTTTTTACAAGAATTTTTAAATTTTAAAATATAAAAATCTAAATTTATTTACTGCTCGTGTAGTAGGTAACGCCATATCAGTTTTTTTTAATAAAATCCTTGGTTTCGACACTCTAACAAAAAAGGTTTATTCGGTTGTTTTGGATCACTGATCTGAGGTCACCTCGCTATACACATAAACGCATATATTTTCAGGAATTCTTTCAGTGGTATACTGAAAAAATGACTACGTTTATATCGCTTCTATAAATATTTTTAAAAAATTATAAAAATAATTTTAAATTATTTTCGCTTTTAAAATAGCTTTGATTTACAGTTTAATTTTAATAAACGCTTTTTATAAACGCTTTTTATAAACGCTTTTGATATTCGCTTTTAATATACGCTTTTATTATAATACAAAATGGCAGCTGAGAAAATCAAGAAAATTAAAGTTTTTCGAGATATGGAGGAATCCAATGTTAATGAAATTTTAGCAGTAGCCCTAGAAGCTAAAACTGACGCCACAAAACGCAATACTTTTAAAATTCGCTTTGAAGAACTTGAAGATATTCGCGCGGAGTTTTCAAAAAAGCATTCTACTTTGCTAAATGAAATTTTTGCTGATAAAAATGAAGTCGAATCAGCTAGGAAAAAACTTCACGATTTTCAGAAAAGTGTCACGCAAATTCAAGAAATTTTTAATGATCTTTTTCAAACTTCTGCACAGGCTTCTAGTGGCAATCGCCGTCTTACCATGAATCCACATTCTCCGGGTGGTTCGCAACAAAATGACAATATGTCTTATCATTTACCGAGGATCGATTTAATTAAATTTAATGGAGAATTGAATCAATTTCCAGCTTTTTATGATTTGTTTAAAAGCTTGATTCACGACAATCCAAATATTCCAAATATGCAAAAATACTCTTTGCTTGTTACAAATTTGGAAGGTCCTCCAAAAGAATTGGTCACTCAATTACCCCTCTCAGACGCGAATTATCCTATTGCTTTTGAACAATTAGTAAAACGCTATAAAAATGATCGCCTCTTAGCCCAAACATATTGGAATGCCATTGAAAACGCTCCAAAAGTTAATTCTGAAGACCCTTTAGCTCTCAGAAATCTACTTGATATATTTACAAAAAATCTCGAGGCTCTTAAAACAGTTGGTTTAGAACCTGATTTTTGGGATTTTATTTTAGCGCAAAAACTGCTTAAATCGGTTGACCATAATATTCAAACCCGCTTTGAAGTTTTTCACGGAAAACCTACGGAAATTCCTTCCTATAGGAGTATCTACAATTTCTTTGATCAACATTGCAACGCTCTTTTTACTGTAAACGCTAGTTCCTCATTTAATATGCAAGTTTCTCTTAGAAATAAACCCGCAAAATCGCAAAATGATCATTTTAAAACGCAATCCACGCATCAATATAACACGCGACAATCTCCACGTGCCTTTTTTGGTACAAATAATTCGCCGCAAAATCAAACCCCTCAAAAATTAAAATGCCCTATTTGCACTCGCGATCACGCTTTAAGTTTATGTCCAAATTACGTTTCTAAGTCTCCTCAAGAAAGATTTAATTTTCTGAAGGATAAAAAATGGTGCATAAATTGTACTTCTAATATGCATCGCACTTTCCAATGCAAAAGCACACATTCATGTCGATTTTGCCGGAAACGACACCACAGTTCTTGTCACTTTAATACTCTCGATATAAATGCACCCACTGCCACTGAAACAATTTCAGGCGTCGCGACGTCCAGCAGCGAAGCGCGCATACAGCAACAACCAACGGTCGAAAATTTCCAAAATAACGGTGGTGCATGCTATTCGTCTTATATGAATAATTCCGCTGTACTTTTATCAACCGCGATTTTTGAAATCAAAGATGTTAGGGGAAATTTTCAGACTGTTAGGGGAGTTTTGGATACTGGGTCGCAGCTCTCATTTTTATCCTTGAAATGTGCAAATAAATTAGGGTTACCCCGCGTATACGTGACTACTGAAGTCCAGGGGATTGGTGACACACATTTACAGTCAAAATTGGGTTCTGTAAATTTAATTATCAGGCCTTGTAATGACACGCAAACTTTATCGGTTAATACTATAATTTTGCCGCAAATATGCTCTTCAGTTCCTAGCAGTGAGATTAAAATAAATGACTGGAAAATAGTTAAAAATTTGAATCTCGCGGACCCGAACTTTTATAGACCGGGAGCTATTGACATTTTAATCGGAGCTGATTTGTTTCCTTATATAATTCAAGATGGACGAATTTTTGGAAATAATCAGGAACCGATTGCGCTAAATACCATTTTTGGTTATATTTTAATGGGAAAAGTTAATTCTCTCGCTACGCAGCAAATTTCACAATCATTTTTTTGTCAAATTTCAAATAAAATGCTAAATGATTCGCTTATAAAATTTTGGGAAATAGAAAATATCCCTGAAACGAAACGTATTCTTTCACCTCAAGATGATATGTGTGAAAAAATATTTCAAAATACGGTATCTCGTAATGATGAAGGACGCTATATTGTAACTCTTCCTTTTCGCGATAATATTGAACCGATTTTTCCAAATAGTCGTGATCTTGCGCTAAAGAGGTTTCTCTCGCTAGAAAGAAGGTTAATAAAAATGCCGGAAACTTATAAAAAATATTCCGATTTTATGGAAGAATATTTAACACTTGATCACATGGAATTAATCGAAAACCGGGAAGTTACAGAAAAAAGTTATTACATTCCTCATCATCATATTGAACGCCCTGAAAGCTTATCAACTAAGCTTCGAGTCGTTTTTAATGCGAGTACAGTTATGCAATCAAATAACCAAAACCTCTCCTTAAATGATACTCTTTACGCTGGTCCTAAATTGCAAAAGGACATTTGCAGCATTTTACTTAATTTTCGATTACACGAAGTAGCTCTTTGTTGCGACATTTCTAAAATGTTTCGTGGAATCTTAATTGCACCTCAGCACCAGGATTATCAAAGAATCCTGTGGCGTTCTAATAACTCTGAACCTATTCGCGATTATCGTCTAAAAACTGTGACATACGGTACTACCCCCGCTCCTTATTTAGCTCTTAGAGTTTTACAGCAATTGGCTGAAGATGAAAAACAAAATTTTCCTCGCGCTTCTCAAGTCTTAATGTCTGACAATTTTGTCGATGACTTTGTAACGGGCGCTAGCTCCGTACAAGAAGCTATTTCGCTTCAAAAAGAGCTATCTTGTTTGCTTAACTCTGGAGGCTTTAAGCTTCATAAATGGGCTAGTAATAACAAAAAAGTTTTAGAAAACTTGTCTGAACCCGATATAAACCCAACCGCGCTTTCTTTAGATACGGACGAGACCACTAAAATTTTAGGTCTTAGATGGCAGCCTTGTTCTGATTATTTTTCTTACTCGGTAGAACCCTTGAGTCGCGAATGTACCAAACGTAATATACTTTCTGAAATTTTTAAAATATATGACCCTTTAGGTTGGCTCGCGCCAGTAACCATTTTAATAAAATGTCTAATTCAAGAATTTTGGAAACTTAAATTAGACTGGGATTCCGAAGCACCTGTTGAAATTATTCGACTTTGGGAACGTTATAAATCGGAACTACCCTTACTCAAAGATTTTCGCTTGCCTAGATTTATAAATAGTTTTTCTGGTAATGCACGCATTGAAATAATCGCATTTTCGGACGCTAGTAATAAAGCTTATGCCGGAATAGTATATTTACGCGTTATTTACAAAAATGAAATATCAGTTTACCTTTTATGCTCTAAAACTAGAGTTGCTCCTCTCAAATTTACAAGTATTGCAAGACTTGAATTAGCCGCTTGTAATCTTGTGGCTGATTTAGTTCACTTTGTTTTAACCACTTTTGAGTCCCGCTTGAAAATACATCAAGTTTTTGCTTTTAGTGACTCACAAGTAGCACTTTCTTGGATAAGAGCGCACCCTTCTAGGTGGAAAACGTTCGTTCAAAATCGTGTTACACAAATTCAAGATAAAGTACCACCCAAAAATTGGTCATACATCTCAACGTCACAAAACCCCGCAGATGTTGCTTCAAGAGGAGTTTATCCCAGTGAATTAATTAATCACAAATTATTTTTTAACGGCCCTGATTTTTTGAGAAAATCTTATGAATACTGGCCTAAAGACTGTGAACAAAATGACTCTCCTGAAACTCTTTTAGAGGAGAAATCATTGCCTAATTTAACTTTAATTGCAACGCAAAATACAGCTCCTAATTTTTTGGACACGCTTTTAAGGGAAAACTCTAATTTTTCTAAAATGTGTAGAGTTTTAGCCTATGTTTTACGCTTTTAAATAATAAATTTTTCTTAAAACCGCCTATTTTAAAAATTAATGAAGATTTTCTGACATTTGTTGAAATAACAAACGCAATTCATTTACTCATAAAAAATGAACAGTCAATTTATTTCTCAGAAGAAATTCACGCTTTAAAAAACAACTTAAAACTAAATAAATCAATGCAAAAATTAAATTTATTTTTAGATCCTCACGATTTAATCAGAGTAGGGGGTAGATTGCATCACTTCTCTCTGCAATATGACAAGAAACATCAAATTTTATTACCACGCAAGAGTAAACTCACCCTCATGATTATCGAACATTTCCATATAAAATATCTTCATGCAGGAGTGAGGACGGTACATTTTTTGCTTAGTCAATTGTACTGGATCATTGCCGCAAAACGCGAAATTGCACATGTTTTATCAACTTGTATAATATGTTTTAAATGCAATCCTAAGTCGGTTCAGCCTATGATGGGTTCATTACCGTTTCCCCGCGTATCTCAGTTGAGAGCATTTTTGCACACCGGTGTTGACTACGGAGGTCCAATAAATATAGTCATGAGTCGACATCGTGGAAATCGTACTACGAAGGCTTACATATTTCTGTTTGTTTGCCTAAGTACTAAGTGCATTCATATAGAAATAGCAAGCGATTTGACCGCTGATTGTTTTATTGCTGCGCTTCGCAGATTTGTTGCGCGCCGAAACTACGTATCCGATTTGTATAGTGATAATGCAACTAACTTTTTCTCAGCTAACCGCAAGCTTTTACAGCTTGATTCTACGCGTCCCATTAAATGGCATTTTATCCCGAGTAATAGTCCAAATTTTGGAGGACTTTGGGAGTCAGGAATCAAGTCAGTTAAAAAACACTTGATCCGCTTAATAGGACATCAAATATTAACTTTCGAAGAACTATACACTGTAACTTGTCAAATCGAAGCTATTTTAAACTCGCGTCCTCTCACTGAAATTTCTAGCGATACAAATGATATTTCCGCGCTGACCCCAGGTCACTTTTTATCTCTGGAACCGCTAAGTGCCGTTCCTGACGCAAACTTTATTGATATTAAAATAAATCGTCTCACGCGTTGGCAGCTCCTCCAACGAATCCACCAAGATTTTTGGAGACGCTGGCAACAAGAGTATCTCCATACTCTACAACAAAGGAGTAAGTGGTTGGAACCCACTTCAACTCCTGAAGTTGGACGCTTAGTTATAATTAAAAACGATTTATTACCGCCCCTTCAGTGGCAACTCGGCAGAGTGGTTGAAATTTTTCCCGGTAAGGATGGGATAAATCGAGTAGCCTCTGTCAAAACCAAGGATAGTTTGTTAAAGAGACCAATCTCTAAACTGTGTCCTTTACCTATTGGCCCCTTGGAAAATGCATAGCATTTTCGGCCGCCAGTATGTTTCGGTTTCGCAAAAAACCTTTTTTTCTTTTAATCTAATTTTTATTATTTTTTCAGAACATTTTATTTTTATTTTTAAAACTCATATTTTGGGTTACAATTGGGTATAATTGGGTTGTAGTTTTACTCAATAGGTTAAGTTAAATTTAAAACTTACAAACTAGCTATAAACTATCAATTTGGCATAGTTTAATATTTAAATTCCAAACGCATTTAATAATATATTTCTAATTTTAATTCAATCCTCATATTACTACCGCCCTCTGCATATTTTAATTTAAATCGCGTTTTTATTATTTTTAATAAAATTAGAATTCTAAATTCTTTTTATGAGAAGTGATGCGATTTTCCTATAGAGGGCGAAGAAACACGCCGCAAAAACCAACAGAACCTAAAAGTGAGTCGACATTCAGACACGCTCTCGATCGGAATATTTTGAACGATCAACGCTTTTATAAAAAATGGTGAACTCTAAAAACCATCAAATTCCTCTAAAACTCCAAACATTTAAACTCGGGAGTGCTGGACCGCTATAGAAGACTTCTGGCGAATCTGGTGCACCAGTTGGAAGAGATCAAGACATCACCGGTAAGTCCCTCTCCTATAAGATCGCATCATTAATATTTTTCTATTATTTCGCTCTTAAATAGTCATCATATACCAATATTATTTTTATGTCTCAATTAAATTTCACTTGAGAAAGGTACGATTTCGCGTGCGTTCCTATACCCTTCAAATGAAAGCGAAGGACTTGTCTAAATACAGTCCGCTAGGTAAACCACAATTTTTTGAGCTATCGGAGTGAGACACCATGTATAAACAGTGACAATGACAAATGTTTTTTTTAAATGACGCTCAAAATGACAACCGGTAACGACAACAAAGTTTATATGTCGTGTCACATAATGTCATTGTCACTGTTGATACATGGGGACTAACATAATTTGGAATAAGGATACTAAGATTAACACAAAAGCGGTACTGTTATCTTTTTATCATTTTAAAAAATAATTGCTTATATCTCAGAAACTATGGATCTAAACTACGGCATATCGGGAATTTTTGGAAAATATGTTCCAAGCCTAATCTATCAATTAAATAATATAAGGAGCATCCAATTTACAAAAACTATAAATTTGAGCGCCTGTCAAATATGGTAAGCATCAGGAATAAGGTCAAGATGCAATTTAAAACTAAAAATTTCGCGAATTCGAACACAATTTCTTTTATAGTCCTATATCAATTATTAATGGTGTAAAAGGGTGGGAAAACTATAATGAGACACCCTGTACGTTCCATTTAGCTATAGTCCTTTGGTTTTACTTTTTTGTCTTCGAGAATATCAGGCCATTACTCCGAGGCTTTGTTTGGGGTTTTATTTATTTTATTTAATAACATACTTTGAGTTATTTACTAACTTTGTTTCCAATGGCAACTTAATCCTGAGCTTTATTTAAAAACTCCAGAAGGTTCTTGTAATTAGATATGTTTTAAAGAAAAAACTAAGTGGAGTCCTATTTTATTATCTAATTAATCCTAGGCTGTCTACGATAAATAACTTAGACATACGTCACTATTAACATCTTAGCGAAATTAGTTCTTTCTTATTCAGAAAGGTAGATCGTTTCCACATTGCAATTTTACAAAATCGCTTGGTTGGCCTTCCATTCCACAAGTCGTCAATCCCATGATCGCGACAGTTTATTGCGGAAACAGGAGGAGGATTGTCTTTATGTATAGGTATGCATTTTCTAAGCACACGATGACACAGACAGTTTCATGCTAAGTGACAGGTAATCCTCTACCAGTTTACCATCTTCACTGGGTCGTCTCTATCCATCAGTATGTAGACTTTGAACTCACACATCCGACTGATTATTTTGGCGCAAAATATCTGTATATATCCAAGAAATGGCGCAAAAATAATGTTGGCCAATCCGGTATCAAAAATGTACCGAGAAAATATATAAATAGACAGAAAACTCAAAGTTTAAACATTAAACATAAATTTTTTGTATATTGGCGTTAAATGAAAATAAGAAAACAATTTCAATCCTGGTCAAGGAATTTAGATATTGCAAACTCCTAAAATGCAGCAATATATTAAATAAGAATAAACGCAATGTTGCCAAATCTGTGGAAGCAAGAATGATAGAGAAGTAAAACCAAAAAAAATATACAAAAAGGAGTGTCGCCTCTACCGGAATTATCTGAAACTAAAAATATACACCGGATTTTATTTAGTTATCATTATTGCGTCCGATTTTTTGCGGGTTTTTTTGGCGCCAATGCTTTAAATTTTGAAGTAGAGAAAAATAAGACATAGCATATTATAGCTCTCTAAAAGAGCTAAAAATCTGTCTGATTGTCATTGTAAAAATCTTCTCTGTTCGCAAATAACATGGGATTGCACTATTGCGTCCGGTATTCGGACGCAACAATGTCGGTGAAGCAATAATGATATGGATTTTCGTTAACACGGACGCAACAATGATAGAAATATATATATATATATATATATATATATATATATATATATATATATATATATATATATATATATATATATATATATACATATATATATATATATATATATATATATATTTTTTTTACTTTTCTTTTTTCTTGAACCATATATTTTACATTTTTAGTTTTTTTGGTTTCTTGGGGATGTGGTTCTAATAAAACTAGCAAGTATGGATTCACATTTATTGACGTTTCGGTCCAAAGACCTTCTTCAGAAACTAACAAGAAAGGAAACAACGCTTTTGGATATTTGTTTTCTGAGCAATAATTTTTTAGAGAAAAAACATAAATTAAACTAAATAATTAAAACACAAATAAAAAATAAAAATTACTCACCATTCACTCACATTTTCACACTACATTATGTCAAAATCAGTTTTAAAAAGACAGTCACACTTTTTACAAGAAAAACACTTTAAAAATTAAATACAAACAAATAACACGCATACGAAGACTCTTAGTTTGCTAATAAAATATTTTCATTTTAATTTTTGTTTAAACAGCCAATGTGTGTGTGTGTGTGTGTGTGAGCGCTGTGTTGTAGAAGGTATATTGATAAGTTTTTTTGACTGTTTCCAGAAACTAAAAAGGGCAACAAATACATCCTTGTTGTCATGGATTACTTTAGCAAATGGCCAGAAGTTTTTGCTTTGCCTAACCAAGAGGCCGCTACAGTTGCAGAAGTTCTGGTAAATGATGTTTTCAGCCGATTTGGCATTCCTTTGGAACTACATTCAGATCAAGGAAGAAACTTTGAATCAAAGCTCTTCCAGAATCTCTGTGACCTTTTAGGAATACATAAAACACGGACTACGGCTTTACATCCGCAGTCAGATGGCATGGTTGAAAGATTTAATAAAACAATAGAAGAACATCTGTGCAAAGTTGTTGATGAGCACCAAACAGATTGGGACCAATATATTCCATTGTTTTTGATGGCCTATAGAACCGCCATTCACAATACGACAGGAGCTACTCCATCTAGTATCCTGTTTGGTAGAGAACTGCGTTTACCATGTGATATCATGTTTGGTTCACCTGAAGAAGAACACTTAGAGGTTAATGACTATGTCGAACGTTTAAGGCAAAAGGTGCACGATATCCATGAAGTGGTTAGAGAGCGAATAGAAATAGCCAGTGACCGCATGAAAGCGAGGTATGACCTGAAAGCAAACTCTTCAGGGTTCAAAGAGAATGATCAAGTCTGGCTATACAATCCTCGACGCAAGAAAGGAAGATCACCTAAGTTGACACCACCATGGGAAGGGCCTTATAAAGTTGTTAAGAGAATTAATGATGTAGTCTACCGAATCCAGAAAAGCCCGAAGTCCAAGATGAAAGTTGTTCATCTAGACAGACTAAAACCTTACCTGGGAGATGTTGATCGAGACGATCAAACCTGAAGAGGAGGATAGTGTTACAAATTTAAGTTATTAAAATTTTATAGTTAGAATTTATTTAGGTTTAGTGTAGTATTAGGTTGACGTATTTATGGTTGTATTCTTAATCTAGGTTTTAGTTGCGTTATCTGTGTCAGACTGGTATGTGAACGGTCCGGTTCTAGAAAAATGCGGAATGATTCCAAATCGAACAAGGATGGAAAATTCTGGAATTGTAGGCAGACCCTCATATATAGGGCCGGACGTCGTGCATCGGTCAGTCAGAGATAACCAATGGTAGTGGTCGCTAGATGTTAACGCGAAGTTAATAGGCGTATTAAAGTAGTGAATTGTTAGCAAGTTATTAGTAAGTTTAAGTGCGTGTTTTTGTACATAATTTGTCGAAATAAATTGACGTATCGTTTTCAACAATTGCGAATTTTAATTTGTCGTTGTGAACCCGTAACAATATCTTAAGACATCATTTGGCATATATAACCCACTTTCTTAAAAAAATTACTTTGCACGTTTTTTCCCTGTGCTCTTCATATAGTGGCCCGATGACAATACAACATTAAGAAAAAAATATCCTCTCACCCTTACCCCCACCCCCTTTTATAGAAAAATGCGTTTTTGACACACTACCCATTATCCGATTTGGATGAAATTTGGTATACATATAGTGGTCCGATGATAATACAACATTGAAAAAAAATATCCTCTCACTCCTACCCCCTTCTATAGAAAAATGCGTTTTTGACACACTTCCCATCATCCGATTTGGATGAAATTTGGTAAACATATAGTGGTCCGATGACAATACAACAATAATAAAAAATGTCCTTTTATCTCAACATTTGCGAAGTTTATTAGTGGTTATCAGTTACCTGTGAGTGCATCAGTAACCTGATATGCTAAAATTAAAAAATGGCCAAAAAACAGAAAATATTTTGAAATTTGAACGTTTTTCCATGGCAACATGTTATTTGGTACTTTGGTCATATTTTCATTGATTTTTTTTATTTGTATATCAAGTTTCATGTATGTCCACAATTTTTGCTCCAAATCTGTCACTTTCCAGATATCTACCCTAATACAATAAATAAAACCATACATTATTGTAACCCATCCTCAAAAAATTCTGCTAGATTGTAAAAGGATCTTTCTATTAGAATTCGTTTTAATTTTCTTCTAAACAGCTTGATGGAGCCAGCACATCTAACATGTATTGGTAAGTGATTAAAAAATTTTCTTCCCTCGTAAAATATAGATTTTTGTGCCAAAGCACTTTTTGGGATAGGAAGATAAATATTGTTTTTTTGTCTTGTTACTCGGTTTGTCTCTACCATATTCCTGTTATTAAAATTTTTATACACAAGGCTTGACGTTTCAAGAATGTAGATGGAAGTTGTTCTATATGCGAGTTTTTATCTTATGTTTTTTGCTGGGTTATTTTTGGTATCTTGTTACTGGGCTTATCTACGCCAGTGCACACCTGGTCGTATACATGTATCGAGTATTTTGAAGAAAAAAATAAACGATCATATTATTATATTTAAAGTTTTTAATTTCAAATTAAATGAATACATAACAGTGGCGCAGTCGTGACTCGAACCAAAATAATAATTAAAATGTCCACTTTTCTCGGAAACCTCGGTTTATTTGACCCGGAAAAGTCGGATTACGCAATTTTTCCGGAGCGACTTGTACAGTATTTCATCGCGAATGAGATAACGAACGATAATAAAAAACGGGCAACTCTTCTAAACACATTAAACGAACATTGTTACGTTTTGTTACGTAATTTGTGCGTGCCGAAAACGCAGCCGGAACTGAAGTTTGAGGATTTAGATAAGTTGTTGTTAAAACATTTTTCTCCTGTGCGTTCTTATTTTTCGGAAAGAAACAAATTTTATACAGCTAAAAAGGAGCCAAGTGAAAAAGTCTGTGATTGGGCTGCTCGCGTAAAAAAATTAGCAAGTTTTTGCGGGTTTGATGCCTCTATCACTCTCGATCAATTAATGGGAGATATATTTACGGTTGGTTTAAACGTCTGGTTAAAAACAAGGTGTTAGTACCCACTGAATTTTCACAGTGGGCGACACCCATTGTCCCAATATTAAAGAAAAGTGGTGGTTTAAGGATTTGTGGCGATTTTAAAGTTACCTTGAACCCCCAATTGGAATTTCAACAATTTCCTCTTCCAAGAATTGAATATTTATTTAGTCAACTGGAGGTGGGAATGAAATTTTCGAAAATTGTCCTTTCAGAAGCGTATCAACAAATATTACTTGACGATCAATCCAAAGAGTTGGTTACCATTTCCACGCATAAAGGGTTGTTTTCCTACCAACGCCTACCCTTTGGCATACACTGTGCGCCCTCCATTTTTCAAATTATAATGGAGCAATTATTTAATATTCCAGGGGTTATTTCATTTTTAGATGACATATTAGTGACAGGAGAAATGACCTTGAGCATTCGGAGCGGTTAGTGAAAAATGTAGTTTTATGCAAGAATCTTTAACCTACATGGATCATTCAATTGACCGGTTTGGTTTGCATAAAACTGACGAAAGGGTTGAGACAAAGTACCCTCAAATGTAACGGAACTTAAGTCGTTTCTTGGGGGCGTCAATTATTATGTTAAATTCTTGCCGAACGCGTCTTCTATCCTCTATCCTTTATACAGCTTATTAAAAAAAAACATCCCTTGGGAATGGACACAAGCTTGCCAAAATAGCTTCTGTGAAATTAAGGATATGTTAATGTCTCCGTCCGTGCTGGCTCATTTTGATCCGAAAGTACCGATAAAATTATTGGTAGATGCAAGTAGTATAGGTTTAGGGGCCATAATTAGCCACACCTACACAGATGGAACCGAGCGACCGATCGCGTTTGCTTCAAGGTTGTTAAATAAAAACGAACCTTCCTACTCCCAGATCGAAAAAGAAGCTTAAGCAATAATATTTGGAGTTAAAAAGTTTTTTCAATTACGGCATTAAATTTACACTATATACAGATCATAAACCTCTTTTGGCAATATTTGGTGAAAAAAAAGGGTTACCAGTTTTTGCAGCCAACCGACTACAAAGATGGGCATACATTTTATCTTCTTTTAATTTCGAAATTAAATATGTCAATACCAAACAAAATTATTCAGATTTTTTATCACGATTAGGGGGGAAAACTGAAAATATGTTTCACCAGTCCAGTAACTCATTACTATTTGACTCGGGAAAACAAGATCAAATTTCATATTTAAATTACATCGAAAAATCAAAATTTCCTATAAATTTTAAAAAAATTGAAGAACAAACCTCAAAAGACGTTGTATTGAGCAAAATTTTATTTTACGTGCGAAACGGTTGGCCAAAAACTTGTCTCTCTCTAGAATTTAAACCGTATTTTCTAAAAAAAAGTGAAATTTCCGTAGAACACGGTTGTTTATTGTGGGGTTATCGTTTAATTGTGCCACCTGTTTTTCATGACAGTATTTTGGGAGAATTACATTTAACTCACACCGGAATAGTTAAAATGAAGGCATTAGCGCGTTCATACATCTGGTGGCCAAATATCGACGATTCTATTGAGAAAATCGCTCGTTCGTGTAAAACGTGCGCAGTTTATTCAGAAAACACTGTGAAACCTTCTTTAATTATGTGGGAAACTCCATTCATGCGGACTTCTTTGGACCATTTTTAAATAAAACATTTTTAGTGATCGAAGATTCTACTTCAAAATGGCTCGAATGTTTCATGGTCTCAGATATGTCCTATTTACAAACCATAAAAATTTTTAGAGCTCTATTTGCTCGTTTCGACAGATAACGCCCAGACATTTATGTCTGATGAGTTTCAAAATTTTTTGTCAAGTTTGGGTATCATTCACAAGGCGGGTGCTCCATATCATCCAGGAACAAATGGCTAGCCGAATCCGGCGTCAAAATTGCAAAAAGAGCCTTACGTAAAGGACATAAGGATGGGGTGACCGATTTACAACTTATTTTGGATACTTTTCTTTTTCAGTATCGCAATACACCACACACCACTACTCAAGAATGTCCCTCAAAAATGCTATTTGGTCGTTTCTTACGCACTAGATTTGATTTACTTTTACCTTCGACCGAAAATATTGTAAAAAATAAACAAAAAAAAAACTTGAAATAAAGCACAAAAAGAAAAGGGAACCATCATTTTGTATTGAGGGGAAAGTATGGACCCGGGACTATCGCCCGAGCATGGATAAAAGCAAGTGGTGTCAAGGGGTGATTCGAGATATTCTTGGCCGAAGAACTTAGGTAGTTGAGTTGGATGGTGGAGTCACTTGGAAAAGACACTTAAGCCAGTTGAAAAATAATTATTGTGATGACAATAAGCCTTGTCCAAACAAAACCAATTCCATGATAAGTCCAAATAAAAGACTCCTTGATGACTCCACGATCCACCTTGACTAGTGATAGCTCAAGTAGCACAGTGGTGTCCGTTAGGTCTAGTTATAGTGAAATATCGGACTCAGAAAGTGTGGATGTCGTTTTACTTAGTGAACATAATTTTAAGGACAGTAAAGTCTCAGTTGATCATGGTGCGCGTGTGCTACGTAGGCGTAGTAAGATTAATCCGCCTGATCGACTACAAGTTTCCTAGTTCAATAGTATCTATTACATAGAAGTGCAAAAACTAAGAGTTTAGTTTTATTATTGGGGGAAGGTGTTCTATATGCGAGTTTTTATCTTATGTTTTTTGCTGGGTTATTTTTGGTATCTTTTTACTGGGCTTATCTACGCCAGTGCACACCTGGTCGTATACATGTATCGAGTATTTTGAAGAAAAAAATAAACGATCATATTATTATATTTAAAGTTTTTCATTTCAAAGTAAATGAATACATAACAGAAGTAAGAGTCAGTATTTCAAGGCTCTTAAAATAAGGTCTGCAGGATTCCCTTTGGTGCACATTAAAAATAAAACGGACTGCTTTTTTTTGTAAACTGAAAAGAAGCTTAAGCAAATATTTACTTGCTGATCCCCAAAATGGGATTCCATATCTAAGATGAGACTCGAATAAGGAAAAGTAAACATTTCTGGCCATTTCAAGTTCAGATCTTACACACCTGACAGTAAAGCACCCTGAGGAAAGCTTCCTGCTTAATTGGAAAATGTGTTATTCAAAACAGAGTCGGCTGTCAATATGAACTCCAAGAAACCTGGACACATGCCCAGTGGGTCATTCCATATCAAATCAACCAATGGTTTGGCAGGTCACCTCTCCGATTTTGATAATTTTTGGTACAGTTATCCTACCCATAAATAGGATCAAAAATCCAAAATTTAAGATTTTTCGGACCAGTAGTTTTCTTTTAAATAATTTTTGAAAATCAAAAAAACGGTCAAATTCTCCTCAACATGTACTAAGAAAAAATTGAATATCTCCAGAACTACTAATACAAGAATAGCGATATATATAGGTCTTGAAAATACCTTTCGAACAAGGTATCTCATGACATAGTTTTTATTGGAAAAAAATATTAAATTTTGAAAAAAAAAGTATTTTTTCAAATTTTTCAGAAGTATTTTTTTATTTTTTTTCAAAAAAAAAATATTTTTTTTCTCAATATTTTAGCAACATATTGGCAAAATTTCAAGATGGAGAAATAATTGGAACAAGGTGAAAAAAAATAATAACAATAAAAATGCAATATTAGACATCTGAGCCCTGAAGGGGAGAAAAACTAGAGATATCCCAAAAAAAATAACCCCAAAGTTAAATTCGCCCCGCCTGGGAAAACAGAGTCTATTAAACTAAAAAACAAAGGAAAAAATCGGCAACACGCTTGAAGCTTACCTTCTGTAATTCTGTAGCAGTTCCCAAAATTTCAATGGCGGCCGCGGCCATTTCTTGCGACTGGAATTTCGGTCTTCAACCCAAAAACACGTGTGACTTCTTTCAGTTTTTTGTCGGAAGTGATTTCTTCATTCCCCTGTCACACACAGGGTGGCGCTTCAAACTCCCAGCGTGAGCAAAAAACGCGCATGATTTTACCAAAATGATCAGGTGATCAAAAATAAAATAACTTTCAACAAAGAGAGAAATTATCACCTGATCGGAATTTTTCCCAAACAGGACTTTCTTTTTTGAAGGTTTTTGCAGAAAGCCCAAAAATATCAAAACAAACTTTAAGGTTAGGTTTTCCAAAAAATTCAAAATAAAACAATAAAGAAAAATAACTGGCAGCATTAAACAAATATACTGGTATAAGGAATAAAAAAACTCAAAAACTAAATTATAAAGGAAAGAAATTAGATAATTTCAGCTTTAGTTTCTTTTTTCTAAAAGTTTTGAAGAATCCAACATTTTATCTTTGGTAAGCGTGTAGGTTCGACCGGTAGAAGTAAGAGGCTGAACCCTCTTTAATACTGCATTTCTTTCTACCACTAAAATGTCTGCTCTGGGTGTCGGATAATAAAATGAACTAGCCGGTCCATTTGGATGTAGAAAACTGATTTTGAGTTCATCAGATTCTTCATTATGTCCAATGATACAGGCTAACCACCATAACTTGATTGAAGAGACATTAGTTCAGAATTTGTGATTTCAGAACACCTCAAAAGTTCCTGGGTTTTTTGTTCCAAGCTGAGTGAAAAGCTTTTGGTCATTATCTTTGATTTTGAAACTGGAATAACTGAATGTACTTTTTGAGTTCCAGGAATAGTTAGTGTCTCAGCCAACCTTTTTTCTAAATGTGATACTGGCTATATTTTCTTGTGCAAATTGGAAAAGTTGTTCTGGTGTCATAATTTGGTCCTGGTATGGCCTTTAAAGACTAGCTTTAGTTGCTAAACGTTTTACGGTACCATCTAGGCCATCACAGGCTCTTGCCATGGGAAGTGGCAAAAAAGTGCCATTCCGCGTTTACCCCAAATTCTTCTTGATGGTAGCAAAGGTTGATGAAATTTTTTTTATTTTTGTATTGGGCTGCGCACCCATCAGAAAAGTAGTAAATCTTTGAGAGGTTTATAATTTTCTCTTTAAGTTCAGCTATTAGTTGTTGTAAAAATAAATGAAAAACTATAGTTTTGTGTATTAAGCAGTCTGAAATAAATACGTAATTTAAGTGCTTCAGTTCACCTTCTTCATTTCTGTAGTAGATTACAAAAGGATGAAGGGTCGCTTGACTGGTAGTCCAGTGGTACGACTGTACCTCATCCTGCAGGACAAAGGAATAGTTTTCAGCGAAATCACATGTGATAAGTGCCTCGCTAAAGTTTAAATTTGTTTTTGTTTCGTTGTAAAATTATTTTTGCATATTAGAGATAAACGAATGCGTTTTTAGTTTTAATAAATCTTGAGTGAATTCATCAAGAAATTCGTCTATAGGTTTGATGATTGTTTCCATATTACAGCGATCTACTGATACCCATTTTTTATAAGTTACTACTATCAATGAAAAACTCATCAAACTTTTTCATTAAATTTTGTTTTAAACCTTCAATTCCAGGACAAGTTGGACAACTATCGAAAAAACAATCCACATTAGGCGGATTGCAAATTATTTGTGACAAACAAGCATGATGGTCTGGAAAAACGGGTTTATGCTTTTCATTAAAAATGAATTTGTTTATCTTGGAGCCAGTTATCATAAGCTTAACGTTTTAATGCACAGTACACACACATACTGTATGCGTCCCACTTTTCCCAGCAAAAATGCAGTTTCTTGGTTTGAGTTCATAAAATTTGGTGAATCCGATTTTAACATGAGGATATTCGCTCTTAAGCTGAGCATAAATTTCTTTAAGATTGGCCAAAAGCAATTTTTGTGCGTATTCTTTGCTACCTTTTTTTTAATAATCACAATTAAATCTTTCTTTCCGGGCATCATCCTGCTGATATCGTCTCTCATGTAAAATTCCGTCACGAGTGTAACAGTATCACTCGACACCGTTTTTGCCGGTTTAGGATTCGGTGTGGAAAGAATCCCCTTTTCTTTGACCATTTTCTTTACGGCTCTAGCCATATACTGTGATACCCCAAATTCTTGCTCAATTTTCGACCTGGTCCAACTTAACGGCAAACATGACAGCAAAAGCATTTTTTCGCTTCTTTTTGATGTGTGGGCGAATTTTTCTTTAAGCTGTTATTTCACAATCATGTTTGTCACCTACATTTTCAGATGACGGATTGTCTCTTTTACGTAGATCTTCTGATAACCCTTTTTCTATCACTACTTGGACTTCCTCCACCTTCTGACTGGTAAGTCGTTTCCTTTTGATGGGAGATCCTCCCAAGAGCTCCAGAGACTGGTTCAAGCCATCAAGTGAAGCATCAGAATCAGTCTTAAAATTGGGAGATTCATTGGCACTTGACGGTCTGAAATAATATAATCATTTTTTAGCAACACTAGAAACAAAAATCAAAACTTCTTTTTAAATATAATTTAAAATTTGTACTAAAAGACAAGCTAATTAAAAAAAAATGTTTAAAAATAATAAATTTTAATAAATTTATAATTTTGCTTTACTTACCCCGCTTTAGGCGATGCAGAGTTTTTTAAAACTTTCGTAAGTTTAATTCTACTTGCATTGTGGTACTCTCCTAGATGGAGCATTTTTAACTAGATGTATAGTGAGTTGGGGTCCTTTTCCACACTGAATTCTTAGTGGCGAAATAAAACTACGTTTTTAGCAAAAATGCAGTCTGTATTTCTTACCTTTGACGCATTTCGGTCTTAGCGAACATAATCATAAGGGCTCTATAATAAAAAAACTAAATTGGTGGTTCAAACTTCAAAAATAATAAAATTCAATAAAAAACTTACTAAACAAAGTGTCGAAGAAGTCCTTGCAAACGCCACATCATCTTAACTTAAATTAATTTAATTTTATTTCGCCACTAAGAATTCAGTGTGGAGCAAAGGACCCCAACTCACTATACATCTAGTTTAATTCTACACCGGTAACAAATTTTCATTTCCATTTTAATGTTTTCGTAAGAACACATTTTTGCTGAGACATTTCTTAACTTTCCAGAATGCTTGCCTACTTTTAGTGGATCACAACACGTCACAAAAACTTTGGACCAATCTATAGTTTGATTTTGAGCCATTTTTAAAATGTTTGAATTCATCAACAGTTTTTAATGAAATAAACTTTATTACAAAAATCTATTAAACAAGTTCAGACAATTTTTTGAATTACACCAATAAGAGCAAAGCAGGGCGTGGCATAAAAATCAAGTTGATATTGTAAAAAAAGCTAGCCGGTATTTATACAGTTCCAAGAATGGAGAGTTTTCAACAAAATATGACACAAACCTTAAGATACCAGGGAACAAAAAACATCATCATGGGGGACCTCAATGCCCACCACAGAGCATGGGGAAGCCTCAGCGAAAATCAACATGACTACATCACAATGGAACAAATAGAAGATCACAATTTAGTCATAATGAACGATGGAAGACCTACACGCAAACAAAGACCAGGAGAAAGACCAGGGCCACTGGTCTTACACTTGTTTCAAATAACCTTTCAAAGCAAATATCATGGGACATAATTCAGGATTTGGGGGGAAGCGATCATTTCCGAACTATCATAGAAATCAATAATTTTACAACTAAAATCAATAAAACATTAAAAAACAATTTTAAATATAACCTAAAAAAAGCCAATTGGGAATTATACAGATCAAATGCTGAATTTAAATTTCAAAGAATAGAATCAGAGACATATGAAGAATTTGAAGAAACAATGCAGAAAATAGCTGAGGAAACCCTGCCCCTAAAAAAAGAGAGTAAAACACAAAAAATTGGAAACCCATGGTGGGATGATGAATGCACTGAGAAAATCAGAGAAAAAAGACAGGCCATTGCGACATTCAAAGAGAACCCCAGCATGGATAACTATTTAAACCTACAAAAAACAATTGAATTAACAAAAAAATACCTTGAAAGAAAGAAAAAATCTAAATTTCAAAGCTATTGTTTAACAATCAACAGAGAATCTAATCTGGCTGAAGTATGGAAAACCTTTAGAAAATTTGCACACATAAAAAATAACACAAATAAAGAACAAATCCCAGACAAAATAATGGCAGAAAAAATTCTTGAAAACCTAACACCAGTAAATATAGACCCTAGCTTTAATCTAAAAAGCCAATATGATAAAGACATGGACTTTACAATGGAAGAAATGGAAAGTTGCATAAAGAAAAGAAAGAAAGACACATCTCCTGGATTAGACTGGATCACTTATGCAATGATATTGAATTGAAACATATTTAACCACATTAAAGCAGGAAGCTCATTATAGCTTTTTTCCTCAACCCAATAAGGACCATCAAAACCCCGAAAATTTTAGACCAATAGGATTAGGTTTATGTATCGTGAAACTAATGGAAACTATTATTAGAAACAAATTAGACTGGTTTTTAGAGAATAAGAGCTATTATTCAAAATATCAAATGGGTTTTCGCAAAAACATGGGCATTAACAACAACATTGCATATCTAACCACATACATTCAAACAGCTTTTTGTCAAGGGCAGTCAGTAGTGGGGGTCTTCTTGGATATAAAGGGAGCATATGATAGTGTCTGTGTCCGGGTGCTGTATGAGCAGCTTGTTGAGGCCAAATGTCCGACATCCCTTTGCAATTTAATATATCGTTTGATCAACAATAGACAACTGTTTATGAGAGACAAGGAGGGGAATCTGCTGGGACCTAGGGTGGCAACTACTGGCCTAGTACAGGGGTCTCCTTTAAGTCCTTTACTATTTAATGTTCACATAAAGAAAATGTTTAAATACTTCCTAGATCAATACAAATTATAGCATATGCCGATGACTTGGTCATTCTCGTAAAAGGAGACAATGTCATACAAATGACAAAAACACTTAATAAAGCAATAAAAAAGTTAAATTCACATTTGAAAACATTAAATTTGAAACTTGCAGAGCAGAAGTGTGAGGCGGTCTGGTTCAGCAAGGGGAGGTGCAGGACTAGTCCGCCTGACATTTACATTGACTTCAGCAAAATACAGTATAAAAAAATGTTAAATATCTGGGCACCCTTTTAGAAAGAGCTCTGAGATGGGACCAACAGATAGACAAAAACATCAATAAGGCGCAAAAAGGGATGAATTTGATAAGGGCTTTTTGTGGAACATGGTGGGGGGCTGACCCGAAGACCCTTCACATAGCTTTCAACGGGCTGGTCAGATCGCACCTGGACTTCAGCTCAGTCTTGTGCAACCAACAACGCAAAAAAATCTAAAAAAACTTGACACTGCTTACCACCAAGGACTTAGAATCATCAGTGGATGCATGAGATCGACTCCAATTACAGCATTGTATGGTAAAACTGCTTCAATTGATCTTCAAACTAGAAGAAACATCCTGACTCAAAAATTATTAATAAAAACAGCCAGCATAAAAAACAACCCAAAATAAACTAAACTACAAATAAAAATATAAACAAAACAACCCTATTGTTAGAAAACTACACAAAAATGGAAGATCTAAAAAAATTAAAAAAGGGAAATGTGTTTATGGACATTTAAGAATTATTATGAAGAAGAATATAATATACAATTTAAAAAGACACCAATTTTGGAACTGAATTATTAAAAAAATGCAAACACAGGGGAGATGGAGTTTCTGGAAAAAACAGAAAAATATAAGAACTTCTTTTTTGTTTATACTGATGCCTCAAAGATTGCAGAAAGGGTTGGTTTTGGTGTGCATATCCCAAACATAGGTATAAATTACTCAGAAAGATTACCAGACAACATGAACATCAGTGTAGCAGAAATGATAGCAATAAATGAAGGAGTAAGAATCTGTTTGCAAAAAAATTTGAAAAATGTTATTGTTTGCTCACACCCAAAAAGTTCAATAGATAAATTAAAGCGAAATAAAATAGACCCAAACTTGGACTACATAACAATGAATTCAAAAACTATGATAAATCTATTCAATGAGAACATACAGATTTACATTGCCTGGATCCCTGGTCATGCAGGTATAAAGGGAAATGAAAGAGTAGACAAACTGGCAAACATAGGAGTTAGATTGAGCATACCCGAACAAATGGAATACATTGGAGAAGATATCTTTAATTTAGGAAAAAAAGAACACTAGAAACCTTTAAACATGACTGGAGAATTAAAGTGCAGGGGAGGGGCTCTTGGTATGCAAACATACAGGGAAGTTTTCCGACCAAACCATGGTATTTCAAATCAAATTTCTTGGATAGAAGACATATAACCACTATAACAAGAATGCGGACGGGACACTGTCTCACCGCCAAACATTTGAACAGACTAAACCTTAGGGAGTCACCTCTCTGTGAGTGTGGACAGTTGGATGATTTAAATCACATTTTCTTGGAATGCCCTATTAATCAATTAACAGACCTTGACCTGTACCGGGCCCTGGCGGATGGGGTGGGGGCCCCAATTTCGATGACTTCTGTGCTTAGTAACATAACCTTTAAAAACATGAAAACAATAATGAATTTCCTCAGAATTAATAAAATCAAACTATAATTTAAAATAAAAATGAAACGGTAGTAGAACAATTTAGATAGAAATTTTTCTTCCTGTAGGGTATTTTTATTTTTCCTTTACTTTAATTAATTTAAAAAAAAAAGCATTCTTGAGAATAAAATTGACAAAAAGAAAATAAATCACTTACCTGACTCCTTTAAAAAAAAATATATATTTGTTTCAATGTGGTATGAAAGGAATGAATGAATGATAAAAAAAGAAAATAAAGAGTAACGTTGGAAGCAAGATAGAGAAAAACGCAGTAGAAATCAAGAAGAAACATCAAGAAAAACCAAGAAGAAGAAAGATATAATCTGGATTAAGAAGAAACAAAGGAAGTAAGAAACTGTACACACAGAAAAGAAAACTAACCAGAGAAAAGAAAGAAAAAGATAACAAAAAAATAGAAAAAAAGAAAACAAAAAGAGTAATACAGATTTCAGGTGGCAAATAGCCAGACAATCCTGTGATCTTACCGTCAAGTGACTGGCACATTGCTTCAGAAAAAAGCAGAGCCACAAAAAAGACTGAACTGAAGCTAGCGGGTGGGGTACTTACCAAGTTACAGGCTAATCTCCAGAATGGTGGAGAAAGGGGGAAGAAATTATTTTAATAAGGGATTTCAACAAGTTTGTGCCTGAAGAAAATTTAAAATATCTAAACTTTTAATTTGCTTTGTGAAGTAGTCTAGGATTTGGTGGGAGAGGGGGTGGAGTTGTTAATTTTAATATAAATTTCAAAAAGGTTTTTTGTGATGGTGTAAAGTGTAAAAGTGTATGTAAGCGCTAAAACAGGTTTTTTATAACAAATGAAAACAATTATGTTGGAATTTTGCATGTTTATAAGTTTTCAATATTTTTTTTTCCCTATAAACCCATTATTTCTCCACCCTGAAATTTTGCCAACATGTTGCTAAGATATTGACAAAAAAAATATATTTTTTTTGAAAAAAGTTTCTGGAGTTCCCCAAGACTCCGTCCTGGGCCCCTTACTATTTGTTATTTTCATTAATGATGTGTGTCTTAAACTGGAGTCAACGGTTTTACTCTATGCGGATGATCTCAAGTTGCTTTTCCGCATAAACTCTGTTGAAGACTGTGTAAGGCTCCAAAAGGACTTGGACACTGTGATTGCTTGGTGCACCTCCAATAAACTTTTGATGAACATCAACAAATGTCAGGTACAATCCTTCTCTTTAAAAACATATCCAATTTTATTTAACTACTCACTAAATCAAAAAATCTTATCTAGGACAGACTCTTTTCATGACCAAGGAGTAACTTTTGATAGCAAATTATCATTTACAAAGCATTATGACACCATTATGTCTGAAACATCCAAGATAGATAGATAGATAGATAAATACTTTATTGCCAACAAGATTACAGAAAAAAGTGTAACTTAATTCTATAAAAAACCAACGTCAAAATTTTTTTTAAACATTTTAGAGAAATGTTCAAAATACCAATCCTTTTTTATTATTTGTAAAATTTAGTTGATTTTTTTTTAAAGTAGATAAAAATTGACACTTACATTATGAATCCATACAAAAGAAGTATATTTTCATATTTTTTCATTTTTATGTTTAACACACACACACACACACACACATATGTTAAAGTATAGACAAATTCAATATTAAAAATTAAAAGTTAAAATCATACAGGGTCACCTCAAGCAAGTACTGATTAACCAATCCTTTAAATCTTTTCAAGTTCTCTTCCTCCCGAATAGCTGTTGGTAGGCTATGGTATATGCGTCGAAGTTCCCGTCGAACAAACCACTTTATTTGAGCTCTGTAAAAATTAATTTTTTTTTGTGGTAGAAAGTCATAATAAATTTGTGAATTTTGGCACAGTGCAACTTCCTAAAGTTCTCTTTTCAGTGATACAACTTAGAACACATTTGGAAACAGTTAAGTAGGAAAAAACTGCAGAATACTAATTAACTTAATTCGAATAAAATATAAACATTTAAATCTTCTTATCAATTTTATATTTTAAATTAGATACAACCAATATTATTCTTATCTTAACTTGTTTTTTGTGACCACTGAACTCAAGTCGTGTGAAGAGATAAAATTACTGATACAGAGCAAAATATGGTGGCATGCTCAAAATGCCAAATAGAATATGTGCAGAAGAGAAGGCCAAACGATGGGGAATGTTTTGGCGCCCCCTGTGATTCCTGCGGCGCGGTTTATTGTAGAGATTGCGCAAAATTAAACACCAATGAGGCTGATGCAGTTACTCTGCAAAGTAACCGAATTCTTATGTTTCTCTGTCCAGGATGCAAAAATAAGGTGGATGATTATTTGACAGGCAGATCTGACGTTGAGAAACAAAATAAGGCACTAAAGGAAAAAATAGGTTTATTGGAAAAAACCGTCAGCAGAAGAGACCAAAAAATACAGAAAATGGAGGAAGACTATAAAAAACAATATGACTTGCAAACAAAGATTGAAAACAAACTACAAGAGCACTGTTATAACATTTCGCAGACCCTGTTTGAAAACCTAAAAACTGAGCTTGACAAACAAAAACAAGAACTCTCCCAAGATATAAAAGCAAACATTGCAGAAGCGACTAACTCTGTAACATTACAAATAAATGAACTTAACACAAAGGGCACTGGGCTCAGGGAATCAAATTCGGAGATGCTTTCAATCTACTCAAGACTTAAAACAAACCCCATACCTGCACAGCCAAATGACATCCAGAAAACCACATCAACAGACGACAATAGTTTTTCTTCACAAAACAGAGAAAAAAATGAGAGAAAAGGGCTCATCTGTTCAGGGCCGCAAAGAGAGTCCCTAAAAATTGCCAATCCAGACATAGCAAACCAGAAAAAATTAAAATTTATTTATATTTCTAACCTAGATGTAAATACAACACCAGACGACATCACTGCTTTATTAGACCTTTATATCTGCGAAAAACTCCGATCAAAATTTAGAAATCCAAGTTCAGCTTTTAAGCTAGGGGTTCCAGAAAAATTGGAATCACAATACTTATCAACAGAGTTCTGGCCTTCTGGTTGCTATGTAGCAAAATTTGTTCCAAAAGCTATGCCAAGATACAATACACATAACTCCTTTCAACGATATGGCCCCACTCAAACTTTTCGGAACAATCATTATCAATGGCAGAGAAGATAGAAGACACCAACGATGTTGACCAATCCTATCTAGAGAGCTCAATAGACCATTCAACCCCCTCAAATTTAAACGATTCAACCACTCAAAGCAACAAACTGACAATCTTTCACCAAAATATGCAATGTTTGGGAAACAAGTTGGATATCCTGAGTACACTGTTAGAAGAGGTTCAACCAGAAATTCAAGTGGTTTGCACCTCAGAACACTGGTTTAAAAAAGGACAGGAAATAACTGCTATCCTACCTGATTACAATCAAGTTGCAGCTTTCTGTCGGGAGGATCATGTCCATGGTGGGACAATGATTTTTGCAAAGACAAACTTACAATTTGTGGAACTAAAACTTACTGCAGGGAGTACTGAACTTGATTTCGAGTATGTAGCAGCCCAAGCGAAATCAATTAAAACAATCATTCTATGTTTCTATAGATCACCAGACGGCAACTTACAGAGCTTTCTGGAAAATTTTTACAATTTAAATAATGAAATAGCTTCACTCTTTCCAAGTTATAGGGTGGTTGTTTGTGGCGACTTTAACATCCATTTTGAAAATGACCAGGAAAGATATTTATTCGAGGAGGTATCAAACTCTTTTCACTATTTAATTACAATCAAAGAGCCTACAAGAATTGGAAATGGCCCTCCCGCAACCTTAGATCACATTTTAATTCAAAATAAAGACGAAATATGCTTATTAATTAATAAAGACTTTGGAATCTCGGACCACACAGGCCAAGTCATTTCACTTCACATAAAAGAACAAATAAACAAAATATCTTTTTCACAAAAAAAGCGCATTTTTAACAATAAAAATGATCAAAGTTTTACTAAAAGTTTAAATAAAATAAACTGGAATCTGCTTTATAATAAAATTGAGATCAATGATGCATTTCGAACTTTTAATAGTCTCTTGGATGGCTGCTTCAAACAATCCTATCCCCTAAAAAAAACCAATAACAAAAAAATTAATAAAGGTTGGATAACCAAAGCAATTAGGATTTCTTGTAGAAATAAACGTTCACTGATAATGCTAAGAAATCACTTCGCTGCATGTGATTTTATTAAAAATTATGTAAAAAAATATTCAAAAGTGCTTGAACAGGTAATAAAATTATCAAAACAAAAATATTTCGGATCTGAGATAGAAAATTCAAATAACAAAATAAAAACAACGTGGAACATAATAAAAACGAACATTCAAAAAAAACCTCCGTAGAAAAAAGAAAACTTAGAATTGCAAAAAAACAATGAAAAAATTTCTAACCCGAAACAAGTAGCAAATGCATTTGCAAATTTTTATGAAAGTCTTGCACCGAATCTAACACAAAACATTAAAAGTAAAAAAATCATCGAGAGTATCTAAATAAAGCTCAGATAAAACACAGGCAATTATTTTTTTTCACAGACGTTACTGAACAAGAAATTATAAAGAATGCTAAAAAATTAAAATCAAAACGTAGTACCGAGTATGATGAAATACCAATTACAATTATAAAAAACAATGTTAATATTTTACAAAAATCACTGACCTATTTGATAAATCTATCTTTGAGATCGGGAATTTTCCCTGATTGCTATAAAACTGCAAAGGTTAAACCTCTTTTTAAAAAGGGTCAAACAACATTGATGGAAAATTACAGACCTGTATCGCTACTGCCATCCATCTCTAAAATATTGGAAACGGTCGTAAAAAACCAAGTGACTAATTACATTGCCCAGAATTCCATTCTTACCAAAAATCAATTTGGATTTCAAAAAAATAGCAACACTACTCATGCAATACAAAATCTTTTAAAAAACATTAACTATATATTAGAAAAAAGAGACCACCCGTTGACCATATTTTGCGACCTATCAAAGGCTTTCGATTGTGTGGATCACACTGTACTTCTTGAAAAGCTTGAATATTATGGTATTGGTGTTAACTGGTTCTTTTGTTATCTTCAAACTCGACAAATGTTTGTTGAGATTGAACATACTTTTCCTAACCATTCAGAACAGATACAGTCAACATTGAGGCCTCTTAAATTCGGCGTTCCTCAGGGAGCAATACTAGGACCGCTCTTATTTTTGATTTATGTGAATGATCTTGACGTAAACTTTCCATCCGTACTATTCACATTATTTGCAGATGATACCAGCATAACTTTAGACAAAAAACTTTTACATGATCTGCAAGTTGCTGGCAAAAATATCATGGAAAATGTATGTGATTGGTTCGCCGCAAATAAATTGGTCCTTAATGTTGACAAAACATTTAATATACTGTTTCAACCCAACAAAAAAGTTGGAGCACTCAATATTCTCATGGAAACTGGAAGCGTGACTACCCAAGCCGATATAGAGTTTCTGGGAGTACTCATTGATCAGGCTCTAGATTGGAAATGCCATATTTCAAAACTAAACAAATCTTTAAGCAGTGCCATCTATGCAATTAGGATCGCTATACAGAATATTGGTGGGGACGTCGCAATAACTATTTATTATGCATACTTTTATAGCATTTTACAATATGGTGTGGAATTTTGGGGCAACTCTGTTGGTGCGAGGAGTGCGTTTCTCCTTCAGAAACGTGCTGTTCGAGCGATATTTTCCCTTGACAGATTGCAATCATGTCGACAATATTTCAAAAAACACAAAATATTCACACTCACTAACCTTTACATTTATAGAATTGCTATTTTGTTGTTTAGAGAAAGAGAAAATTTAAGAACTCACGCACATTTTCATAACTACCCTACAAGAAATAATGATGCTTTTGTTCTTCCAAACTTTAATTTAGAAGTTAATAGAAAAAGTTCCTATTATATAAGTGTTAAATAGGTTGCCTCGTGATGTATTAAATAGTAAAAATGAAAACATATTCAAAAAAAAGCTCAAAAATCTGCTACATACTCAGGTTTTTTATAACATAGATGAATTTTTTAACCATGAATTTTATTATGATTATACACTTTTGTGCTCTAAATACAATTGATGCCTTGAATGAGGAGCCCCAAAAAATGATGCCATATGTAATGAGACTTTGGACACTAGAAAAATAGTAGGTTTTAAAGGTTTTTGTTGTCATAACTTCTCTAAGCCTTCTAGTAGCAGCTGTTGCACTAGAGAGCCTCGAGTTTAGGTCCCTCACATGATTTTCCCAATTCAATAGTGGATCCATAGTGATTTCCAAAAATGTTACTTTATCAGTAGTTGGTAGTGACTTGTGGTTGAGTTTTACTAGAAGGGATTCTTTTATTGTGCCTGTTTTTTGGAATTTAATTAATGTTGTTTTTTGTACATTCAAGTTTAGACTGTTGGTCTGACACCAGTCCGCTACTGCCCTCGCCACACGCGAGCACCCCCCGAGAGCCCCTCAAGTGTTGCATTAGACTCACCACAGGTTGTGTCAACCGCAAACTGGGCAACCATGTCCCCATCAGCACTCTCAGGAAGATCACCCACATACAGCAGGAACAGCAGCAGACCCAATATCGAACCTTGCGGGACCCCTTGCTTTATGTCAGACCACTCAGAGAAGAAACTGACTTCTCCCTTTTCTATACAAACTATGTTTAATGCTGCCAGTTATGTTTTCTTTATTGTTTTATTTTGAATTTTTGGGAAAACCTAACCTTAAAGTTTTTGATATTTTTGGGCTTTCTGCAAAAACCTTCAAAAAAGAAAGTCCTGTTTGGGAAAAATTCCGATCAGGTGATAATTTCTCTCTTTGTTGAAAGTTATTTTCTTTTTGATCACCTGATCATTTTGTTAAAATCATTCGCGTTTTTTGCTCACGCTGGAAGTTTGAAGCGCCACCCTGTGTGTGACAGGGGAATGAAGAAATCACTTCCGCCAAAAAACTAAAAGAAGTCACACGTGTTTTCGGGTTGAAGACCGAAATTCCAGTCACAAGGAGGGGCGGTGCCGCCAGTGAAATATTGGGACTGCTGCAGAATTACAGAAGGTAAGCTTCTAGCGTGTTGCCGATTTTTTCCTTTGTTTTTTAGTTTAATAGACTCTGTTTTCCCAGGCGGGGCGAATTTAATTTTGGGGTTATTTTTTTTTGGGATATCTCTAGTTTTTCTTCCCTTCAGGGCTCAGATTGGTTTTTACAGTTTTTTGTTGTTTTTGTACCGGTTTTTTTTTAGAGTCCGCATGATTTTGAAGGTTGGTTGCCCTGAGTTTGGTTTATGACCTCGTGCGGCGATAAAAAAACCCCCGTTCGACATTTGGCAGCGGCCCGGGCCCCCCCGTTCTTTTTCTTGCTGGCTGACATTTCATTGACGTTTGTGTGTTCTAACCTCACAACTTCACGTGTTGTTTTGTTTACCTCCGAGGTTAGCAAATTGTTGATTATTCGTCGGGTTTCGAATTTGTTTGTGTGAAATCCGTCGAAATTTACCTTCGTTTTTTGCTTTCGTTAAGCGCGAGATTGTTGCCGCGTTCTTAGCGAACCGTACCCGGGTGTTGATAGCAGATTTGTCGGGAAAAAACCTACTTTTTTGTATCTGATAAAAACCGCTTTGTCATGTCTGACATAAAAGTTTTGAAAAAACAACAAAATAGCGTTTTTAATAAATTAAAAACAACTTATAATAGAGCCGTCGAAGCCCAGGGCAATGCAGAGAAGGCAAAAAAGTTAAAACCCAGATGGGAAGATGTGCCTTCTCTGGTAAGTCAATTCGATGCATTGCATTTTGAAATTATAAGCTTGGATAGTAGTGATCAGATACAAGAAAGTCAGGAAACTTTAGTGCAGGAATTTGATGAAATGAAATACACAATGAGATCGATTTGTCGTGACCTCTATCCGGAGGATTACCAAGATGCCTCACAGACAATTTTGAACCATTCCCTGGTAAATGTGGACAGGGGTCTTGAAATTAAAAGAATAGAGGTACCCCATTTTGACGGTAATCTTAAAAAATGGCCCACCTTTTTTGATATGTTTAAGTCACTTGTGCATGATAAGGCTGACATGCGTGAAATAGCTAAATTTCAAGCCTTAAATACTGCTCTGGTGGGAGAGGCTGCATCTGTAATTAGGAACATACCGTTAACCTCGGATAATTATCGAGTAGCCTTCGATGCGATGATTAGACGCTTTAATAATAAAAGACTTTTGGTAACAAATTATTGGGCGTCTATTTGTCAAGCCCCTTCTGCAAAATCGAGCAACCCACATGATTTGAGGTTATTGTTGTCCACTTTCCGGGAAAATTTGGAAGCATTGTCAAACTATGATGATGTAGACCTTTTAGATTTTGCTAAAATGATTCTTCTTTTGCAAAAAGTTGATACCCCATTGAAAACTCAGTTTGAGATTGAGTATAGTGATAAGGAAATCCCGTCCTATAAAGATTTGTATAAATTCTTAGAGAAAAATTGTCGGGCTTTGGAAAATAGTTCTCTTTTGAATAAGCCGAAGGAGGTCTCACCTTCTCTACCCCCTAGGAAGGGTGGCAAACCACCCTATCCTGTGTTATTGACTAGAACAGGCCAGTCTGGTAATAAAGGTTGTGTTTATTGCCAGCAACAGCCCTACCATCCCCTTGTGAAGTGTACCAGATTTCTGGAATAAGAAGTAGGTCAGCGCCATCAATTTGTTAAGCGTGAACGATTGTGTTTTAACTGCTGCTTCGTCCCGGCGTTTAGTTTTAAGATATAAAATTTAGAGACATTTATCTAAATTAGAATGCTTTTTATTTTCTTTTTTTTTGCTAGAGTTATGCTCAAACTTTATACTTAAAGTTACTTTTATTTCTTGGTTTAAACTAATTTAGTTACTAAGATATGCCTTGCCTACAAAAAGGGTAAAAATTTGAATTTGCGCGGTGAATTATATGCTCAAGAATGCATTGACTTTACTTTATTATTTTTGCTTTTTCTACCTTGAGTATATCCATTTTCCATCCTTTTTTAATTTAAGTTTTCCCTAATTTTATACATACCTTACTGCTGTATTGCTACATACAGCAGTGCTCCAAAGTCCGTCTTGCTATACGGATCTCATGCGAATATTTGGGGTACTCTCCATACCAGTGATATATATTGATCGCCAAGTGAAATCACATGCGTGTTTTTTAAGACCACGGTCGTGTATAAACATTTTATGGATTGCTTTGATGTGCTACTGCTACTACTTTGATTGGAATTATTTGGATTCGACTGTGCAGTTGTCCATGTACCAAGTTCCTTTCATCCAAGGGTAAGTCAAAGTGTTTTTGAGCTGCGTTTCTTTACATTTTTTACTTATTCCCTATGCTACTATTCCTAACTAAGAACACAAAAGTGTAACCTAAGAGTGGGAACTATTGGACTGGAGATCCCTATTGCTACAGTTCGGTTGGTTTGTTGACTTTTTCATGCGAAAGACGTCTCGACCGACCATTTTTTGGTCCTTCGAGCCGGATTTCCCGTTCTGCGTAATAGGTGCTCTCAGAGTTGCATAATTGTGTTTGAAGTTAGGACTTTACTTTGCGTCTTTTTGAGACAAGGCATATCTTAGGTTTTACATTTTATCTACGGTGTGTCTATTGTACGTTGCACGTACCAACTTGCATTGCATTTTTTATTTGTGCAATATACAAATTGCATACAAATTTTAAAAAAAATTTATTTTTTTTCAAAATTAAAAATTATTGCGCTGTCGATGTATGTAAGGCTTGCGTTTCCTTGCGTACCTACACAAATTCAGAAACTCTTATCAGTTGCTAAATTTTTTGTGCATATTTATTAGCATTTATACTTTTTGCTAAAAACTTGCTGTTCTTTACTCAATATTTGCTAAAAGCCGCTTGCCTTTTAATATTGCTTTGAATCTTGGTTTACGAGGGAATTTGAAAAGTACTACGATATATTTTTTAAATTTGCTTCCCTTATTAACTATTGCTTTACTTTGCACTTTAACCTTTTAAAATGGTAAACGATACCGAAAAAAAGGTAAGCTCGGCTAAGGCCTTCCGTCAAACTGCAATCAATCAGTTGAGTGTGCTTGAACACTATGCTAATCAGGCGAAAACAAATCCAGCTGCTCACACAAGGTTTAAAGTTAACTTTAAAAAACTTTCTTCTTGTTGTAAGAGCTTTGAAAAGCATCATAATGCTTTACTGATCTTGATTTCAGACGATTCTGAAGCTCTGGAAGCTCAGAATAAAATACAAAAAGATTTTTTGGATAGATGCGTAGAGGTTGAGGCTTTGCACTATGATTTATTTGAGGTGGAGGCTGAAGAAATAAATCGAAGCCACAATGAGGTAAATAATCAAACAATTATTTTTCCGGAACCAGAATTTTCTCTTCCCAAGTTAAATGTCCCTCCTTTTTCGGGCGATGTTGAGGAGTTTCCAAGCTTTATTGAGATTTACAATGCGATTGTACATACGCGTAAGAGCTCGGACATTGAGAAGTTTAAATATTTACGTACGATTTTAAGAGGCCCTGCTTTAAATTTAATTAAAAATATACCTCTTGAAGGAAATAATTATTTACTTTGCTACGATACGCTGATTTCCAGATATGACAATAAGCGGTTTCTTACTGGAAATCTATCGAAAACTCACCTCGGCTATCCAATGATGACGTTTTAGAATTGCGAAAAATGCTAGATACGTTCAAGGAAAACCTTGATTGCTTAAAAAATATGGGATATGCGTCCCATAGTTGGTGCTTTATTACTGCGAACATGCTTTTGGATCGATTAGATCTCGGAACGCGTAAGTTATTTGAACTAAATCACGCTTCTAAGTTGGTGCCAAAATACGAAGATATTTACAAATTTTTAGAGCAACATTGCACGGCTCTTGAATCTTTATCTTTGTCTATGAAACAAGATATTGTTCAAAACTCACGACCAGGGAACTTCTCGAGATCCCCCCGTAATCCACGAAATAAAACAGTTTTACTTGCAAACAGACAGTCACAAAAAACACCAAATTCCAAACAAAACACGTGTTTCTACTGCAAAGCAAAAAATACACATCTGATTTTTAGCTGTGAATCTTTTTTAATGAAACCAATTCAAGAACGCATTGATTTTATTAGAAATAATAAGGGATGCACCAACTGCATGGCTAGTTTTCATCAAGTAAACTCGTGCACTTCACAAAAAAGATGTAGATTTTGTTTTTTAAATCACCACAGTCTTTTATGCCTAAAAAATAACTCCCCAGCTTCGGTGATTGCTTCTTCTTCGGTGACGTCTAGTGGATCACAAACTAACCCCGTAGAAAATCAGATTACTGAAAATAAATCTATTCACGCGGGTACTGTGCTTGGCGACTATGACACGTTGCTTTGCACTGCTTTGCTGCACATCCGTGATGCATACGGAAATTGGCACGAAATACGCGCCATCTTGGATAATGGCGCCATGTGCTCCTTTATAACGAAAAAATGTGCGAATGCACTCGGACTTCCTAAATCCAACATTTCGCTTAATATAAACGGTTTAGGAGATATGTCTACTACTGCGCGCCATGCGGTGCATTGTAAAATTGCTGCTATCGATAATAAATCGAAAATTTTTAGTCTAGAACCTGTATTAATAGACCAAGTTTGCGATAAAATGCCAAGTGTATCTTTTAACCAAAATTCTTTGCACTACTTAACTGGTCTAAAATTAGCTGATCCCAGTTGGTATAATCAAGCTGGAATTCAGCTTCTTATTGGCGCGGACCTTTATGGGTCACTTTTAGAAGAAGGTAGACTTTATTTCGGTCCAGACACCCCCTCTTGTATTAATACAGTCTTCGGATGGACTTTGCTCGGAAAAATGCCTCTGCAAAATGCTGCTTTTGCATCAAAAAGTATTTCTACTTTTATGGCAACTATTTCCACTCCTGATTTAAATAATACCTTGCAAAAATTCTGGGAGTTGGAAGAGGTTCCTACGGTGGAGAAAAATTCACCTTCAGATATTTTTTGCGAAAAATATTTTGAAAAAACTACTATACGCGATGTGGACGGTAGATACACCGTTTCGTTGCCTTTTAAAATCAATCCCGTTGATTTCGGCGATACCCGAACCCTTGCTTTGCGTCGGTTGTACTCGCTTGAAAAACGTTTACTAAATGATAAAAAATTATTTACTTCTTACTCACAAGTAATGCAAGAATACTTGGATATGGGTCACATGCGTGCAGTTTCACCCCCTAATAACTCAGAAATTCGTGAATATTTTTATATTGCTCACCATGCGGTTATAAAAGAAAGCTCGAGTAGCACGCCTGTTCGTCCTGTCTTTGACGCATCGAGTCATTCTTTAAATAAGCCTAGCCTAAATCAAGCCCTTCACACGGGTCCTAAATTACAAGGAGATTTAGTTAAAATTTTGCTTAATTTTCGGCTACATAAATATTGTTTTGTTAGCGATATTTCTAAAATGTACAGAATGATAAATGTGGAGGAAAATCAACACAAATACCAACGAATTTTATGGCGTTTTAATTCTGAAGAATCGGTGCAAGATTACGAATTAAAAACTTTGACTTTCGGGGTAAACTGTTCTCCATATTTAGCAATTCGAACCTTGCTTAAATTAGCCGATGATTATCAAGACTTACCGTTGGCTTCTGCGATTTTAAAGGACAGCGTCTATATAGACGACTGCGTAGTAAGTTGCAATGATTTTGATCAAATCATGCTTATGAAAAATCAATTAATTGAGTTATTGGGGCGAGGTGGATTTGAACTGAAAAAATGGGCATTAAACGAACCCAAGTTGCTTGCAGACTTGCCTGCAACCCACATACAAACCAAAGACTTTTCTTTGGATCGAGAGGATGCAAACTCTCTAAAAATTTTAGGCTTGAGGTGGAACCCTCAAAGTGATAACTTTTTTTATTCTTTTAATTATAATACAAAAATTTGCACTAAGCGTAATTTGCTTAGTATCCTTGCGAAATGCTTTGACCCTTTAGGTTTTCTTACACCGGTTACGTTTTTTGCAAAAAATTTAATCCAGTACTTATGGTTTATAAAGTTAGATTGGGATCAGTTAGCACCCCCGGAAATAATTTCCAAGTGGAAAAAATTCGAAGAAGAACTCAAATTATTTTCTGCTTTTTATATCCCAAGAATGATTGATCTCTCTAATTTTCAATTTTGTCAAATTGTTGGATTTAGCGATGCATCCGAGCGCGGTATGTGTGCGGCGGTTTATTTTCGTATTGTTTATCAAAACGGAGATATTAAAACGTATTTTGTGTGCGCAAAATCGAAAGTCGCTCCCATAAAAAGAATCAGTATTCCCCGTTTGGAGCTCTGTGCGGCAGTTTTGCTAGCTAAACTCATTCAATTTATTCAAAATACTTTTGCTAATAAAATTGCTTTTCAAAATACTATTGCTTTTACGGATAGTATGGTAGCGCTCTCTTGGATCAAAGGATCACCACATGCGTGGCGCACTTTTGTATCCAACCGAGTCACATACATACAAGAAAAAATTCAGCCTTGCGATTGGAACCATGTTCCTTCTGAATTAAATGCCGCGGACCCCGGGTCACGTGGTCTATTGCCTGCAGATTTAATTAATTGTTCCCTTTGGTGGCAAGGACCCGAGTTCCTTTGTAAGCCACAAGAGACATGGGATTTTACTAAAAATAATATTACTACACCCAAAGAAGCTCTCGAAGAGGAGCGAAAATTGGTGTTTGCTGCAACAATTGAACCAAATTTTTTGGATTGTCTGCTTAACAAATTTTCAAATTTTTTGCGTTTAATTAGACTTGTTGCTTTTATACTACGTTTTATTCACAATCTTCGCGCGCGTAAATTTAATAATGAGAAAATTATTATTAATTCTACGTGGTTAATACAATATGAGTTACAAAATGCTATATTTGTGCTTATAAAACACGTGCAAAATAAATATTTTCAAAACGAGATTTCTTTACTTGTCGATAATAAACCGTTGCCAAAGGTTTTTAGAAAATTAAATCCGTTTTTGGATCAAAATAATATTTTACGCATTGGCGGAAGATTATGCAATTCGGAATTAGATTATGACAAAAAATTTCCTATACTTTTACCCGGTGATTCTCAATTTACAAAGTTATTGATTGCGCATACTCACGAGAAACATATGCATACCGGCATAAACACGACTTTATTTTTACTTTTTCAAAATTATTGGATTTTTGCAGCTAAAAGGCATATAAGAAAAATAATTTCGCGTTGTTCTACATGCTGGCGCACGCGCCCCAATAATTATCAACCCCCTGTTGGAAATTTGCCAAAATTTCGCGTTTCACAAGCAAAAGCTTTTCAACACGTTGGCGTTGATCTTACGGGAAGTTTTGCTATTACAATGAGCCGCATGCGCGGTGCAAAACGACTTAAGGCTTATGTCGTTCTATTTATTTGCGGTTGTACGAAGGCGGTACACTTAGAAATTGTGTCAGACTTATCAGCAGACGCTTTTATGGCAGCGTTCCGACGTTTTATGGCCAGAAGAGGACGCGTGGAAGTAGTCTACTCGGATAACGCGTCGAATTTTACGCTTTCTGCTAAAATGCTTAACGAGATGTTTGCTGAAGTTGCTAATCGCGAATCAATTCGTTGGCACTTCAACCCTCCATCCGCACCCCACATGGGCGGTTTGTGGGAAAGTAACATCAAAAGTGCAAAGTCTCATTTACTACGAATAATTGGAGAACAGGTGCTTACTTTTGAGGAGCTTTATACTGTGGTTACGCAAGTAGAAGCTATCCTCAACTCTAGGCCTTTGTGTCCAGTCAGCACAGATCCAAATGATTTGACTGCACTGACGCCCGGTCATTTCCTTAGCCTGGAACCACTTACGACTGTTCCAGACCTCGATTTTGACCAAGTGCCTTTAAATAGGCTTTTTCGGTGGCAGTTGCTGCAAAAACTGCATCGCGATTTTTGGCGTAGATGGCACAGAGATTACTTACATACATTGCAACAACACGCTAAAGTGAATCAAGACAAAATTGATCCCATTGCGATTGATACGATGGTTTTGATCAAAGATGATCAAACCACTCCCTTAAATTGGGTATTGGGACGAGTAGTAGGATTGCACCCTGGTACTGATAATGTAGTAAGAGTTGCTACAGTTAAAACCTCCAAAGGTTTATTCAAGAGGCCTTTGGTGAAATTGTGCCCTCTCCCTAATGCTTAGTTCAGAAAATACCATGCCCTGGGTATTTTCAGGGGGGCCGGAATGCTTCGTCCCGGCGTTTAGTTTTAAGATATAAAATTTAGAGACATTTATCTAAATTAGAATGCTTTTTATTTTCTTTTTTTTTGCTAGAGTTATGCTCAAACTTTATACTTAAAGTTACTTTTATTTCTTGGTTTAAACTAATTTAGTTACTAAGATATGCCTTGCCTACAAAAAGGGTAAAAATTTGAATTTGCGCGGTGAATTATATGCTTAAGAATGCATTGACTTTACTTTATTATTTTTGCTTTTTCTACCTTGAGTATATCCATTTTCCATCCTTTTTTAATTTAAGTTTTCCCTAATTTTATACATACCTTACTGCTGTATTGCTACATACAGCAGTGCTCCAAAGTCCGTCTTGCTATACGGATCTCATGCGAATATTTGGGGTACTCTCCATACCAGTGATATATATTGATCGCCAAGTGAAATCACATGCGTGTTTTTTAAGACCACGGTCGTGTATAAACATTTTATGGATTGCTTTGATGTGCTACTGCTACTACTTTGATTGGAATTATTTGGATTCGACTGTGCAGTTGTCCATGTACCAAGTTCCTTTCATCCAAGGGTAAGTCAAAGTGTTTTTGAGCTGCGTTTCTTTACATTTTTTACTTATTCCCTATGCTACTATTCCTAACTAAGAACACAAAAGTGTAACCTAAGAGTGGGAACTATTGGACTGGAGATCCCTATTGCTACAGTTCGGTTGGTTTGTTGACTTTTTCATGCGAAAGACGTCTCGACCGACCAACTGCTTTGGCAAACATGGTGTATCTCAATGCCCTACAAATGCCACGTGTCGTCAGTGCCAGGGTCTTCACCATTCCCTGTTGCACTTTGTGAAAAGCTCTCCGAGCCACCAAGTTGATTTTCCGGGGGAGACCCCCCGTATACCTGATAGTGAGGGTGCCAAACAGGCATTGTGTAGCGCTACACCCAGTAGCAACCATTTTGAACCTCGTAAGAGGAGACCTGTGTTTTTAGATGATTGTCCAGGGGAGAGCCCCCACATACCTAATAGTGAAGGTGCCAAACAGGCAATGTGTACCGCTACACCCAGTAGCAACCATTTTGAACCTCGTAAGAGGAGACCTGTGCTTTTTGCAACTGCCCAAGTTTTAGTGTTAGATGCCCACAACAAGTTTGTGTCTTGTCAGGCAATTTTAGATTCCACTAGTGAAGTGTCCTTTGTAACTGTCTCTTTGGCTGAGAGGTTAGGACTTAAAGTAGCTCCGAATAGAACTCCTATTGAGGGAATAAATGGCATGATGTCTAATACTTCATATGGCAATGTTACATTAAAAATAGGCTCCGCCAAGTTTCCTGATAGTTTGCTTTCCTGTGATGCAATTCTTATTTCTAAAATTTGTGGAACCATACCTGTGACTGTTGTAGAATATGATTCTATTCAGTGGCCATACCTAAAAGATTTAGATTTTGCAGATCCTAATTTTGGACAACCTAGTAGTGTAGACCTTTTGATTGGTGTTGATTTGTTTGGTCAGATGCTTGTGCCTGGCTTTAAAAAAGGAGAAAATGGAGGACCTTGTGCCATTAATTCAATATTTGGTTGGATACTCCTTGGTGGTTTTGATGGTCCTCGTAAAACTCAAAAACCCATTAGTTTGTTGACCTTAGTGTCTTCCCCTATAGAATCTGGATTGGATAGTACCTTACAAAAGTTTTGGGAACTAGAGTCGACCCCTCCAAAAATCCCTCTTCCCTCTGATGAGGACTTTTGTGGAAAATTGTTTGCTGCCGCTCATTCTGGAACTGAGTTTGGCAGATATGTTGTTCGTTTACCTTTCAGAGAGCCTCGACAAGAACTTGGTGACTCTAAAGGTCAAGCATTGCGGAGATTCAATATGATGGAAAACCGATTATTAAGGAATTCTGCTTTGTATAGTGTGTACAAAGAATTTGTTCAGGATTACCTAGACCAGGGGCTTCTGAAATTAGACAATTCTAACCCTGACTTCCATTCATATTTTGTTCCACACCACCCAGTTGTGAAGGTGGTAAAATGGTGTCCAAAATCTGATTCGTTTTGTTATGATGTGATGCCCATGGAAAGACCTTGTACCAAGAGAAAGATTCTCTCTGAGATTGCAAGGATATATGATCCACTCGGGTTCCTAGCCCCAGTTGTTTTGGTTGCTAAGTGTTTAATGCAACGTTTGGGGGTCCAGGGTCTTTCATGGGATGATACCCCCTCCAGTGATATTGTTGCACAGTGGCAACTCTATGTGTCGCAACTACCATTATTATCTTCGATATCAATACCTCGTTATGTTGTGAAGCAAAATGCTGTCACCACTGAATTGCATGGCTTTTGTGACGCCTCAATGTGTGCATATGGTGGTGCCGTATATATTCGACAAATTGAGTTGGATGGAAATATTTCTATCTCCCTTTTGTGTGGGAAAAGTAGGGTGTGCCCTTTGAAAACTATTTCTATTCCACGCCTAGAATTGTGTGCTGCTGTATTGTTGGCAGAGCTATTGGAGTTTGTTGGCAATCATCTTGATTGCATCCCGATTGATAAGATTTTTGCTTGGTCTAACTCCAGCGTTACCCTTGCTTGGATAAAATCGTGTCCATCAAAACGAAAGGTTTTTGTAGCCAATCGTGTAACGACTATTCAAGAGAAAGTTCCCCCCAGCTGTTGGTACCATGTAAATGGTAAGGAGAACCCAGCTGATTGCTTATCCCGGAGCTTACTTCCTGGTCAATTGATAGACCATCCTCTTTGGTTTACTGGACCATCCTGGTTGGCCCAGTCTAGTGAAACATGGCCTATGAACCATAAAATTGATGCGTTTGATGCTGATCTACCCCCTGAGGAAAATCGTTTTGTTTTTGTGACAGAAATACCCCTTGATGAAGTACAGCTGTTACTCACTAAGTACTCCTCTTCAAGTAAAATCTTGGGCATTGTTGCCTTTTATTTAAGACCTTTTCGAGTGAAAAAAGATCCTTCTTTATCTTTTCCTACTAAAGCCCTCAATGAGGCAGATCTTTATTATGCTACTTTAGTTGTTGTGCGAGTTGTACAACAAGAAGTTTTTTTGAAGATTTGAAAAGGATACGTAAGGGTGAGAGTTGTGCTAAGCCTCTTCGAAAGTTAGCTCCTTTTCTTGATTCCCATGGTGTTCTCAGGGTGGGCGGTAGATTACGTCACACTGATTTAGCATATGAGGTGAAACACCCCATGTTGTTGCCTCGTAGTCATAGGCTTACCACTTTGATTATAGAAAAATTCCATAATGAGCATGGACATCCAGGTCCTCGCTTATTGGAGTACCTCCTAAATCAACAGTTTTTGATTTTGTCAGTGAAAAGTGCCATTCACAGTGTTGTTTCCAAGTGTTTTTGTTGTGCCAGGGTAAATCCCAAACCATTGCACCCATTCATGGGTGACCTTCCTAAATTTAGAGTGTCCCAGGTGAAGCCCTTTTCCCATGTTAGTGTAGATTTTATGGGTCCATTCTCCATCACGTTAACCAAGCGTCGTGGTGTAAAAAATCAAAAGGCTTATGGGTGTATTTTTGTTTGTTTCCCAACAAAGGCCATTCACCTGGAGGCTGTTTCTGATTTGTCCACTGATGCATTTTTGGCTGCCCTCCGCCGATTTGTTGGTAGACGTGGCAGATGTGCTGCCCTCTACAGTGACTAGGGCACTAATTTTGTTGGGGCAAATAACCTCCTTGTGTCCTATTGTCAGCAAGCTGCTGAGACTTTAGCGATTAAGTGGTGTTTTAATCCACCCGCCAGTCCGCATTTTGGTGGACTCCATGAGTCTGGGGTAAAGTCCACGAAAACTCATCTGAAGAGAATTGTGGGGGATCAAATCCTAACCTTTGAAGAGTTGATGACTGTATTGGTTCAGATTGAGGCTATTTTAAATAGTCGACCATTGTGTAGTATGAGCCCTGATCCTCATGACTTTCAAAGTCTTACTCCTGGACATTTCCTCACTTTGGAACCCTTGACAGCCCCTCCCGATGAAAACCTACCCCATTGAAGTGGTCACTCGGTAGAATTGAAAAAATTTACTCGAGTCCAGATAGAATCCCCCGTATGTCCATTACCCATTTTTGATTTTTTTGTTTTTGGGTTTTTCTATAAAAATTGGGAATTTTTATGGTGGGCGAAATGTTTAATGCTGCCAGTTATTTTTTCTTTATTGTTTTATTTTGAATTTTTGGGAAAACCTAACCTTAAAGTTTGTTTTGATATTTTTGGGCTTTCTGCAAAAACCTTCAAAAAAGAAAGTCCTGTTTGGGAAAATCAGGTGATAATTTCTCTCTTTGTTGAAAGTTATTTTCTTTTTGATCACCTGATCTGTTTAATGCTGCCAGTTATTTTTCTTTTTTTTTGAATTTTTTGGAAAACCTAACCTTAAAGTTTGTTTTGATATTTTGGGCTTTCTGCAAAAACCTTCAAAAAAGAAAGTCCTGTTTGGGAAAAATTCCGATCAGGTGATAATTTCTCCCTTTGTTGAAAGTTATTTTCTTTTTGATCACCTGATCATTTTGGTAAGATCATGCGCGGTTTTTGCTCACGCTGGGAGTTTGAAGCGCCACCCTGTGAGTGACAGGAGAATGAAGAAACCACTTCCGCCAAAAAACTAAAAGAAGTCACACGTGTTTTCGGGTTGAAGACCGAAATTCCAGTCGCAAGGAGGGGTGGTGCCGCCAGTGAAATTTTGGGACTGCTGCAGAATTACAGAAGGTAAGCTTCTAGCGTGTTGCCGATTTTTTCCTTTGTTTTTTAGTTTAATAGACTCTGTTTTCCCAGACGGGGCGAATTTAATTTTGGGGTTATTTTTTTTGGGATATCTCTAGTTTTTCTCCCCTTCAGGGCTCAGATCTCTATTTGGTCCTTCAGACCCTTATGTTTTGAAAAAGCCCTTTGGATTTTACAGTTTTTTTTTGTTAAAAAATTGGTAATTTTATAGTTTTTTTTGCAGCAACCATATTTTATCGTTTTTTTGCCAGATTCGGACATTGTTGTTTTTGTACCGGTTTTATTTTAGAGTCCGCATGGTTTTGAAGGTTGGTTGCCCTGAGTTTGGTTTATGACCTCGTGCGACGATAAAAGAAAACACCCGTTCGACATTTGGCAGCGACCCGGGCGCCCGTTTTTTTTTCTAGCTGGCTGACATTTCATTGACGTTTGTGTGTTCTAACCTCACAACTTCGCGTGTTGTTTTGTTTACCTCCGAGGTTGTAGCCGTGGTGGCTCAGTGCGTTCGCGCATTGAACACGAGTGAGTTAAGGAATCTCGCTTGCTACAGTGGCGGGTTCGATCCCCGTCGGTTGCCGAGGTCGGGTGCGGCAGACATTTATAGGATTCCTGGGGAGTGTAAAATGTAATATTGTCCTACCCCTTCATTCACGCCGGTAACCAGGCCGGATGAGGTCGGATATCTCGTGAAGGCGGACTTTGTTACACACTCCTTCAGTCGGTAGGCCATTTAAGGGACAAAAGGACCGGATAAAAAAAATACCCGGTCTGGGGTTCCAAAGGTGGCCGATGACCCGTGCAATTAGGCGTTCCGAAATGGCGGCCTTAATGTCGGCGAAAGAGTCACGGTTACCAAATGAGAAAAAAAAAACCTCCGAGGTTGGAGAATTGTTGATTGTTCGTCGGGTTTCGAATTTGTTTGTGTGAAATCCGTCGAAATTTACCTTCGTTTTTTGCTTTCGTTAAGCGCGAGATTGTTGCCGCGTTCTTAGCGAACCGTACCCGGGTGTTGATATCGAAAAAACCTACTTTTTTGTATCTGATAAAAACCGCTTTGTCATGTCTGACATAAAAGTTTTGAAAAAACAACAAAATAGCGTTTTTAATAAATTAAAAACAACTTATAATAGAGCCGTCGAAGCCCAGGGCAATGCAGAGAAGGCAAAAATGTTAAAACCCAGATGGGAAGATGTGCCTTCTCTGGTAAGTCACTTCGATGCATTGCATTTTGAAATTATAAGCTTGGATAGTAGTGATCAGATACAAGAAAGTCAGGAAACTTTAGTGCAGGAATTTGATGAAATGAAATACACAATTAGATCGATTTGTCGTGAGCTCTATCCAGAGGATTACCAAGATGCCTCACAGACAATTTTGAACCATTCCCTGGTAAATGTGGACAGGGATCTTGAAATTAAAAGAATAGAGGTACCCCATTTTGACGGTAATCTTAAAAAATGGCCCACCTTTTTTGACATGTTTAAGTCACTTGTTCATGATAAGGCGGACATGAGTGAAATAGCTAAATTTCAAGCCTTAAATACCGCTCTGGTGGGAGAGGCTGGATCTGTAATTAGGAACATACCGCTGACCTCAGATAACTATCGAGTAGCCTTTGATGCAATGATTAGACACTTTAATAATAAAAGACTTTTGGTAACAAATTATTGGATGTCTATTTGTCAAGCCCCTTCTGCAAAATCAAGCAACCCACATGATTTGAGGTTATTGTTGTCCACTTTCCGGGAAAATTTAGAAGCATTGTCAAACTATGATGATGTAGACCTTTTAGATTTTGCTAAAATGATTCTTCTTTTGCAAAAAGTTGATACCCCATTGAAAACTCAGTTTGAGATTGAGTATAGTGATAAGGAAATCCCGTCCTATAAAGATTTGTTTAAATTCTTAGAGAAAAATTGTCGGGCTTTGGAAAATAGTTCTCTTTTGAATAAGCCGAAGGAGGTCTCAACTTCTCTACCCCCTAGGAAGGGTGAGAAACCACCCTATCCTGTGTTATTGACTGGAACAGGCCAGTCTGGTAATAAAGGTTGTGTTTATTGCCAGCAAAAGCCCTACCATCCCCTTGTGAAGTGTACCTGATTTCTGGAATTAGAAGTAGGTCAGTGCCATCAATTTGTTAAGCGTGAACGATTGTGTTTTAACTGCTTTGGCAAACATGGTGTATCTCAATGCCCTACAAATGCCACGTGTCGTCAGTGCCAGGGTCTTCACCATTCCCTGTTGCACTTTGTGAAAAGCTCTCCGAGCCGCCAAGTTGATTGTCCGGGGGAGACCCCCCATATACCTGATAGTGAGGGTGCCAAACAGGCATTGTGTACCGCTACACCCAGTAGCAACCATTTTGAACCTCGTAAGAGGAGAACTGTGCTTTTTGGAACTGCCCAAGTTTTAGTGTTAGATGCCCACAACAAGTTTGTGTCTTGTCGGGCAATTTTAGATTCCGCTAGTGAAGTGTCCTTTGTAACTGTCTCTTTGGCCGAGAGGTTAGGACTTAAAGTAGCTCCGAATAGAACTCCTATTGAGGGAATAAGTGGCATGATTTCTAGTACTTCATATGGCAATGTTACATTGAAAATAGGCTCCGCCAAGTTTCCTGATAGTTTGTTTTCCTGTGATGCCATTCTTATTCCTAAAATTTGTGAGACCATACCTGTGACTGTTGTAGAATATGATTCTATTCAGTGGCCATACCTAAAAGATTTAGATTTTGCAGATCTTAATTTTGGACAACCTAGTAGTGTAGACCTTTTGATTGGGGTTGGTTTGTTGGGTCAGATGCTTGTGCCTGGCTTTAAAAAAGGAGAAAATGGAGGACCTTGTGCCATTAATTCAATATTTGGTTGGATACTCCTTGGTGGTATTGATGGTCCTCGTAAAACTCAAAAACCCATTAGTTTGTTGACCTTAGTGTCTTCCCCTATAGAATCTCGATTGGATAGTACCTTACAAAAGTTTTGGGAACTAGAATCGACCCCTCCAAAAATCCCTCTTCCCTCTGATGAGGACTTGTATGGAAAATTGTTTGCTGCCGCTCATTCTGGAACTGAGTTTGGCAGATATGCTGTTTGTTTACCTTTCAGAGAGCCTCGAAAAGAACTTAGTGACTCTAAAGGTAAAGCATTGTGTAGATTCAATATGATGGAAAACCGATTATTGAGGAATCCTGCTTTGTATAGTGTGTACAAAGACTTTGTTCAGGATTACCTAGACCAGGGGCATATGAAATTGGACAATTCTAGCCCTGACTTCCATTCATATTTTGTTCCACACCACCCAGTTGTGAAGGTGGTAAAATGGTGTCCAAAATCTGATTCGTTTTGTTATGATGTGATGCCCATGGAAAGACCTTGTACCAAGAGAAACATTATCTCAGATTGCAAGGATATATGATCCACTCGGGTTCCTAGCCCCAGTTTTTTTGGTTGCTAAGTGTTTAATGCAACGTTTGGGGGTCCAGGGTCTTTCATGGGATGATACCCCTCCAGTGATATTGTTGCACAGTGGCAACTCTATGTGTCGCAACTACCATTATTATCTTCGATATCAATACCTCGTTATGTTGTGAAGCAAAATGCTGTCACCACTGAATTGCATGGCTTTTGTGACGCCTCAATGTGTGCATATGGTGGTGCAGTATATATTCGACAAATTGAGTTGGATGGAAATATTTCTATCTCCCTTTTGTGTGGGAAAAGTAGGGTGTGCCCTTTGAAAAGTATTTCTATTCCACGCTTAGAATTGTGTGTATTGTTGGCAGAGCTATTGCAGTTTGTTGGCAATCATCTTGATTGCATCCCGATTCATAAGATTTTTGCTTGGTCTGACTCCAGCGTTACCCTTGCTTGGATAAAATCGTGTCCATCAAAACGAAAGGTTTTGTGGCCTATTAAAATGCGTTGGGTGACATTTGTGGCAGCTTAAAGACGTTGCCGCCATTTTGTGACACTGTAATTAGACTAATAACAATTTGCCAACTTGTGACACTAAAAAAACCACTGAATAATTAAACAAATATCTGGAAGCAGAACTGTATTTTCCAGCTAGGTAAAACATTGATATGCCCGGTAACTTTTATACAGTGGAGAAGGGGGGGTTCAGAAATAAGAAAATTTTAAGTGCGCCACAGTGTTTAATACCAATGTTTTACAAAGAAGATCTTAAATAAAATACAGTTCAACTCAAACGTTGTAGCCAAACAATGAAACTCTACTTACTTCCGAGGCTTCCAGAGTATTTATGTAATTAAGAATAACCAAAAAAAATTGACTAATAAACAGAATAAAATTCTGAAAGATTGAATTAAGATGGCAAAACTAGAAGCACTTAACAGGTAGATGGACTCCTTTAACAGATCATAGTGCACCTACATCTGAGTCACTAGTGTGAGACTCAGTTATATGAATGATTGTTAAAAAAATATATACATATACTTCCAAAATTATTCCGTCATAGGGGAGATCTGGACCAAATATCTGCTGTCATCATTCTACGTTAGGTAGAATGAGACAGACAGCAACCCGGTCCGAGATCTACCCCATGAGGCAGAACAATGTAAGGAAACTGCTAAAAAAATATAATCTCATCTCTCTTTTGTCTCTGCAAAGTTGGTCATTGGGTTGTACAAATAACACAAAAATTTAGTTCATCTTGTATAATTCAAATTGAAATCTAGGGGTAAAATAGAAATTATCATAGGTAAAGACAAAATAAGGGTGAATCCAAGTTGGAACAAACTAGCAGGGCTTTTTCAATTGTACAATAAAAATAGTTATGCCGCAAAATGGTGGTCATGACGTCATACCTTTATCTTGCGTTCACAAGAAGTATTAAAATTATATTGGAAATTTATATGGAAAGATTATGTCTAAATTATATTGAAAATTTATATGAAAAGATTATAACTAAATGTCTACTTGCTCCTTGGTCCTTTGATTATCTTGTGATAAAAATGTGTTTTATTGTGTAAACCTGGAAGTGGTGTACTCCGACATTCCTCTAAAACATGGTGTTCTCCTGCTACTCCGGTCCTGGTTTGTTCGCGCCTCCCCTACTGCCGCTTAGCACATCACGCTAGGGCAGCACATGGTCTCAAGTGTTGATGGATACTTGCCCGAGCGTAAAACCCTGTGGAAAATGAAATGTTTCAGTTTCCTGGAATTCGTCTATTTTGCACGAAGTTCCCCTACACCGAGTAATTTAATCATGTCGACTCAATAAAATAAAGTAGATTTAAACAGATGAACTAAACTAATCCTAACGTACCTTTCCCAGGGTTACAAGGCTACACCCGGCTTCCCACCAGCGAATGGACAGGGCTGTAGACAAATGAGAAAAACAATATATAGTTTTTATCCAACACGTGGTCTTAAGAAAAAATAAAAAAAATCTCCAAAAATTCCCCGCGTCTCTTGTCGAAAAAAGTACATTTCACACGAAAAACAATTACAATTTGGGAGGCAAATATTGTCTTGAAGAACTCAAAAAAAAAATTTAAAAAAATCGAACTTACCACGCTTATTTCCCGTAGAAACGGCGTAGGCCGCCTTAAATCCCCTTCAAAAGGGTGTGAGCGTCACTTTAGATTACGCCTAACACGACGGACTCACTCTTCGCAGTCTCTGGGACAGAACCTGCAGCCACTGCAGTGCCACCAACCAAAAACAATGGCGATCCCAGAGACTTGATGCCGACCCAGCCAAAATTCGTTAGGAAAAGAGACCAGGCACTTTTGTCGAGAACACAAAAAATGAAGTGGCCGGAAACCGTTTTGTAAATGTGCTGGGGACAGTAAAACGCAATACCAACCTAATTTTCCCGGTTAGATTCAAATAAGGATGCAAACCTATTTATAAAAAAAACGCTCTCACAGAAGTCACTAAATGCGGTTTGCAACACTGGAGGAAAAAAACCCGCGGTTTTCAAACTAACCAATGAGGAAATACATCAATAGTTTCGTACCGGTATATAGGGGGCAGCACAGACCAAGGGGATAGAAAATACGTAAGACGCACACTGAGATGTTGTCGGATCTATTTCCACGGTTGGAATTTTTATAACAAGGACGTCGAGACACCCTCCATACATAGACCGAACATTTGCCTACCGGACCCCTGCCAACATAGCAAGTAGGAGGAAAATAACCCGCTAGACTATAAGAAGCTCAGCATTGAAACTATCAACTGTAAGATCAATTACTGGAGAACAGAGCTTGCATCAAACCCAGGAATATTCGAACACTCAACCAATTCCCATATGAGTAAAGCTATACTGAGTGTAGAATTTAGTTGTATTTTAGTTACAGTCTTAGTCACAAGTTTCCTTTGCTCTTTATAAATGTTTTCTCTAATATTCATATGGTTTAACGCCATTTTTGTAAAATATTTCTACAGTAATAAAGTTGTTTCTGAACCTGAACCTAAAAATACACCTTGAACTACTGCTCAAACTCGGCACAAGAGTGTTCAGATGTTAAGTTTGCTCACCACTAGCTAGCCCTACAAAACCCTTCAATCCGACTAACTGAGCTAGTTATTAACTTTATATAACTATGATTATATATAAATTATATAATATAAAAATACGATTTTGTTTATTCTTTTAGTCCTGGTTTTATCCCTCGTTTATCTCCCATTTACAAAAGTGCATAACTCGTATTTGTTTTATCTTCTCCTTCTCAAATTAATAAAGATATCAAAGGGGCGGAGCCTCGGTTGTTCCTGGTCAAACCTAACTATGTTTTCGTGCTATCAAAACTAGCTAATCCGTGAAGGATATGGGGTTCGGATTGTCCCAATATCCTCGAAAATAAACATAAGCGAATGAACTGTTCATCTGAATGTTTCCTCCCTGTTACTGAAACCATTTGTGATGCGGCAACGCCGCCATTCCCCAGCTGTTTATTTTCGTGAACGTCAAAGAAAATTGCGAAAGTGCAGATAAACACAACAATCGAAAGTTTTTATGTGATTTTTAAAGAACTGTGATCTTAAATTCCAATTACGATGTCCAGATAATGCGATGTGCGTAGTGTCCACAGTAATTCGATGGAATGCCTCCTTTTAAGGTAACTTCCTAGACACTATATAACCTCCAAACCTAGCTCTATAAAATACCCTTAATTTGTGTACAGAAAGACGAGTCGAAGAGCCTTGATTATTTACCTGAATAAACAAATATGTAACGTTGCCTTAAACGTAAAAATGACACGTTACAGTTTTTGTAGCCAATCGTGTAACGACTATTCAAGAGAAAGTTCCCCTCAGCTGTTGGTACCATGTAAATGGTAAGGAGCACCCAGCTGATTGCTTATCCCGGAGCTTACTTCCTGGTCAATTGATAGACCATCTTCTTTGGTGTACTGGACCATCCTGGTTGGCCCAGTCTAGTGAAACATGGCCTATGAACCATAAAATTGATGCGTTTGATGCTGATCTACCCCCTGAGGAAAATCGTTTTGTTTTTGTGACAGAAATACCCCTTGATGAAGTACAGCTGTTACTCACTAAGTACTCATCTTTATGTAAAATCTTGGGCATTGCTGCCTTTTGTTTGAGACCTTTTCGAGTGAAGAAAGTTCCTTCTTTATCTTTTCCTACTAAAGCCCTCAATGAGGCAGATCTTTATTATGCTACTTTAGTTGTTGTGCGAGTTGTACAACAAGAAGTTTTTTTTTAAGATTTGAAAAGGATATGTAAGGGTGAGAGTTGTGCTAAGCCTCTTCGAAAGTTGGCTCCTTTTCTTGATTCCCATGGTGTTCTCAGGGTGGGCGGTAGATTACGTCACACTGATTTAGCATATGAGGTGACCCCATGTTGTTGCCTCGTAGTCATAGGCTTACCACTTTGATTATTGAAAAATTCCATAATAAGCATGGACATCCAGGCCTCGCTTATTGGAGTACCTCCTAAATCAACAGTTTTGGATTTTGTCGGTGAAAAGTGCCATTCACAGTGTTATTTCCAAGTGTTTTTGTTGTGCCAGGGTAAATCCCAAACCATTGCACCCATTCATGGGTGACCTTCCTAAATTTAGAGTGTCCCAGGTGAAGCCCTTTTCCCATGTTAGTGTAGATTTTATGGGTCCATTCTCCATCACGTTAACCAAGCGTCGTGGTGTAAAAAGTCAAAAGGCTTATGGGTGTATTTTTGTTGGTTTCCCAACAAAGGCCATTCACCTGGAGGCTGTTTTTGATTTGTCCACTGATGCATTTTTGGCTGCCCTCCGCCGATTTGTTGGTAGACGTGGCAGATATGCTGCCCTCTACAGTGACCAGGGCACTAATTTTGTTGGGGCAAATAACCTCCTTGTGTCCTATTGTCAGCAAGCTGCTGAGAATTTAGCTAATAAGTGGTGTTTTAATCCACCCGCCAGTCCGCATTTTGGTGGACTCCATGAGTCTAGGGTAAAGTCCACGAGAACTCATCTGAAGAGAATTGTGGGGGATCAAATCCTAACCTTTGAAGAGTTGATGACTGTATTGGTTCAGATTGAGGCTATTTTAAATAGTCGACCATTGTGTAGTATGAGCCCTGATCCTCATGATTTTCAAAGTCTTACTCCTGGACATTTCCTCACTTTGGAACCCTTGACAGCCCCTCCCGATGAAAACCTACCCCCATTGAAGTGGTCACTCGGTAGAATTGAAAAAATTTACTCGAGTCCAGATAGAATCCCCCGTGTCGTGCAAGTAAAAACCGCGAAAGGATTACTTGACCGTAGTTTGGTGAAGTTATGTCCGTTACCCAGCCAGTAACCAACCTTCAAAGCCTTGTGTAGCGTGAATCATGCTTATTTGAATTAACTTAAGTATGACGTCCATAGTTATTGCGATAAAATTATTGTTGCAAAAATGCTAATTTATTGTTTAGACCTTTTGGGTAATTGAATAACCTTTTTTTTTATTTTTTTTTGTTTTTTTTTGGGTTTTTCTATAAAAATTGGGAATTTTTATGGTGGGCGGAATGTTTAATGCTGCCAGTTATTTTTCTTTTTTTGAATTTTTTGGAAAACCTAACCTTAAAGTTTGTTTTGATATTTTGGGCTTTCTGCAAAAACCTTCAAAAAAGAAAGTCCTGTTTGGGAAAAATTCCGATCAGGTGATAATTTCTCCCTTTGTTGAAAGTTATTTTCTTTTTGATCACCTGATCATTTTGGTAAGATCATGCGCGGTTTTTGCTCACGCTGGGAGTTTGAAGCGCCACCCTGTGTGTGACAGGAGAATGAAGAAACCACTTCCGCCAAAAAACTAAAAGAAGTCACACGTGTTTTCGGGTTGAAGACCGAAATTCCAGTCGCAAGGAGGGGCGGCGCGCCAGTGAAATTTTGGGACTGCTGCAGAATTACAGAAGGTAAGCTTCTAGCGTGATGCCGATTTTTTCCTTTGTTTTTTAGTTTAATAGACTCTGTTTTCCCAGGCGGGGCGAATTTAATTTTGGGGTTATTTTTTTTGGGATATCTCTAGTTTTTCTCCCTTCAGGGCTCAGATCTCTATTCTATTCTATTGTTTTCTGTTACTCAGATATGAATCTATTAATTTAAGTACTATTCCATGGATACCAAATCTATCTAGTTTTTCTAACATAAGTTTAAAGTCAACTGTGTCAAACGCCTTCGAGAGGTCAAAGTACAACGCGGCAGTATGCTTCCCTTGATCCATATTTTCTACTAAAAATTTCAAAAATTCATATATAGCCAGTTCCGTAGAGCGATTTTTTCGAAACCCATATTTATTTATTTATTTATCAACGAGCAATTGCCCAATTAAAATACAAAGTTAAATTAATAAGTAAGATCATAAACCTAACCTATGACTTTAAAGATAATAAAACATGAAAATGATAACAATAACATATTAAAAAATGTATAGCATAATATTAACATAAAACAAAGTAAAACCTACACAATACTGAAATTGAGTAACATAATATATTTTAAAAAAATTAAATTTATCTTCATCTAAGGACAATAAGTATCACATCGTACAGGATTTTAACTGGGATTTAAAAATTTTATTCAATCTGTTGGATTTATTACTAGACTAAGTTGTGAGTTTCAAAACATTACAACTCTTAAAACTTTATTCTTTTCGTTTGTTAGGTCAAAATTGGAATATGCCTCTTTGGTTTGGTCACCGGAGTACAACACACATATTGAAGATCTTGAAAGAATCCAGAGAAGATTTTTAAAATTATTATAATTTAAAACCTATAGTACTTATCCTCCTCAGGTTTACCCTGAAGAAAGGCTACTGGAGATGTTCACAACATGCAGTCCCTGTCAGATAGGAGGTGCTATTACTCTCAAGTGTTTCTTTTTAAATTGCTTCATAACAAGATTGACTGCCCTGACTTATTAAACAAAATTAATTTTCTTGTCCCCGCTTCTTTTCGAGACAAAATTTAACCTTTTTTTTGCCAAGGACGCGAACAAATAAACTGCACTTCTCTCCTCTCCATGTTATATGTAGAACTTATAATAGCTGCAACAAAGATTTTGACATCTTTGATACCTCTATTTCTGCAATTCGAAGATTCTTTAGTACTACATCCACTAATGGTACATAATATCCTTCTAATTAAGTTCCCTCACTCCCAATAAATTATACTGTCCTATTTTAATTTTTTGTGTCTGTTGTGTCTGTCTGTCTGCCTGTGAATTTCATTTGTTTGTGATTTTTGTAGTTTTTTTTTAGCTTAGTTAATTAATTATTTTTTTTTTTTTAGTTTTAGAAGTTTAAGTTTTTTTCTGCTTTGTAATTGGGTTATACCTGTTAAGCAGTGTAGTAATAAATAAAATAAAAAAATTAAAAAATACTTTTTTGAAAAATTAAAAAAAAAACTTTTTTTCAAAAGTTACATTTTTGTATCGCTATTCTATTGTTAGTAGTTCTCGAGATATTTTTTGATTTTCAAAAATTATTTAAAAAAAAACTACTGGTCCGAAAAATCTGAAATTTTGGATTTTTGATCCTATTTATGGGTAGAATAACCGTACCAAAAATTATCAAAATCGGAGAGGTTGATTTGATATGAAATGACCCCAGTCTGTAAAGGATCATCCCCCAACCTAAATCCAAGTATATTGGTTTTATTTACAAGTAAGCACAACTTGTTAGAATCACACCATTTTTTGATTTTCTTCAAATCTTGAGAGATAGTTAGTATAAGGATATTAATGTTCCTGTTATGCCATATAATGGATGTATCATCCGCAAATAGAGTGAACTCTCCAGAAATCTTAAGATAAACAAGATCATTAATGTAGAGCAAGAAAAGCAAGGGTCCTAAAACTGATCCCTGGGGTATGTCACAGTTTATTCTCATTGAGGAAGAGCATAAACTTGAAACAAGAACTGATTGATTTCTTTGACTCAAATAGGACCTAAACCATGACAATACCGAACCTCTAAATCCATAACGCTCAAGCTTCTGCAACAGGATCTCATGATCTTTTACTTTACATTAGGAATGATGCGAGAGTCATTGGGGTGGAACGGGTTTTTAGGCAGAAGCATTATTGGCTGGTTGCGGTAACAATTATGTTTCAGTTGAAAAAATATTTAATTGCTAGTGTTTATAGATCACCCAGCTCTAGAATAAAAGACTGAATCTTTTTTTCAAGAATGGTGTGAAAAGAATGCATTGGATAAAAATTATTCAGTTTTACTAGCTGGGGACTATAATATTGATTTTAGAGATGTAGATATATCAGGGAATTTTAAAAATTGCATGCAAGACTTAGGATTAAGTAATATTGTACATGATGTGACAAGATTCTGTAGCACAAGAAATTCCACTCTTGATTTAATTTTAACAAATAATGACATTTTTAAAGCTAACGCATTATTAACATCTAAAATAACAGATCACTTAATTGTGCAAGTTTGTACCGAAAAAGTAAATAAAAACATTAAAAAAATTAAATCAAGAGGTAGAAATATTAATTATGACGAAATTAATAATATTTTGGAGAACAATGAGTTTAGATATAACCATCCCAATATTAATGAAAAATGCACAGATTTTGTAAAAACATTAACTGATGCTTTAGATAGGGTTGCTCCTGTTAAGTCTGTTTCTATTTATCCAAGATTTAAAGAGTGGTGGAATGATAGAGTTAGGAATGAGACAGAAAGTAGAGATAGAAATTACAAAAATTATATAAGGAATAAAACTGTTGAAAACTATGAGATCTATAAACAGACTAGAAACACAGCGGTAAGGGTAATGCGGGAAGAGAAAAGAAAATACTATGATGAAAAAGTTAGCCTCAACATTTGTCCCAAAAAATCAAAATAATGTTGATATACAAGAAATTAAAATAAATGATAGCATTATTAACAATGTTCAAGCTATCCCAAACTCTCTTAATAACTTTTTCATTGGTAGTGTTAAAGAAATACTACTTAGTATTGATAAAACTAATCATAATAATACCTTGACTTCAGTACTGTTACATAGCTCAAATATTTTGAATGAATTTAGAATGATTGACTATGCTGAGTTAAAACAGATCATATTTAGTATGCCAAACAAGTCTAGTCCAGATGAGATTAACGTAAACTTTTTAAAAAACACATTTGAAACAATTAAGCAACCATTGTTGAACCTTATAAATTGTTCACTAGAAGAAGGTAAAGGCCCTGATATGCTAAAAACATCGCTAATAATACCAATCCCAAAAGTTCAAAATTCAAAAAATGCTAGTGATTTAAGGCCTATTAACTTACTTCCAACCATTGATAAAATCTTAGAAAAAGTAGTATATAATCAGCTTATAGACTTCATTAACTTGAATAATATGTTAAGTAATTTTCAATCAGGTTTTAGAACAAGGTTTAGCTGTGAAACTGCTGTACAGTGTATTCTAGAGGATTGGAGAGTAAGTCTAGACAGAAACTTAACAGTTGGTGCAGTTTTTCTAGATCTCAGACGGGCTTTTGAAACTGTAAACAGGAATAGATTGGTTGCAAAATTAGAAAACATTGGACTTAAAAGTAGGGTTTTGGAGTGGTTTATTAGTTATTTGGATAAAAGAACGCAAATTTTAAAAGTTAATATTATCTTATCAGATGATTTGCCTGTTGATAATGGTGTTCCACAGGGTAGTGTATTAGGCCCGCTTCTTTTTATCATTTATATTAATGACATCATGTCTGTGGTAAGACACTGTTGCGTACATTTATTTGCGGATGATGCTCTTTTTTATTTTGCCGCGGATAGCTTAGAAATCTTAACTAGGACATTAAATGATACCCTTAAAGATGTGTATCAATGGTGTAATATAAATGATTTAAAGATTAATGAATCTAAGACAAAATATATGATAGTAGGTAAAGAATCATTTTACAGAGATTTTATTAATAGAGGGTTTTCAATTAAAGTGGGAAATAATTTATTAGAGAGGGTTGAAAAAATAAAATATTTGGGTGTTTGGATAGATAGGCAACTTAAATTTAAAACTCATGCAAATGAAATCATTAAAATAATCGCATATAAAATTAGTTATCTATCACCGTGTGCTCCTTATATGTCAGCCTTTAGTAAAAAAATTATATTTAATAGCTTAATCTTACCGCACTTTAACTATTGCTCTATGATTCTGTTCCTTTTAAATAAAAATGAAATCGGTAGACTCCAAAAACTGCAAAATCGTGCTATGCACATAATACTTAAAAAACCAAGGCTGACACATATTAAGGAAATGCTAAAAGAGTTACAGTGGTTATCTGTTCCTGACCTCTTTTTATTTAACAGCCTCGTTTTTATACATAAAATAAAATTAGGCCTTGCTCCACAATATTTAACCGATAGAATAACATATAATTTTAGCATTCACACATACAACACAAGATCTAGAAATAATTTTTATATACCCAAGGTAAACCAACATAGATCACAAAACTCATTGTTCTTTAAAGGGTTGAATGCATATAATTTATTGGATGAAAATTTGAAATCTTTACTAGATATAAATAGATTTAAGATAATGGTTAAAAGAAAACTCTTAGAGGAAAACTAAGAGCTTACTATAGTGTAACATAATTTTTAAACCTGTTTTAGTCTGTAACAGTAGTTTTGTGGTTTAATTTATTTATTTAGTGTTTGTCTTTTTTTTTAAGTCATTTTATCATTGATTGTTTTAGTCAGTCATATTAAACATTTGACTGTTTTGCGAGGTGGAAAGTGATTTTGTTTAATAGTGCAATACAAATATTTATATATTAGTTTTTACACCAGATCGATGTTTATACTGTACTACATTGTATTTTTTTGTATTTTTGAATAATTAGTCTTGACTAAATAAAGAATTTATATATCAACACAATCAAAGGCCTTAGACAGGTCACAAAAAACTGCAGCAACTGCCTCGCCTTTATTAATCTCTGTGTAAACCCTTTCCAAGAAATCAAAAATGGCGTCATGTGTCCCCCTTGCTGGTTGGAAGCTGTACTGTTTTGGTGTAATAAGTCTGTATTTAGCAAGGAAGCTCCACATTCGCTTTTTGACAAGTTTTTCAATGACCTTTGACAATGTCGAAATTAGGGATATTGGTCTGTAATTTGAGGGTTCATCTATACTCAAAATATGATCCCATAAGTTCAAACTAAGTTTATATGTATGTATTGCATAAAAAGATAACAGAACAAAAAATATAATTCTACATAAGGTTTTGGTCGAGTGATTTCCAGTAACGCTATTCCGAACTTCAAAAACACAATTTTGATGATGGGAAATCATACCACAGATAATCCGCAGCCCGGATAATCCGCGCACGGATAATCGGGGTTCTACTATATTTCTATGCAATCATAGCATTTCAAAGCCTAAGCCCATCCTTTTGATAAATTGAACTTACTATTATTTAAAAGTTGGAGCTTCTCTTGAACCATATGAATAATGTCTTCATTGTACTTGCTGTTAGGAGTATACAACAAAAGTGTCTCAGCATTTATGCTGTAGTATAGTGGGTCAACAGGATACTTTTCATTATATGTCACATCTCTTACTTCTGTTTTGTTTAAGCCACTAATTTTACTTCTTCCATAAGCAATTAAAAGGAACAACAATATTGGGACTAAAGCCTCGCATATAGTAAGAAAATAATGTCTCCTACGGATCACTAAGTTTTTCCATAAAACTACTTTTAACTGGTGACCCATTTTTAATCAAGTTGTCTAAAATATGTTTGGCATAAATTTTTCCATAACTAACACTTAAAAAGATAAAACATATAACGGATTGCCAACACCAAATAAAGAACTATATCAACACTTAACTGTTATCAGAATTTTAGCAACTACATTTTAGTACTCTTTGTTATAAATAAAACTATAATTTTTTTTATCAACTCGACGTCAAAAATTCTGAAGTTAGAAACAAAAAGTGTAAACGTTTTTTTTTTACTTTGCAGAGGCCTTCGCGGACTTTCATCTCGGGTACGGTTGCCGGACAGAGATATTAGAACCACGGATCACCTTTTGTTAGGTGATCCGTGTTAGAACATTGAAGAGATTAGATTTCACAACCAACCAAAATAGATAAAGTGGGACGCCATGCGTTTGACATATCGAAAGCAAGTGCCTACTAAAGTTGGGCACTGTGTTTTGTGGTTTTTTGAATTTTTGTCGACAAGAAAACCGTGTTTGATATATTTACAGATTTTTATACTTATTTACCTAATCTGTGATCTGTGTTTACAGACTTCTATTTTATGAATACAGTAGATATAATTATAATCGGTTTCGGTGCACTATCCGGACACTAAAACGAGACATTTTTTGACGACGATTCTTTTTGAAAATAGTAATTTAGGGATCTTGAAACTGATTTAGGTACGGAAAATTAAAAAAAAATAGTTTTTTTAATAAAACACACTTTTTAATTTCTATCTAAAATGCACACAAAATCACATACACAAGGATATTGGGCATTGATACTATGGACTTTGGGCCATTTGCTGGGGTTTTATTCTTATATTCTGTGACTGAGAGGAAATGCGAGGTTGCCACATCACAGGAATAAAATAAAATATTTTGATTTAATTGTCCCTTCTTTCTGGCATTCATATTTTTTTAACCAATAAATTAAAAGGGAAGGCTTGGATCAGGATAAGTTTCATTATATTTGTAGAAAGGTTGGGTTTGGGTTGGTTTTGGTAGAGCTGGGAAGCCTTGATTTAGGTTTGGTTTGGGTTCAGTTGGGATGGGTTGGTTTGTTTTGTTTTGGTTTGGTTCAGTTCAGTTTGGTTCGCGGTCGGTTGGGATTGGTTCGGGTTGGTTCTGTTCGGTTCGGTTCAGGTTGGTTCCGTTCGGTTCGGTTACGGGTTTGGTTCGGTTCGGTTGGGCTCGGTTCCATTCGGGTTCGGTTGGGATCGGTTCAGTTTGGTTCGGTTCTGTTTGGTCCAGTTTGGGTTCGGTTCGGGTTGGTTCGGTTCGGTTCAGGTTTGGTTTGGATTGGTTCAATTCGGTTCGGTACCGGTTGGTTCGGGTTAGTTCCGTTCGGTTCGCGTTAGTTCCGTTCGGTTTGGGTTGTTTTCGTTCGGGTTCCGTTCGGTTCGTGCCGGTTCCGTTCGGTTGGGTTGGGTTCGGTTTGGGTTGGTTTAGGCAGAGCTGGGTTGGGGTTAGTTAGGTTGTACTAGGTTTGGTTCAGTTTGGTTTGGGTTGGTTTAGGTAGAGCTGGGTTGGGGTTATTTAGAATAGAATATCACTTTATTGCCAACAAGCTTCATTGTACTAGGTTTGGTTAATTTTATCTTTTTAGGTGTGATCAAAACAGATTTTATAATATTTGTTTCCTTATTTTGATTATTTTTGCGGAAACGTGGCAACATTGCAAAATATAAGCCACAGATTTGTTTTGATGGGGTTGAAAAAGTCAAAATTGAATGAAAAGTGAGGTTAGAATGCTGTTTTGTACGTGTTTTTTAAGGTTTTATTTATTTATTTTCTCAAAAAATACTGGATAATCCGCAAATTTTTTTTTGGAAAAACGTTATTTAGAAGGTCTACTTTAAGGTAATTTTTATTTTTTCCAAAAAATCGTGTGTCCGGATAGTGCACCGGCCCCATTATAATCTATAACTTTTGTGTGTTTGTTAAGGATTTTTGTAGCAGAATCACGGATCACCTAAAGGTGATCCGTGGCAGAATCCAACCGGACACTGGGATTAGTAAAGGTAAAATGTATTTGGGGTTGATGTGATTTTCTGTGGTCTTCTTACATTAAAATTTTTAGGAACCAGTTGGGAATTTGAGATATGTTTAAACCCAACTTTTATCTCCAAACATCATAAAGGTACAGGATGTACCTCACAATGAATTATTCTACTTGTAGCTTAGTTTACATATTTACAGGCACAGAACACCAAAGGGATTTACAGGAACAAAAATATATGGCTTGGTAAGACAGTTTATTACTTATACCAAATTCTTTTGTGAAAGTGAGTGACAAACACTGTTTTGGTGCTGTTAAAAATTGTGTCAGTGCAGTTTCGATCAAGGGGTAGTGTTGTAACAATTCGGATTAAAATATTCGTTGAATCCGAGTATTAAAATCCTCGGATGCATCCGAGTATCAAAATGATTCGGAATCGGAATACGGATACAGATCAATTTTTACCTCTTGCGACTTACGATATCATTTACGAATACGAATACAGGGCTAGAATTTATTGAACACTGATTCGAATTAAATTTTACCTAGACCTCTTGGTACCGAATATGAATACAGAGCTACAATTTATCAAGGTGGAATATATATTGATCATCGAATATATTTTAAAATTACCGTTATAAAAAAAGGATTTAAATTCGGACATACGATCTACATTAAATTAAACAATGTTAAATTATATTTATTTTATTACCAGAAAACTACTTATTTCGTACTTATTGGTATACATACAGGGATTATTTTAATTAAAAATAAAAACCATTAGGTATTTTAACTTCTAAAAGAATGCATTGAATATTTAAAAAAATACATATAATAATATTTATAAATTCTTTATAATTTTATCATATTAAAATGAACAACTACTTACCACCACAACAAAGCTCGGGCACTGGAGAGCCCTCCAATAAAACACAAAATGAAGAACCCCCAACTAAGGTTAAAAAAGCTCCATTACCTCCACCGATTATGGTAAATGGCGTAAATAATTTTAATGATATTTATGAAAAGTTAAATATCATACAAGGAGTTAAAATAAAAGTTTTAAATAACGAAAACATTAAAATAAATGTACAATACTAAAATGCTTAATGAAATAAAGCATCAATGGCACTCATACGAAAACAAACAAATAAGGTCAATTAGAGTAATAGCGAATAGGCTACACTTCTCATGTGACCCACAAAAAATTGTAGCTGATCTACAAAAAAAAGGTTTTAAGGCACTGGAGGCCAGCAACAAACTTAAATGGAGAACAAGACAACCTCTTAACATGTTTATGCTCACATTTAGCCACGATGAAGATATCAACAAAATTTTTGAAATTTCCAGTATCCTTGGGATTGAAGTGGAAATAAAAGCACTAAAAACCTCAAAGTTAGTCCCTCAATGCAAAAGATGCCAATCTTATGGACACACGCAAAAATATTGCGCTAAAGAACCACGTTGCGTAAAATGCACGGGGAAACATCTTACTGTAGAATGCCCCAAACCAAAAGAATCTGAGCCAAAATGCATCCACTGTGGAGGCAAGCATCCTGCTAACTACAGAGGATGCCTTGTTGCTAAGGAAATACAAAAATTGAAAAATAAACCTAAGAAACCGAATCTCATACCAAACGTGAGTACAAATAGACAAAACCAACAGACAAGAAACACAGTCACACAAAACTCTGTGACAAGGACATACAGCCAAGTAGCAGCAACAGCTACTATACCTGATATTAATATCAGTAGTCAAAATACTATGGAACAAACACTACAATTAATTTTGGAGAAATTGAACAAACTTGATGAGCGATTAACTAAACTAGAAAGTAGCAATAACGGAGCTACCAATATGCCTCAAAATGGTCAGTAATCTTAGAATCCTAGCTTGGAATGCCAATGGTCTCTTGCAACATCAGCAAGACTTGCAAGTTATTCTAGACATAGAAAAAATTGACGTCTGTCTTGTGTCAGAAACGCATTTCACTAACCAGTCTCACATTAAATTTAAAGGTTATAAAGTGTATCATACAACTCACCCTAGCAATACTGCAAAATCAAATCAAATCAAATCAAGCTTTATTGTCTTATATAAAGTATAAAACTTTGTAGACAAAGCAAATACATAACTAATAATAATAATAGAAAAAATCATTTAAAAAATATAAAATATATAAATCCATCCAATAAATGGTTTAATTATGTTGTTTGTATATATATATATATATATTTTTTTTAAATTTACTTTTATAATAATTGAGAATTTTAAGTTTAAAATTATTCCTTAATTGTAACTCTGATCAAGAAATTCGTTAATTGAATAAAAAGCTTTAGTGATAAGAAAATCCTTGCACTTATTTCTAAATATGTTATAGTTATTATTAAGTTTTATATTGTTTGGCAAATTATTATACAATTTTATACCGTTATAAATTATGGATTTTTTAAATAAAAATGAATGTGGTATAGGTAATGTAAGATTATTAACTTGTCTCGTTGAATAAGTATTTTGGTTTATTTCAAAGTAATTTAGATGTTTATTTATCAGACAAATTGTTTCAAGAATATATAAACAAGGAAGAGTCAAAATATTATTTTTGATAAACAAGTCTTTGCAGTGATATCTAGAATTTACATTGCATAAATACCTAATTGCTCTTTTTTGAAGAATAAACACTGATCTAAATAAATACATTGAACATGTACCCCAGAAAGGAATGCCATATCGTAAGTTTGATTCAATTAAAGAAAAGTATACATTTCTGCCTATTGATTTACCTAATTCATTTGTAATAATTTTTACACAATAACAACCCGAACTTAATTTTTTATTTAAATTATGAATATGGTTTTGAAATTTTAAATTTTCGTCTATGTTAAGTCCTAAAAATTTTATATTATCTGTAGTATTAATTTTATTATTATTTATATTTATAATTTGTTGAGATATTTCTTTAAAACCAATTACATATGTTTTTGAAAAATTAAGGGATAGTTGGTTTGATTCAAACCAAGTTTTTATACAAATAATATCATTTTTTATATTATTCCAGAGAACATCTATATTTTTATTTTTCCAAAGGATAGTAGTATCATCTGCAAATATTGTAAAATAACCAGAAATTTTAATATTTAGTAAATCATTAATGTAAATTAAAAAAAGTATTGGTCCTAGTACTGAACCTTGAGGAACACCACATTGAATATTATTTTTATTTGAATTTAAATTGTTTATTGACACAAATTGAAGGCGATTAGATAAGTATGATTTAAACCAACTTAAAGCGTTGTTTCTTATTCCATAAATAAATAATTTTTTAAGAAGAATTTCATGATTAACACAATCAAAAGCTTTAGAAATATCACAAAAAATTGCAGCCGCATGTTCATTATCATTAATACTGTTTAATAATTGTTTCATAAAAAAGAATATTGCATCATTTGTATTTTTATTTCTCTGAAAACCAAATTGATTAATATTAATCATATTATTTTCACAAAAATATAATTCTAAACGCGATTTGATAAGTTTTTCTATTAATTTTGAAAGAGTTGATAAAAGAGATATTGGCCTAAAATTAGATGGTGTATTTTTATCACCTCCTTTATATATTGGAATTATTTTAGCAAGTTTAAGGCAAGAAGGAAAATATCCCAATAAAAATGAATGATTTATAGCTTCAGATAATGTTTTAATTGCAATAAAAGGTAATTCTTTTAGTATATTTAAGGAAATACCATCTATGCCAGTAGAAGATTTATTTTTTATTAAATTTAAAGTATATTTAATTTCATCAGGATTTGTTTCATATAATATAAACGCATTAGTTATGTTGATATCGTTAAGGTATGAAATGGGATCAACATTACAGCTAATTTTTTTAGTAATATTTTCTGCAACAGAGCAATAAAAATCATTCAAATCATTTGGTAATAAATCAGTATTTATGTCAGTTGAAAGTTTATTTCGATTAGTAAATTCATTGACAACAGACCAACATTCTTTTTGGAAATTTGTTGAGTTATTGATACGATTTTCATAAAACTTCCTTTTTGCATGATGTATTACTTTACGGTATGTTTTCTTATATATTTTAAAATAGTTTATTACGAAGTCAGTATTAGGATAAAATTTTGTTAAGGTATGAAGAAAACGTAAATTTTTTGAAGATAAACGAATACCAGACGTAATCCAGTTTTTTCTTTTTGGTTTATTTTTAACATGTTGAAGAGGAAAGCTTTTATCCACAATTTTACAAAGATTATCATGAAAATCATTAAGTGGGTCATTCGAATTATTAATAAAGTTCCATTGAAAATTTTGACAGTGGAGTTTAAAGTTATTAAAATTTCTTTTGCTAAATATTCTTTTTTTAATGTTATTTTCTTTTTTGACAAGGTCAATTTTGATAGGGCATATTGCAAAAATATAGCTATGGTCAGAGAAACCTGGGTCCGAGATCTCATAACTAAGATCATCAAGAAAATTTGTACAAATATAGTCTATTGTTGTTGATGAATTAGAGGTTGTTCTAGTTGGAGAGCTAATATGCATTTTAATATTAAATGAAGATAATAAATATTGAAGTATTAATGTAAAATTATTATTTTTATCTAAATAATCTATATTTAAATCTCCAGTTAAAAGAATTTTACTTTTTGAAGGAAATTTATATAATAAACTTTCCAAATTTTTGATAAAATTATTAATTATGTTAGTATTGTTTTCTGGAGTACGGTATAAGCAGATAATGTATAAATTAATTTTTTTTGAAAAAATAATTGTAAATTCAAATTCTTTTTCAATTAACATGTTGTTATATTTGTCAAATGTTACAAATTCCAGAGTTTCAAAAATATATCTATTAATCAATGCAATAGTTCCTCCTCCTCTGGAGTTTGTTCTACAAAATTTTGATACTATAACATATTCAGGTAAGTACAAGGGTTCATCACTATTTAGCCAGTGTTCAGTAAGGAGTAATATACCAGGATATTTAAGATTATTTAATAAAACTGTTAATTGGTTTGTTTTATTTCTTATTGATTGAATATTTAAATAAAAAATACTAATTAATTGATCAGAGTTTAGACTAAAAAAGACTTGTAAATAGTGGGTCTGTTTATTTCTTCTAAATTGGCAGTTTTTTTTGAAAACAAATTAGTTTCAAAATTGGTAAACGTTAAAGTTTTTAAAACAATATTATTGTATTTTAAATTACTTTTAATACGATCAGCCAAATGTTTATAAAAATTATATCTTGAATTAAAATCAAACATATTAATAATTTGAATAGATATGTTTCTGTTTTGAAACATAAATTGGTTAATAAAAGGAATTATGTTAAAATAAAATGATTTTTTCTTTACACAAATAATAAGATTAGTTATTTTACCTATGTTTAACAAATTTTTTAAATACCTTGGATTGTTAATTATTTCTTCTGTGTCCCTATTGAGGAACAAAATTAGATGGTCTGTAGATTTAAGTTCTTTATAAGTATCTGCTGTTCTGGATATTAGTTTTGAGATAGGCAAATTCGGTGTTAAGTATGATTCGATACTGAATTTTCCAATTTCCATAATTTCTTGAAGTTTGGTTGCACATCCTCTTCCAAAATGATCTCCGATAATTTTTATTTTTGGTGAGTTATCAGTTTTATAAATATTTGATTTATTGGGTTGTTGATGTGGTGTAGAGTTATAATTTTGTAGTATATGTTGTTGGGCAGAATTTTGATTTAAAGATAATTCTTTATCTATTTTTTTCGGAATAGTTTTTTGATTATTTTTTTTCTTTTTCAACCTTTGGAATGTAGATATTGTCTTTTCTTTTGATAATAAAGTAAGAGGGTCTTTAGAGTTATATAACAAGGTGTCTTTATCTAATTTGTTGTTTTTCATATTAGCAATAGTTAGTTCTTTTTGAGTTATATTGAGACTCGGTTGGCTTTGTTTGTTACTGTCTTTTAAAGTTTTTATCTCCCTCTTGAGAATACAAATTTCTTCTTCTAATTTTGGAATGGATTGTAAGGAATTCGTACACTTAGAACAGAGGAAAATCATTTTTCGATTTTTTAATGTGATTGTTTTATATTCAGTATTAGATATTTTTGAACAGTTTTTACAAATAATAATTTTGCAAAGGTCACATTCAGTACCAAAAGTTTGTCCTGGTTTAGGGTTTGAAAGATATATAAAGCTTTGCTTACATTCTGAACATTTGAATACATTACTGTTATATTCTTGTTTCGAATCAAATGTTAAATTATTTCCTTCTAATGTAGAGTTTGATGAATCATACATTTGACTTATTGAATCTTGCAATTTTTGATGAGTTTTTTTAATATGAATTTTTAAACCATTTGAATTCTTAAAATATTTTAAACAAGTTTGGCATTGGTTTTCTGCGGTCGTATCGTTTGAGACCTCATTTAAAAGATCAAAATGACCCTGATCCGGATTCCCAGAAAACAAAAGATGGATTGTTTTAGAAAATTTATTATGAAGAATGTCTGTTGGTTTATCAAAATTAAAGATTTTATCGTTACATTGATTTTGAATTTTGTAAATGAAAAAATTTAGTTCGTATGTCTCTGAAAGAGCAGTGCATTCGATTGCCGTACCATATGTTCCATTTGTACCCATTTTTTGTAAATAAACATTTTTACAAATTTGATTTGTTAAAAAATTTTGAAAATTATTCCAATTTTGATCAATATATAGGACTGCTTTGTTTCTTATTTCATAGTGTTTATCTTCGGAATTAAATAAAAATTTACTTACAGATCTAAAAAGACAGTTTCCATCTCCTAAAATTGTATTTCTTTTGAATTTCATAGTTTTTTGTTTGATAACATAATTTTCTTAATACTTTTGTAAACTACAAATTTATATATTCACCTAATAAGGGACTTCGATTCTTTGTATTAATATAGTTTTGTAAAAATATCTGGCCTGGTTTTATTGTAAAAAATGGTAAAATAGTGTATAAATTTTTTAAACTTGTTTTGACAATATTATGACATAAAATTGTGGTAAGTGCTGTAATAATTAAAGAAAATATATCACACTATGAGGAGATGGGATATAAAACCATAGAGATTCAAGCTACATTAGTAAGTGTAAAAACCAAAACATATACATTAGTCATAAGTGCTGTCTATATACCACCAAGGCACTTACTAAAGAAAAATCAATATCTTAATTTTCTCAGAAAATTAGGAAACCGTTTTATAATTGGAGGTGACTTTAATGCAAAAAATACCTACTGGGGATCTAGACTGACGAATTCTAAAGGAAAATTACTTTTGCAAGCTATTAGTGAATATCAATGTGAGCCGATATCAACTGGTAAGCCCACATACTATCCAACAGATCCAGGAAAAATTCCAGATCTAATTGATTTTTTTATAGTAAAAAATATATCTTTAAGTTTTGTAGATATAGAAGAAAGTTTTGATTTACACTCAGATCATTCACCTATTATTCTAACTCTTAGTAAAAACATAATAAAGAAAGAAGCAAATATCTCACTAGTTAATAAACTGACTGACTGGATTAGTTTTAAACAAAGTCTGTCAGAAAAAATAAACCTATCAGTACCATTGCAAACGCCAGAACAAATCGATATATTTTGTTACAAATATTCAACAAGCAGCTTGGGAAAACAGTCCAAAACCAAAGAGAATTTTTAAGGGAAAAACCTATCCAAAGGAAATTAGAGACCTTATATTGGAAAAAAGGAAACTAAGAAGAAAGTGGCAACAAAGCCGTGATCCTCGGGACAAAACAAATCTTAACAACATGACGCAGCGCATTAGGCGAGAAATTCTAGTAATAAAAAATGAATCTATTAACCATTTTCTTAATGAACTTACAGATGATAAAAATACCGACTATTCCCTTTGGAAAGCAACCAAAGATTTTAAAAGACCAATTATCCAAATTCCACCCATACGAAAATCTAACAACCAGTGGGCAAGGAGTAACGAAGAAAAAGCAGATATTTTTGCGAGTCATTTAGAAAAAACATTTCAGCCCCACGAAGCACCAGATGAACACTTTCATTTAAATGAACCCCATCAAATCGAGGACCATATTAAGCTTACATCACCAAAAGAAATATTAACAGAAATCAAAAATATTAATTCGAAAAAAGCCCCAGGGTATGATCTTATTAACGGGGTAGTCATAAAACAACTCCCCAGAAAAGCTATCGTAAAACTATGCCACCTAATTAATGCGTCTTTTAGGCTTAGGTATGTACCTAAACTGTGGAAAGTTGCAGAAGTTATCATGATTCCAAAACCGGGAAAACCACTCCATGACGTGTCATCTTACAGGCCAATATCTTTGCTGCCAATTATATCCAAGCTCTATGAAAAATTATTGCTTAAAAGAATAAAACCCATCATAGAAAGACAAGAAATTATTCCATCTCATCAATTTGGTTTTCGAGACAAGCATTCCACGATAGATCAAGTACACAGAATTACTAATATAATAGAAAAAGCACTAGAAGAGGGAAAAGTTTGTTCTGCAGTTTTTCTAGATGTAGCACAAGCATTTGACAAAGTGTGGCATGAAGGCCTTAATTTTAAACTAAAAAGGTTTCTGCCAAAACAATATTCGGATATTTTGGAATCATACATATCTGATAGACATTTTAGAGTAAAACAGGAAGACTCATACTCAAATTTAAGATAAATTCAAGCAGGCGTGCCCCAGGGTAGCGTACTAGGCCCCTATCTATACTTATTATTCACTTGTGATATCCCAAAGCCAGAAAATTGGCACTTAGCAACATTTGCCGATGATACTGGTTTATTGACGGTAGAAAAATCTATTGAAAAATGCATAGAAAAACTTCAGGATGCAGTCACCCAAATTCACAGTTGGACCACAAAGTGGCGAATAAAATTAAATAAACCAAATCAATTCATGTTGATTTTACAAACAAAAATATAAATCACATACAAATAACAATTAACAACATTCCAGTACCATATTCGAATCAGGCAAAATATCTAGGTATGACACTTGATGCCAAATTGCGCTGGAAAGCACATGTTAAGAAGAAAAAAAGAAGAACTTGAGATAAGGTATAGAAAAATGAACTGGCTAATTGGAAGGAAGTCCAATTTAACAATTCATAATAAGTTACTGCTTTATAGACAAATACTGAAACCAGTATGGACATATGGTATTCAACTATGGGGTTGTGCTAAAGAGAGTAACATTCTAGTTGTACAGAGATTTCAAAATAAAGTATTAAGAAACATTGTGAATGCACCTTGGTACGTTCGAAATAGTGACCTTCATCGAGATCTAAAAATCGAAACTGTAGCAGAGACTATAAAAAAGTACGCAAAAAGCCATGAAGATAGACTCCATCGGCATGTGAATGTGGAAGCAATTCAGCTTTTAGACAATACTATGCTAGTTCGACGACTAAAAAGAGTGAAGCCGTTTGAGCTAGTAAACTAAGTGAATTACACATAAAACAAAATAATACTATAAACACAACACAATTGTGAGTTACAGACTAAACAAAGCGGGGAGAACTGTTGAGTGAACCCTAATTTTAAATCTGACTTTTCTAGTAAATTAAGTTAAAACAAAATTGCTAATTAGTCTTACTGACTAGATTGTAATAAAAAAAACACAGTGTGTTTGACAAATAAAAAAAAAAAACTTAAAAATAAAATCATCTGGCTATGTTTTCCTGACAATCTATTCCGTCTTAAATTTGTACCTGACCCGGCCTTAAAGAATAGCTTTTCACTGCAAAGGTAATTTTGCAGTATTTCAATTTTTACATAGGATTTCTATTAGTAAATTAAAGAATAAACTCCGTCGCGGGCGGATTGTTATGCCTCAAGAAAGCGAACATACAACTGAACATATTTTCGCTGATCACGCTCAAAGACGAATTCGAATTTATTCCGAGTCAGAGATCGATTTTTTTGGCAACAAACAAAAGCAATTAAAAATCGGAATCGGACATGTATATGGCTGCACTACGTTTCATATCGAATTTAAATATTTAATTCGAATTAATTTGAATACGGATGATTAATCCGAGTACCACTTTAATCTGATTCAGTATATTCGAATATTAAAATCATCCGAGTATTGACAACACTATCAAGGACTCGCGGCTACAGACTAAAATGCACTCTGGCTCCTTCGATTTCGAGGTTATGTTTTAATTGTTTTGTTTTTGTTTAAGCATGGAATAAATAAATTTCTTCGATGGTGGAAGTGTTTGAAGTCCTTTCGAGTTTTAAAAATTAGTATTAAAAATATTTGTCGTGTCGTTAGTTCGGTCAAATTTAGTTCAAAATAGCGCTAGTAACGAAATAGGGTGTCTTTCTAACATATTTTTTCAAAAAAAAACTTCCCTGACTACTTTTGCGGGATCCTAGCGGGTGTGAAACAAAACCGAACCGAACCGAACTTAACCGAATCGAATTATCGATTTAGTTCGGTTTGGTTTCACAACCTCTGGGATGCCGGTTCGGTTCAGTTCCGTTCGGTTCGGTTCGGTTTTGTTTCACACCCGCTAGGATCCCGCGAAAGAAGCCAGGGAAGTTTTTTTTTGAAAAAATATGTTAGAAAGACACCCTATTTCGTTACTAGCCCTATTTTGAACTAAATTTGACCGAACTAACGACACGACAAATATTTTTAATACAAATTTTTAAAACTCGAAAGGACTTCAAACACTTCCACCATCGAAGAAATTTATTTATTCCATGCTCCAGGCTATTTAAACAAAACAATTAAAACATAACCTCGAAATCGAAGGAGCCAGAGTGCATTTTAGTCTGTAGCCGCGAGTCTATCAAGGGGGAAACAACTGTTTACCTTGCATTAACCATATAAATTAGCATGGCATTACAGTAATTTATGTGTGAATTTCTTGGCATTATTCAAATATTTACACAGCATTACTTTCAACATATGTATAAATTTTGGGTCAGTTGTTACCCCCTTCATTTCAATAGTTTAATAAAGTGCACTGGACTGTCCCAAGAAAATCATGGTATTACCTTTCCATTGTCTTATGACAAATGTAAAATTTTGATTGAGGCATTATGATTCAACAATGTATACTGTGCACTTGTTCGTTTGGTGTTCCATTTCACTTTGGCAGGTTTTTTATAGTGGTCATAAAGAGAGCTTAGAGAAAGTGCAGAGAAAATTTTTAAGAAGAGTGGGAGAGGATGGTTATTTCTTGGTATAAAGAAATAGGGGTGTGAAACTAGCAGCCAGTTGCCCGCAGCCAAAGTGTGAAGTTAGCAGCCAGTTTCCCGCAGCCAAATTGTGAAGTTAGCAGCCAGTTTCCCGCAGCCAAATTATAAAATTGGCAGCTATACTATAATGCTAGCAGTCAATTCTTCAAGCTGCCTAAGAGCAATTTACTCTAATTATTCTGTAAGCCTTCATTGTGTTTTAATGAAAATCTTTAAAAAACATATATATTTATCGGTTTCACAACGTTCTACGTCTTCCGATACCCAATCTCCACTCGTTTCTGTTTGCCCATAATTCATCATCTAGGCCTCTTATTCTTATTTCACTATCTATTCCTTCTCTTCAGCTTCTCCTCGGCCTTCCTCGTTTTCTTCGGCCAGTTGGTTTCCATTGTAATATTTGTTTAGGTAGTCTTCCATCATCCATTCTTTGTACATGTCCGTACCACACCAATTGTTTTGTTCTTATATCATCCACTAGAGTACGTTCACCCACTGTCATAATTTCTCTTATTCTTTGATTGGTAACTCTTTCTCTTTTTGATTTCCCTGCTGCTCTTCTCCAATAGTCCATCTCCGTAGCGGAAAGCATTTTTTATGTTCTATCTTTGATTGGCCATACTTCTGAGCCGTATGTAATAATACTTTTAACAATGGTGTTATATATAAGCTTTTTGTTATGTTTTGATATACTCTGGTCCCAAATTATTCCATTTAATAAAGTTATTGCTTTTCTTCCTTGTACGTTTCTATCTTTTATAGCTTTGTCTAGTGTTCCGTCAGCTGTAATTTTTAGACCCAAGTATTTATACTCATCAAAGGACTGAATTCGCTGCCCAGTATTTAAGATTAGATCCTGTTTCGTTCCACCAATACACATATACTCTGTCTTATTGATATTAACCTCTAGTCCCCACTTTGTAACGTGTCATTTTTACGTTTAAGACAACGTTACATATTTGTTTATTTAGGTAAATAATCAAGGCTCTTTGATTCGTCTTTCTGTACACAAAGTAAGGGTATTTTATAGAGCTAGGTTTGGAGGTTATATAGTGTCTAGGAAGTTACCTTAAAAGGAGGCATTCCATCGAATTACTGTGGACACTACGCACATCGCATTATCTGGACATCGTAATTGGAATTTAGGATCACAGGTTTTGGGAAAATCACATAAAACTTTTGGTTGTTTTGTTTATTTCTGCAGTTTCGTCGTTTACTTGACGTACATAAAGTTAAACAGCTGTTATGCTGGGGAATGGCGGCGTTGCCGCATCACAAATGGTTTCAGTAACAGGAAGGAAACATTTAGATGAGCATTTCATTCCCTTACGTTTATTCTCGAGGATATTGGGACAATCCGAACCCCATATTCTTCACGGATTGGCTGGTTTTGATGGCACGAGAGCATATTTAGGTCCACGGTTTGACCAGGAACAACCGAGGCTCCGCCACTTTGATATCTTTATTAATTTGATAGGGAAAGGATAAAATAAATACGAGTTATGCACTTTTGTAAATGGGAGATAAACGAGGGATAAAAACCAAGACTAAAAGAATAAACGAAATCGTGTGAGTTAAGATCTGAACACTCTTGTGCCGAGCTTCTTAGCAGTAGTTCAGTGTGTATTTTTGGGTTCAGGTTCAGAAACAACTTTATTACAGTAGAAATGTTTTACAAGAATGGCGTCAAACCATATGAATCTTAGAGAAAACATATATAAAGAGCAAAGGAAACTTGTGACTGAAACTGTAGCTAAAATACAACTAAATTCTACACTTAGTATAGCTTTACTCATATGGGAATTGGTTGAGTGTTCGAATATTCCTGGGTTTGCTGCATGCCCTGATCTCCAGTAATTGATTTTACAGTTGATGGTTTCAATGCTGAGCTTCTTCTAGTCCGTCGGGTTATTCTTCTTCTACTTGATATGTTGGTGGGGGTCCGGTAGGCAAATGTTCGGTCAAATGTATGGAGGGTGTCTCGACGTCCTTGTTATAAAAATTTAAACCGTGGAAATAGATCCGACAACACCTCAAGGTGCGTTTTACGTACTTCCTATCCCCTTGGTCGGTGCTGCCCCCTATATACCTGTATAGAACTATTGCTGTATCTCCTCATTGGTTACTTTGAAAACCCCGGGTTTTTTCTTCCAGTCTTGCCACTGAAGGTAGAGATTTATTTTTGGCGAAAAAGTTTTTTATAAATAGGTTCGCATCCTTTATTTGAATTTAACCGGGAAGATTAGGTTGGTACTATTGCGTTTTACCGTCCCCACTCCCCACCAAATTTACAAAACGGTTTCCGGCGACTTCATTATTCTGGTATTCTCGACGAAGTGCTTTGTCTCTCTTTGCTATCGAATTTTGGCTGGGTCGGCAGCAGGCTCTGGGATCGCCATTGTTTTGGTTAGTGGCACTGCAAAAAACTGCAGGTTCAGTCCCAGAGACTGTACAAGTGAGTCCGTCGTGTCTAGGCGTAATCTGGAGTGACGCTCGCACCCTTTTGAGGGGAATTTTAAGTCGGCCTACGCCATTTTGTACGGAAAGAGCAGCGGTAAGTTCGATTTTATTTTTTTTCATTTTTTTGTATTTGAGTACTCTTCAAGATAATATTTGCCTCCCAAATTGTAGTTATTTTTCGTGTGAAATGTACTTTTTTTGACAACAGACGTGGGGAATTTTTGGCGTTTTTAGATTTTTCTTTTAACCACGTGTTGGATAAAAACTATATATTGTTTTTCTCCTTTGTCTACAGCCCTGTCCATTCCATCGGCAGCGGTGCTGGACGCTGGTGGGAAGCCGGACGAGCCAGTTCTAACCCTGGGAAAGGTACGTAGGGTTATTTTAGTTCATCTGTTTAAATCTGCTGTATTTTATTGAGTCGACATGGGGTTCACCAGGAAACTGAAACATTTCATTTTCCACAGGGTTCTACGCTCGGGCAAAGAATCAGCAACATTTTCCACAACCAGTGTGGCCCTAGCGTGATGTGCTAAGCGGGCACTAGGGGAGGCGCGAGCAGAACGGGACCTGGAGTAGTGGAAGATGTCTGGAAACAGGTTCACAAAATAAAACAACCTATTGTTCAATTAACCAACAACTTAAAAACTAATCAAGGACCAAGGTAGGAGCAAGCCTTAACTATAACTTTTTTCATAAACCTTCAATATAATTTAGACATAATCTTTTCATATAAATTTATAATATCATTTAGACGTAATCTTTCATATATAAGTTTTCACAGTATAATTTCAACATTGCTTGTAAACGCAAGATAAGGTATGACGTCATGACCAAAATTTTGCGGCATATTTAAGTAACATTTTTTTCTTCGAAATTGAAAGTGCTTTGCGTTTAAATATTTTACTCTGTCCTATAATAATTCAGCACCATCTTTTCCTCAGATTTTAAAATAAACAAGATGAACTAAATTTCTTTGTTATTTGTACAACCCAATGACCAACTTTGCGGAGACAAAAGAGAGATGAGATTACATGTTTTAACGGTTTCTTTACACATTTTTACCTCATGGGGTGGATCTCGGACTGGGTTGCTGTCTGTCTCATTCTACCCAACGTAGAATGATGACAGCAGATATTTGGTCCGGATCTCCCCTATGACAGAATAATTTTGGAAGTATATCTTATTTTTAACCATCATTTATACAACTGAGTCTCACACTACTGATTCAGATGTAGATAACTATGACCTGTTAAAGGAGTCCGTCTACCTGTAAAGTGCTTCTAGTTTTGTCATCATAATTCAATCTTTTAGAATTTTATTCTGTCTATTAGTCAATGGGTTTTTAATTACACAAATACTCTGGAAGCCTCGGAAGTAAGTAGAATTTCATTGTTTGGCTGCAACGTTTGGGTTGAACTGTATTTTATTTAAGATCTTCTTTGTAAAACATTGGTATTAAATAATGTGGCGCACTTAAAATTTTCTTATTTCTGAACCCCCCCCCTTCTCCACTGTATAAAAGTTACCGGGCATATCAATGTTTTACCTAGCTGGAAATTACAGTTCTGCTTCCAGATATTTGTTTAATTATTCAATGGTTTTGTTGTGTCACAAGTCGGCAAATTGTCACTATCCTAATTACAGTGTCACAAAATGGCGGCAACGTCTTTAAGCTGCCACAAATGTCACACAACTTTTTTTTTAAGGCCACAAATTGGCGCCCAAATTCTTTTTAACTTTTTTTTAAGGCCACAACTTATTGTACTCTTCTATTAGTTTTTTCTTATGATGGCTTCAATGTACCGACAAAGTTTGATTGCGTAACTCTGTCACTAAGTGTGATTTTTGAATTTTTTTCTAATTTCCATACTATTATCCATTTCTCCATGTTAAACGGCGCCCAAGGAGATGCGGCTTACACCGCTGATTACTTATGATTGCCCCGTTGTACCGACAAAGTTTGACCGCGTAACTCTGTCGCTAAGTCTGATTTTTGAATTTTTTTCTAATTTCCATACTATTATCTATTTCTCCATGTTAAACGGCGTGCAAGGAGATGCGGCTTGGACATCTGATTTCTTATGATTGCCCCGTTGTACCGACAAAGTTTGATCGCGTAACTCTGTCGGTGAGTGTAATTTTTGAATTTTTTTCTAATTTCCATACTATTATTCATTGCTCCATGTTAAACGGCGCGCAAGGAGATGCGGCTTGGACAGCTGATTTCTTATGATTGCCCCGTTGTAGGTACCAAAAAAGTTTGATCGCGTAACTCCGTCGCTAAGTGTGATTTTTGAATTTTTTTTAATTTTCATATCCATTTCTCCATATTGAGCGGCATGCATTAAGATGCGGCTTGGACTTTTGATTTCTTATGACGGCCCCATTGTACCGACAAAGTTTGATTGCGTAACTTTTTCGATAAAGTATGTTTTTTAATCGGGTAGATCGACTTCAGATCATCTCTTTTGTATAACCCAAGTTATTGAAAAGAAAATGGCATACGGACAAGAGCTCCATCTGCTTTACGTAGATTTGCAGAAGGCATATGATAGTATACCACTAAATCTACTTTGGAAAGCGTTGGAAAAGACAAACATAAGCGTACAACTAATTAAGGCCATCAAAGAGTTATACCGCAATAGTAAGGCAAAAGTTAAAATAAAAGGAAAACTAACCAAAGGCTTTCAAGTAAATAAAGGTCTTAAACAAGGTTGCTGTATCTCGCCTACGCTCTTCAAGATATATTTGGAACAGGTCCTTAAGGTCTGGAAGAGAAAATGCCAAAACATGGGAATTCCTTTGGATGAAACCACCTTGTATACTTTATGTTTCGCCGATGATCAGATAGTGGTGGCTCAGGATTATGACGACCTCGAATATATGACACGAAAACTAATAGAAGAGTACAATAAGTTGTGGCCTTAAAAAAAAGTTAAAAAGAATTTGGGCGCCAATTTGTGGCCTTAAAAAAAAAGTTGTGTGACATTTGTGGCAGCTTAAAGACGTTGCCGCCATTTTGTGACACTGTAATTAGGATAGTGACAATTTGCCGACTTGTGACACAACAAAACCATTGAATAATTAAACAAATATCTGGAAGCAGAACTGTAATTTCCAGCTAGGTAAAACATTGATATGCCCGGTAACTTTTATACAGTGGAGAAGGGGGGGGGGGGGTTCAGAAATAAGAAAATTTTAAGTGCGCCACATTATTTAATACCAATGTTTTACAAAGAAGATCTTAAATAAAATACAGTTCAACCCAAACGTTGCAGCCAAACAATGAAATTCTACTTACTTCCGAGGCTTCCAGAGTATTTGTGTAATTAAAAACCCATTGACTAATAGACAGAATAAAATTCTAAAAGATTGAATTATGATGACAAAACTAGAAGCACTTTACAGGTAGACGGACTCCTTTAACAGGTCATAGTTATCTACATCTGAATCAGTAGTGTGAGACTCAGTTGTATAAATGATGGTTAAAAATAAGATATACTTCCAAAATTATTCTGTCATAGGGGAGATCCGGACCAAATATCTGCTGTCATCATTCTACGTTGGGTAGAATGAGACAGACAGCAACCCAGTCCGAGATCCACCCCATGAGGTAAAAATGTGTAAAGAAACCGTTAAAACATGTAATCTCATCTCTCTTTTGTCTCCGCAAAGTTGGTCATTGGGTTGTACAAATAACAAAGAAATTTAGTTCATCTTGTTTATTTTAAAATCTGAGGAAAAGATGGTGCTGAATTATTATAGGACAGAGTAAAATATTTAAACGCAAAGCACTTTCAATTTCGAAGAAAAAAATGTTACTTAAATATGCCGCAAAATTAATTTTTATAAAAAATTAGCCGTCATACTATGTATGTTTTAGAGCAATATAAATGATTTTTTAAAAAGTTTTATCGTATTGTTTTATTTTATAGTATTGTTACAGAGCATATTCAACGCGATTGTCGTGTCCAAATGAGGTCTCGCTCACCATCTACTGGGACAGAGTACCGAAGAAGAGATCAGGAAAACTAAAACTAGTCAACGCAGAGGGGCTTAAAACATACTGCTGACAGTCTTAACATCGACGGACTTATTAATGGAAGAAAAGTTAACATAACAGTAGACACTGGTGCTGCCATATCATTGCTTAAGTTCAAAATTGCAACGAGATATAAAATTCGACCAACAGAAAAGAAAATAACACTTTAGACTGTGACTGGAGAATCCGCCGACGTGTTGGGGCAGACATAGACCTACAGCTGGGGAGGTTGAAGATTCGCCACTCGGTATTAGTTGCAGACATAGAAGACGAATTTATTTTGGGAATGGACCTGATAAGTAAACATGGATTTGCGTTTGATAATAAACTTAATACCCTAAGATTTGGGAACGAAGAGTTCATTTTGTCAAATAGTCACATCAATAAAGAACCAATAAAGGTGGTGGCAGTATGCACAACAAGACTAGTCGGTAACAGTGAGACCATAATAATTGGGAGGCTAGAAAGTAAAACATCAAGCTGCGTCGGACTCATAACCCAACAAAACACACCCAACACCTACCTCGTTGTAAAATCACTAGTTAAAACCGATAAAGACATCCCGATTAGAGTCGCCAATATTTTCCCAAATAGTGTCAAAATTAATAAGGGGGAGGTGGTAGCATTATTTGAACCAGTACAGAAAGTAGCCAACTTCCGAGGATACAAGCAAGTTACCAATGGAGGTACTTTAGCAATTTGAGTCAACTTGGCAACATCTCACTCCAGAAGAATTTAGTAAAGCGAGAGAGTTTATAGAAGAACAAAGTAATATCTTCGAAACTAGGAGTAGTTCGGGACGCACAAACCTTATTCAACATGCTATCAACACTGGCGATGCCCAACCGATAAGACAGCCCCCAAGAAGACTACCAATGACCAAGCAAGAAGAAGTTCACAATCTCATTAATAAAATGCTCAGCGACGGTGTTATTGAAGAGTCATCAAGTCCTTGGTCATCTCCTGTGGTGGTCTCTAAAAAGGATGGAAGTACTAGATTTTGTGTCGACTACAGGAAACTTAACGATGTGACCAAGAAAGATAGTTACCCACTGCCAAGAATAGACGACACATTAACAACGTTGGCAGGATCATATTGGTTTTCTACTCTTGACCTGAAAAGTGGATATTGGCAAGTAGGAATCTTTGAAAGAGATAAAGAGAAGACTGCATTCTCTGCTGGAAGTGGACTTTATCAGTTTAATGTGATGCCATTTGGCCTGTGCAATGCCCCAGCTACATTTGAAAGACTAATGAAAGTCGTTCTACGAGGCCTTACTTGGAAAACCTGCCTAGTCTATTTGGATGATGTCATAGTAATGGGGAAATCATTTCAAAATCATCTAGATAATTTACGAGAAGTATTCTCAAGAATCAGGAACGCAAATCTTAAATTGAACTCAAAGAAATGTTTTCTGTTCCAAGAAAAAGTTGAGTTCCTGGGTCACGTCGTTTCCCGAGAAGGCATCCATACCGACGAAAAGAAGTTACAAGCAATAAAAGAATGGCATCAACCTCGTGACAAACATGAATTGAGAAGCTTTTTGGGTCTGTGTACATACTACAGACGATTTGTAGAAGGATTCGCCAAAATAGCGTCTCCATTACATACACTTACAGAAGATAAAGCTTCTTACAGATGGAATACTGAATGTGACCAACCATTTAGAAGACTGAAGGCAGCATTATGTTCTAGTCCGATTCTCGCATATCCTATTCCAAAAGGTAAATTCATATTAGATACTGATGCGAGCAACTATGGCATAGGAGCAGTACTCTCCCAAGTTCAAGATGGAGAAGAACGGGTCATCGATCTTTTCAGCAAAAAGCTATCCAAACCAGAGAGAAATTATTGTGTTACCAGAAAGGAGCTCCTAGCCATCATTAAATCCGTAGATCACTATCACAAATATCTCTATGGACAAGAGATTCTGATTAGAACGGATCATGCTGCGTTACAGTGGCTCATGAAAATGAGACGACCTGAGGGGCAAGTCGCGAGATGGATAGAAAAGCTACAACAATACCATTATAAAATTAAGCACCGAGCGGGAAGGGTGCATAATAATGTGGATGCATTGTCCAGAAGACCTTGCCCTGAGGATTGTAAACATTGCAGGAAAATTGACCAGAAAGAAGGAATTACCTACGTGCGCCAGATAAAGTTAGAACCAGATGAAGAATGGATGTCGGCTTCGATTAGAACCACACAACTTAACGACAAAGATGTAGGACCTATCTTGCGATTGAAAGAAGATAACAAGCCACGACCATCATGGCAAGATATCGCAAACCAAGGGGTGATATTCAAATCACTGTGGGCACAATGGGATTCACTGATAGTAGAGGAAAACATCCTTAAACGTGCCTGGGAAAGTGCCGATGGCCTTACTGTGGTTAATGAAGTAGTGGTTCCTAGGAGCATGGTAGACAATATAGTGGCCGAATGCCATGGTGGAAAATCAGGCGCGCACCTAGGCATAAATAAAACCATGGACAAAATTCGAAACCGATTTTATTGGGTCAATTACTTTCAAGATGTGAAAAACTGGTGCCGCCGATGTTCGACTTGTGCAGCCAGCCAAGGTCCCAAAACAAGGTCCAGAGGTTAAATGAAACAATATAACGTAGGTCTGCCATTCGAACGCATTGCTATTGATGTGGCCGGACCGTTTCCAGAAACTAAAAAGGGCAACAAATACATCCTTGTTGTCATGGATTACTTTAGCAAATGGCCAGAAGTTTTTGCTTTGCCTAACCAAGAGGCCGCTACAGTTGCAGAAGTTCTGGTAAATGATGTTTTCAGCCGATTTGGCATTCCTTTGGAACTGCATTCAGATCAAGGAAGAAACTTTGAATCAACGCTCTTCCACAATCTCTGTGACCTTTTAGGAATACATAAAACACGGACTACTGCTTTACATCCGCAGTCAGATGGCATGGTTGAAAGATTTAATAAAACAATAGAAGAACATCTGTGCAAAGTTGTTGATGAGCACCAAACAGATTGGGACCAATATATTCCATTGTTTTTGATGGCCTATAGAACCGCCATTCACAATACGACAGGAGCTACTCCATCTAGTATCCTGTTTCGTAGAGAACTGCGTTTACCATGTGATATCATGTTTGGTTCACCTGAAGAAGCACACTTAGAGGTTAATGACTATGTCAAACGTTTAAGGCAAAAGCTGCACGATATCCATGAAGTGGTTAGAGAGCGAATAGAAATAGCCAGTGACCGCATGAAAGCGAGATATGACCTGAAAGCAAACTCTTCAGGGTTCAAAGAAAATGATCAAGTCTGGCTATACAATCCTCAACGCAAGAAAGGAAGATCACCGAAGTTGACACCACCATGGGAAGGGCCTTATAAAGTTGTTAAGAGAATTAATGATGTAGTCTACCGAATCCAGAGAAGCCCGAAGTCCAAGATGAAAGTTGTTCATCTAGACAGACTAAAACCTTACCTGGGAAATGTTGATCGAGACGATCAAACCTGAAGAGGAGGATAGTGTTACAAATTTAAGTAATTTAAATTTTATAATTGGAATTTATTTAGGTTTAGTGTAGTATTAGGTTGATTTATCTTAAGGTTGTATTCTTAGTCTAGGTTTTAGTTGCGTTATCTGTGACTTGCGGTCGCAATAATACGAGAACTTTCCGGACGTCGAAGGCTGCCGGAAAGTTCGAGAGAGATGGACGATCCTATATATAGGGTCGGGGTCGCGCACCAGGCAGTCAGTCAGAGATAACCAATGGTAGTGATCGCTAGATGTTAACGCGAAGTTAATAGGCGTATTAAAGTAGTGAATTATTAGCAAGTTATTAGTAAGTTTAAGTGCGTGTTTTTTGTACATAATTTGTCGGAATAAATTGACGTATCGTTTTCAACAATTGCGAGTTTTAATTGTTGTGGAGAACCCGTAACAGTATATTAGAGACTACTATTAACAGTTTTTAATATACACGACCTATAATGTCTTTTGTTTATTTAGTGTTCTACATAAGCAGTGGCGTATATAGAAAAGTTTCGGAGTGGGCCGAACCGAACCGAGACAGTTTTGGGGGCGCAAGACCCCATGAGACCTTATTTTATGCTATTTTATGTTTGTATGTGTAAAATATCTATAGAAATCTTGACTTCGGGGGGGGGGGGGTGTTCGGTTCGGTTCGGTTGAAACCGAACCCTCCATTGTACCGACAAGGTTTGATCACGTAACTCTTTCGCTAAAGTGTGTTTTTTTTTAAATTTCCATATTATCCATAACTCGGTTGCCAAGTGTGATGAAATTTTTTTTCCATTATCCATTTCTTCATGTTAAACAACGCGCAAGGAGATGCGGCTTGGACAGCTGATTTCTTATGATTGCCCCGTTGTACCGACAAAGTTTGATCGCGTAACTCTGTCGCTAAGTGTGATTTTTGATTTTTTTTCTAATTTCCATACTATTATCCATTTCTCCATGTTAAACGGCGCGCAAGGAGGTGCGGCTTGGATAGCTGATTTATTATGGTGGCTTCAATGTACCAACAAAGTTTGATGGCGTAACTCTGTCGCTAAGAGTGATTTTTGAATTTTTTTCTAATTTCCATACTATTATCCATTTCTTCATGTTAAACGGCGCGCAAGGAGATGCGGCTTGGATAGCTGATTTATTATGATGGCTTCAATGTACCAACAAAGTTTGATCCCGTAACTCTGTCGCTAAGTGTGATTTTTGAATTTTTTTCTAATTTCCATACTATTATCCATTTCTCCATGTTAAAAATCGCGCAAGGAGATGCGGCTTGGACAGCTGATTTCTTATCATGGCTTTAATGTACCGTCAAAGTTTGATTGCGTAACTCTGTCGCTAAGTGTGATTTTTTCATTTTTTTTCTAATTTCCATACTATTATTCATTTCTCCATGTTAAACGGCGCGCAAGGAGATGCGGCTTGGACAGCTGATTTGTTATGATGGCTTTAATGTACCGACAAAGTTTGATCGCGTAACTCTGTCGCTAAGTGTGATTTTTGATTTTTTTTCTAATTTCCATACTATTTTCCATTTCTCCATGTTAAACGGCGCGCAAGGAGATGCGGCTTGGACAGCTGATTTCTTATGATGGCTGTAATGTACCGACATAGTTTGATCGCGTAACTCTGTCGCTAAGTGTGATTTTTGATTTTTTTTCTAATTTTCATACTATTATCTATTTCTCCATGTTAAGCGGCGCGCAAGGAGATGCGGCTTGGACAGCTGATTTCTTATGATGGCTTCAATGTACCGACAAAGTTTGATCGCGTAACTCTGTCGCTAAGTGTGATTTTTGAATTTTTTTCTAATTTCCATACTATTATCAATTTCTCCATGTTAAACGGCGCGCAAGGAGATGCGGCTTGAACAGCTGATTTCTTATGATGGCTTCAATGTACCGACAAAGTTTGATCGCGTAACTCTGTCGGCAAGTGTGATTTTTGAATTTTTTTCTAATTTCCATACTATTATCCATTTCTCCATGTTAAACGGCGCGCAAGGGGATGCGGCTTGGACAGCTGATTTCTTATGATTGCCCCGTTGTACCGATAAAGTTTGATCGCGTAACTCTGTCGCTAAGTGTGATTTTGGAATTTTTTTCTAATTTCCATACTATTTTCCATTTCTCCATGTTAAACGGCGCGCAAGGAGATGCGGCTTGGACAGCTGATTTCTTATGATGGCTTCAATGTACCGACAAAGTTTGATCGCGTAACTCTGTCGCTAAGTGTGATTTTTGAATTTTTTTCTAATTTCCATACTATTATCAATTTCTCCATGTTAAACGGCGCGCAAGGAGATGCGGCTTGAACAGCTGATTTCTTATGATGGCTTCAATGTACCGACAAAGTTTGATCGCGTAACTCTGTCGCTAAGTGTGATTTTTGAATTTTTTTCTAATTTCCATACTATTATCCATTTCTCCATGTTAAACGGCGCGCAAGGAGATGCGGCTTGGACAGCTGATTTCTTATGATTGCCCCGTTGTACCGATAAAGTTTGATCGCGTAACTCTGTCGCTAAGTGTGATTTTTGAATTTTTTTCTATTTTCCATACTATTTTCCATTTCTCCATGTTAAACGGCGCGCAAGGAGATGCGGCTTGGACAGCTGATTTCTTATGATGGCTGTAATGTACCGACATAGTTTGATCGCGTAACTCTGTCGCTAAGTGTGATTTTTGATTTTTTTTCTAATTTCCATACTATTATCTATTTCTCCATGTTAAACGGCGCGCAAGGAGATGCGGCTTGGACAGCTGATTTCTTATGATGGCTTCAATGTACCAACAAAGTTTGATCGCGTAACTCTGTCGCTAAGTGTGATTTTTGAATTTTTTTCTAATTTCCATACTATTATCAATTTCTCCATGTTAAACGGCGCGCAAGGAGATGCGGCTTGAACAGCTGATTTCTTATGATGGCTTCAATGTACCGACAAAGTTTGATCGCGTAACTCTGTCGCTAAGTGTGATTTTTGAATTTTTTTCTAATTTTTATACTATTATCCATTTCTCCATGTTAAACGGCGCGCAAGGAGATGCGGCTTGGACAGCTGATTTCTTATGATGGCTTTAATGTACCGACAAAGTTTGATCGCGTAACTCTGTCGCTAAGTGTGATTTTTGATTTTTTTTCTAATTTCCATACTGTTATCTATTTCTTCATGTTAAACGGCGCGCAAGGAGATGCGGCTTGGACAGCTGATTTCTTATGGTTGCCCCGTTGTACCAATAAAGTTTGATCGCGTAACTCTGTCGCTAAATGTGACTTTTGAATTTTTTTCTAATTTCCATACTATTATCCATTTCTCCATGTTAAACGGCGCGCAGGGAGATGCGGCTTGGACAGCTGATTTCTTATGATGGCTTTAATGTACCGACAATGTTTGATTGCGTAACTCTGTCGCTAAGTGTGACTTTTGAATTTTTTTCTAATTTCCATACTATTATCCATTTCTCCATGTTAAACGGCGCGCAAGGAGATGCGGCTTGGACAGCTGATTTCTTATCATGGCTTTAATGTACCGTCAAAGTTTGATTGCGTAACTCTGTCACTAAGTGTGATTTTTGAATTTTTTTCTAATTTCCATACTATTATCCATTTCTCCATGTTAAACGGCGCGCAAGGAGATGCGGCTTGGACCGCTGATTTCTTATGATTGCCCCGTTTAGACCGATAAAGTTTGATCGCGTAACTCTGTCGCTAAGTGTGATTTTTGAACTTTTTTCTAATTTCCATACTATTATCCATTTCTCCATGTTAAACGGCGCGCAAGGAAATGCGGCTTGGACAGCTGATTTCTTATCATGGCTTTAATGTACCGTCAAAGTTTGATTGCGTAACTCTGTCGCTAAGTGTGATTTTTGAATTTTTTTCTAATTTCTATACTATTGTCCATTTCTCCATGTTAAACGGCGCGCATTGAGATGCCGCTTGGACAGCTGATTTCTTATGATGGCTTTAATGTACCGACAAAGTTTGATCGCGTAACTCTGTCGCTAAGTGTGATTTTTGAACTTTTTTCTAATCTCCATACTATTATCCATTTCTCCATGTTAAACGGCGCGCAGGGAGATGCGGCTTGGACAGCTGATTTCTTATGATGGCTTCAATGTACCGACAAAGTTTAATCCCGTAACTCTGTCGCTAAGTGTGATTTTTGAATTTTTTTCTAATTTCCACACTATTATCCATTTCTCCATGTTAAACGGCGCGCAAGGAGATGCGGCTTGGACAGCTGATTTCTTATCATGGCTTTAATGTACCGTCAAAGTTTGCGTAACTCTGTCGCTAAGTGTGATTTTTGAATTTTTTTCTAATTTCCATACTATTATCCATTTCTCCATGTTAAACGGCGCGCAAAGAGATGCGGCTTGGACCGCTGATTTCTTATGATTGCCCCGTTGTACCGATAAAGTTTGATCGCGTAACTCTGTCGCTAAGTGTGATTTTTGAACTTTTTTCTAATTTCCATACTATTATCAATTTCTCTATGTTAAACGGCGCGCAGGGAGATGCGGCTTGAACAGCTGATTTCTTATGATGGCTTCAATGTACCGACAAAGTTGGATCGCGTAACTCTGTCGCTAAGTGTGATTTTTGAATTTTTTTCTAATTTCCATACTATTATCAATTTCTCCATGTTAAACGGCGCGCAAGGAGATGCGGCTTGAACAGCTGATTTCTTATGATGGCTTCAATGTACCGACAAAGTTTAATCGCGTAACTCTGTCGCTAAGTGTGATTTTTGAATTTTTTTCTAATTTCTATACTATTATCCATTTCTCCATGTTAAACGGCGCGCAAGGAGATGCGGCTTGGACAGCTGATTTCTTATGATGGCTTTAATGTACCGACAAAGTTTGATTGCGTAACTCTGTCGCTAAGTGTGACTTTTGAATTTTTTTCTAATTTCCATACTATTATCCATTTCTCCATGTTAAACGGCGCGCAAGGAGATGCCGCTTGGACAGCTGATTTCTTATGATGGCTTTAATGTACCGACAAAGTTTGATCGCGTAACTCTGTCGCTAAGTGTGATTTTTGAACTTTTTTCTAATCTCCATACTATTATCCATTTCTCCATGTTAAACGGCGCGCAAGGAGATGCGGCTTGGACAGCTGATTTCTTATGATGGCTTCAATGTACCGACAAAGTTTAATCCCGTAACTCTGTCGCTAAGTGTGATTTTTGAATTTTTTTCTAATTTCCACACTATTATCCATTTCTCCATGTTAAACGGCGCGCAAGGAGATGCGGCTTGGACAGCTGATTTCTTATCATGGCTTTAATGTACCGATAAAGTTTGATCGCGTAACTCTGTCGCTAAGTGTGATTTTTGAACTTTTTTCTAATTTCCATACTATTATCAATTTCTCTATGTTAAACGGCGCGCAGGGAGATGCGGCTTGAACAGCTGATTTCTTATGATGGCTTCAATGTACCGACAAAGTTGGATCGCGTAACTCTGTCGCTAAGTGTGATTTTTGAATTTTTTTCTAATTTCCATACTATTATCAATTTCTCCATGTTAAACGGCGCGCAAGGAGATGCGGCTTGAACAGCTGATTTCTTATGATGGCTTCAATGTACCGACAAAGTTTAATCGCGTAACTCTGTCGCTAAGTGTGATTTTTGAATTTTTTTCTAATTTCTATACTATTATCCATTTCTCCATGTTAAACGGCGCGCAAGGAGATGCGGCTTGGACAGCTGATTTCTTATGATGGCTTTAATGTACCGACAAAGTTTGATCGCGTAACTCTGTCGCTAAGTGTGATTTTTGATTTTTTTTCTAATTTCCATACTGTTATCTATTTCTTCATGTTAAACGGCGCGCAAGGAGATGCGGCTTGGACAGCTGATTTCTTATGATTGCCCCGTTGTACCAATAAAGTTTGATCGAGTAACTCTGTCGCTAAGTGTGATTTTTGAATTTTTTTCTAATTTCCATACTATTATCCATTTCTTCATGTTAAACGGCGCGCAAGGAGATGCGGCTTGGATAGCTGATTTCTTATGATGGCTTCAATGTACCGACAAAGTTTGATCGCATAACTCTGTCGCTAAGTGTGATTTTTGAATTTTTTTCTAATTTCCATACTATTATCCATTTCTCCATGTTAAACATCGCGCAAGGAGATGCGGCTTGGACAGCTGATTTCTTATCATGGCTTTAATGTACCGTCAAAGTTTGATTGCGTAACTCTGTCGCTAAGTGTGATTTTTGCATTTTTTTTCTAATTTCCATACTATTATCCATTTCTCCATGTTAAACGGCGCGCAAGGAGATGCGGCTTGGACAGCTGATTTGTTATGATGGCTTTAATGTACCGACAAAGTTTGATCGCGTAACTCTGTCGCTAAGTGTGATTTTTGAATTTTTTTCTAATTTCCATACTATTTTCCATTTCTCCATGTTAAACGGCGCGCAAGGAGATGCGGCTTGGACAGCTGATTTCTTATGATGGCTGTAATGTACCGACATAGTTTGATCGCGTAACTCTGTCGCTAAGTGTGATTTTTGATTTTTTTCTAATTTCCATACTATTATCTATTTCTCCATGTTAAACGGCGCGCAAGGGGATGCGGCTTGCACAGCTGATTTCTTATGATTGCCCCGTTGTACCGATAAAGTTTGATCGCGTAACTCTGTCGCTAAGTGTGATTTTTGAATTTTTTTCTAATTTCCATACTATTTTCCATTTCTCCATGTTAAACGGCGCGCAAGGAGATGCGGCTTGGACAGCTGATTTCTTATGATGGCTGTAATGTACCGACATAGTTTGGTCGCGTAACTCTGTCGCTAAGTGTGATTTTTGATTTTTTTTCTAATTTCCATACTATTATCTATTTCTCCATGTTAAACGGCGCGCAAGGAGATGCGGCTTGGACAGCTGATTTCTTATGATGGCTTCAATGTACCGACAAAGTTTGATTGCGTAACTCTGTCGCTAAGTGTGATTTTTGAATTTTTTTCTAATTTCCATACTATTATCAATTTCTCCATGTTAAACGGCGCGCAAGGAGATGCGGCTTGAACAGCTGATTTCTTATGATGGCTTCAATGTACCGACAAAGTTTGATCGCGTAACTCTGTCGCTAAGTGTGATTTTTGAATTTTTTTCTAATTTTTATACTATTATCCATTTCTCCATGTTAAACGGCGCGCAAGGAGATGCGGCTTGGACAGCTGATTTCTTATGATGGCTTTAATGTACCGACAAAGTTTGATCGCGTAACTCTGTCGCTAAGTGTGATTTTTGATTTTTTTTCTAATTTCCATACTGTTATCTATTTCTTCATGTTAAACGGCGCGCAAGGAGATGCGGCTTGGACAGCTGATTTCTTATGGTTGCCCCGTTGTACCAATAAAGTTTGATCGCGTAACTCTGTCGCTAAATGTGACTTTTGAATTTTTTTCTAATTTCCATACTATTATCCATTTCTCCATGTTAAACGGCGCGCAGGGAGATGCGGCTTGGACAGCTGATTTCTTATGATGGCTTTAATGTACCGACAAAGTTTGATTGCGTAACTCTGTCGCTAAGTGTGACTTTTGAATTTTTTTCTAATTTCCATACTATTATCCATTTCTCCATGTTAAACGGCGCGCAAGGAGATGCGGCTTGGACAGCTGATTTCTTATCATGGCTTTAATGTACCGTCAAAGTTTGATTGCGTAACTCTGTCGCTAAGTGTGATTTTTGAATTTTTTTCTAATTTCCATACTATTATCCATTTCTCCATGTTAAACGGCGCGCAAGGAGATGCGGCTTGGACCGCTGATTTCTTATGATTGCCCCGTTGTACCGATAAAGTTTGATCGCGTAACTCTGTCGCTAAGTGTGATTTTTGAACTTTTTTCTAATTTCCATACTATTATCCATTTCTCCATGTTAAACGGCGCGCAAGGAGATGCGGCTTGGACAGCTGATTTCTTATCATGGCTTTAATGTACCTTCAAAGTTTGATTGCGTAACTCTGTCGCTAAGTGTGATTTTTGAATTTTTTTCTAATTTCCATACTATTATCTATTTCTCCATGTTAAACGGCGCGCAAAGAGATGCGGCTTGGACCGCTGATTTCTTATGATTGCCCCGTTGTACCGATAAAGTTTCATCGAGTAACTCTGTCGCTAAGTGTGATTTTTGAATTTTTTTCTAATTTCCATACTATTATCCATTTCTTCATGTTAAACGGCGCGCAAGGAGATGCGGCTTGGATAGCTGATTTCTTATGATGGCTTCAATGTACCGACAAAGTTTGATCGCGTAACTCTGTCGCTAAGTGTGATTTTTGAATTTTTTTCTAATTTCCATACTATTATCCATTTCTCCATGTTAGACGGCGCGCAAGGAGATGCTGCTTGGATAGCCGATACCTTATGATGGCTTCAATGTACCGACAAAGTTTGATCGCGTAACTCTGTCGCTAAGTGTGATTTTTGTATTTTTTACTATTTTCCATACTATTATCCATTTCTCCATGTTAAACGGCGCGCAAGGAGATGCGGCTTGGATAGCCGATATCTTATGATGGCTTCAATGTACCGACAAAGTTTGATCGCGTAACTCTGTCGCTAAGTGTGATTTTTGAATTTTTTTCTAATTTCCATACTATTATCCATTTCTCCAGGTTAAACGGCGCGCAAGGAGATGCGGCTTGGATAGCTGATTTCTTATGATGGCTTCAGTGTACCGACAAAGTTTGATCGCGTAACTCTGTCGCTAAGTGGGTTTTTTGAATTTTTTTCTAATTTTTATACTATTATCCATTTCTCCATGTTAAACGGCGTGCAAGGAGATGCGGCTTGGACAGCTGATTTCATCAGATCAGACATAGTTTGATCGCGTAACTCTGTCGCTAAGTGTGATTTTTGAATTTTTTTCTAATTTCCATACTATTATCCATTTCTCCATGTTAAACGGCGCGCAAGGAGATGCGGCTTGGACAGCTGATTTTTTATGATGGCTTCAATGTACCGACAAAGTTTGATCGCGTAACTCTGTCGCTAGGTATGATGTTTTATTATTTTTTTATTTTCATACTATTATCCATTTCTCCATATTGAGTGGCATGCTACGAGATGCGGCTTGGACTTTTGATTTCTTATGATGGCCCCATTGTACTGCCAAAGTTTAATTGCGTAACTTTTTCAACAAAGTATGTTTTTTAAAGATTCATTCATTAAAACACAATGAAGCCCTACAGAACAATAATTAGAGTAAATAGCCCTTAGGTAGCTTGAAGAATTGACTACTAGCTTTATATTTGGCTGCGAAATTCACACTTTGGCTGCGGGAAACTGGCTGCTAACTTCACACTTTGGCTGCGGGCAACTGGCTGCTAACTTCACACTTTGGCTGCGGGCAACTGGCTGCTAGTTTCACGCGGATTAAAGAAATTAACTAGTGAGATATTGAAATTGTATTTTATTTATTTAATGTATCAACAGCGTACAAGCGAATAAAAGATACAGATTTATATTATCTAACCTAATAACTACCTATCTACCTACTAGACTAACTTTCAAGGGTCCTATATATAGGTATATATGAATAAATAAATAAATAAGATATAAGTTGTGATAAAAGTGATATTCCGATTGTGTGAATTATGATAACTTGCACTTTAGGAATTTTATTTATAAAATGGCATTATTATTATTTTTTTTGCTGTGGCAATACTGTTAGTACCTAATATTTGATTTGTAACTGCTATATGCATTAATAAAGATTCTGATTTTGATTTGATAGACCAAGTATACCTACTAAATATCTATATCATCCTTGTTTGAAAATTACTTGCTCTATGCCTTAATAAACATTTTGCATTTAGTAAATGGACAATGAAAAATTTATACCATGATCTTTTCCTTATGTCAATTAGTGTGTTTTTCCTTGGGACAGCCACACTGGTGCAACATGAAGTGTGTTTCAAAATTCAATAACATAATTTGAATGCTAAATTCCTTGAGTGATTTCAAAACAAAAAGTTTATATAAGCATAGGTTTACAAACACTTAGTTTCAGAGATACCTACAGGGTGTTAAAATTTACTTTTTTTATATTTTCTGCAGTTTTGAGATGAACCAAATGTGTTTTAATTAATTTGTTTGTTTTGATATAGTTCCCATATAATACTGGAACATTTTTTTTATTTTCTGATACTTAGAAGTGTTTGGTTCAATAGCGAGTTTTTCTAAAACAGCTAGAGATGCGAAATATTGCAAAAAACAAAAAAATTTGCAAATGAAACAGCTATTTTATTTTTTGTTTTAAAATCTACCAGTGGCTTACAACAAAAAAAAATCAGGGAGAAAAGGCAACAAGACCCCTAAAAAAGAATCACCCTGTAGATTTTTACTATTATTTGGCATGTCTAATAGTGTAGTGAGTGCCTATAGCTAAATATATGTGCCAAATTCGAGCTAAATATCTGAAAAACTGGACTAGCTATAGACAAAAAACTACAAAAAAATTACACCCTGTATCTCAAAACAAGGGGTTTGAGGACCTATATTTATATGAAAATTTTGTCTTAGAATCACTCAGAGAATTCAACACTAAAATTATGTTAATAAATTTTGAAACTCCCTGTATATAGTTGGTCAATGAAAAAGTTCACAAAAAATAAACATGATTTATTTCAGACTTGCCAAATGATAATCACAAACTTTTTCCATTAAGGTGTACTTAATCAGGCTTGCAACTATTTTTTTTGAGGCTTTAGGATTTTTTTCCTCCACCATACATCAACCTATTTTTTGTGAAATGAAGCTATTTTTTTATTTAGAAATTTAGCCTGTCACTCATTACTTAAAAAATAGACCAGTAAACTGTAGACTATCTGTATCTTTTTAAGTTAAAGGGTAATTTCATATCAAATAATTTTTTTTTTCTGATCAGTAGTTTTTTAAAATGTATTTTCAAATATCGAAAAATTGACCAATTTTGGTCCAACACAGCTTCACAAAAATTAGAATATCTTGAGAACTACTTACCGTAGGTCTATAAGATGTAGCTTATTGCAAAGGTAGTTGAAATACCTTTCCAAAGATGTGTCACATGACCGATTATATTTTTATCTGTTTTTATATTTAGAAGTTTTGATTTTTTTTTTAAATTTTTTATGACTTTTTTGAAAAAAAAGTATTTTGTTTATCAATGCTTTAGGAAACTATGTGCCACATTTTAAAATGGAGAAATCATGGGTTCAGTATGAAAAAAAATAAATGTTATAATCTAATTAAAAAGTGAAAATTATGAAAATTTTTACAAATAGTTTAATTTATGTATGAATCATGAGAATTGGTCCAGCTAAAAAGATTTTTTGTAAATATTTCACAAACCAAAGCTTCTACGGAATTTTTTATATTCATACAAATTATTGAAAAAAATGTCTTACTACTATATACTGAAAACCATATATTGATGCGATGCAGCGTTAAAAAGTTATAATTTTTTGAATTCCTTAACTGTAAAAACACTGTCATTAACATTAATGGATTTCGACTAAACTTTTTTCAGATCGTTACAGTGTCGAGCACTAATTTCCATAAAAATCTCATGAAAATCGGTTCAGCGGTTTCGGAGCTATCGTGAGCTGGTCAAAATACACCCAAATAACTGAGGGGTGATCAGCTGAACCAAATTTGTACACTGTCCTACAGGACTTTAATAAATTTTTGGTCCTGTAGGACTATACATGTCCTGTATAGTCCTGTACAAGTCCTGTATAGTTCTGCCTCTGGGGTCCTGTATAGTTGCCGGCCTTAGTACTTAATCATGATTCTGGCACCCCCTTGGGCACCCCTTAGGCGCCAGTACCCTTGGGGTCCTGTACGGTCCTGTGGAAGTCCTGTGGGGTCCTGTAGAAAAATTTGTACACCTACTGTGGGCAGCTGATCACCCCTCACAAATAAAACATTTTTGGAGTTATCTGAAAAAAAAATTCGTCGAAGACAAACCTTCTCTAGCCATTGCTAAGCTGGCTAGGACGGTAAAAACGGGCAAAAATCTTTATACCATAAAAATGGCCTTCCTATCAATAATAATTAGTTTTAACAAGCTATGAAAATATACATAAATCAATTGTAAGTATGTACTTACCCTGCTTTAGGCAAATTATTTTTCTTTAAACTTTTTATGAGTTTTATTCGACACCCAGCACATATTTTCTGAAACATTTCTCAATTTTCCAGAATGTTTCTTCAATTTTATCCCCACACCTGGTCGCAAATATTTTAGACCAATCTTTTGGATTATCTTTAATTTCTTTACATTTTTTTATAGTATAATATAGAAGTGCAACACTATCAACAGATCAAGTTTAATTAAATTAAATCGGCATTCTGGCGTGTTTTTGCGACAATTCCTTGCAGGAATTTTCCTGTATCAAACAGGCACAGATTGTCTGGTCTGATTGGCTAGGAATAACTCACCAATGAAAAAGTAGGCATGACAGGAATAAACAAGTTTGCACAAATTAAAACACACGTTTTAGGCCCATAAAATGACTTACACTGACTGGGGGGAGGATGAAAAAAAAAGGGGTATTTTTATTTTAACTTTAATTTACTTACAACGAATTAATATTAAAAATATAACTTCTTCCTTCAGATTTTTGTTGCTTTTATTTGGTTTTTGTTTTTTTTTGACCATGAACCCATATTGTCTCCATTTAGAAATTTTTTTCAAAAAAATCAAAAATGACTTTTTAAAAAAAACATCAATTTTTTTTCTCCAAATTTCAAAAAAAGGGGATGAAAATATAATAGGTCATGTGAAAGGTATTTAAATTGCCTTTACAGCGAGCTATATCTTATCAATCTGCGATAAGTTGTCCTCAAGATATGTTAATTTTTGTGAAGCTGTGTTGGACCAAAATGGGTCAATTTTTCGATTTTTGAAAATTAATTAAAAAAAACAACTGATCAGAAAAAAAATATTTTGGAATTTTTATCCCACCCATATAGATACTGTGTAAGAAATTTTATCAAAATCGGTGAAATGGTCTGCCAAACCTCTGGTTGATTTGATATGAAATTACCCTGAAGGAACAGATATTTTCTGATGACAGTAAATTAAAACTTCATCTTAGCATATCAAACTTGTCATTTTAACAGTCTTTAAATCAGGTAAAATTAAATAAAAAAATTATTTACAGGTCACAATTGGCCTGGCAGGTGAGAACGAAAGTATCAGAGTACTTCCCAGCCTACACCAAGGACTCACCAGCTCAAGTTGACTTTTTGAAAGCCTGAAAGTTGCTACCCACACCTAGCAAAAGGTAAGATAGCCTACATACTTTTCTTCTTAGAATCAAAAAGAGTCACTTGTATAATTATATAATACTATACAGTAGTGGCCAATAATTTAGCAACCACCTAAAACTGTATGAAAATCTGATCCTACAGTAACTATCAAAAGAGTAGATTTGAAACCTTCACTCTGTTTCACAGCCAATATGCAATGAACCTACAGGTCAGAGATGTCTTTCATATAATTTTATAGAACCTTTTTGTCACATTTAAAAAAAGCTTCAAAACTGACTTTCAACATTCGAAAAAGATGTAAAAATTTTGCACTTGAAAATTTTATTTACAATTGAAATTGCTAAATTTCAAAATTTATTTCTTGACCATCCTTTGTCCAATAGATACGAAATTGTAAGGAGCTATAAAATTTTTACCTTTGTTTCGAATGGTGTCGGCCAGTTTTGCCTAAAACTACACAAAAAAGTATTTTGTAAGCTTTTTTTTAAATTTGACAAAAGGGCATTATAAAATTGTACAAAAAAAGTCGCTGTAGCTTGTGAGTTGAGAAATATGTATTTTTTCAATACACATTTACTTTTTTTCACAGTGAGTGTAGGATCAGATCATAACCCTCATTTAAAATGTTCTTATAAATATATTTCCGCAAACCTTTTAGGTACCAATTTCTGTCTTCAAAAATTATATACAGATTCACCTGTTAAAATATGGTTATTTAATTATGTCACACCCTGTATTTTCTTATTGTTATAGGTGAACCCAATACTAATGTGGGGTTTAAATTTGATCCATTATGTGGTAAACCACTTGGAAGCAACACTGTTGTTCTGGTCAGTGTTTACAGCTGGATTAGCTATCATAGCTACAACATGTTCATCATCATCTTCAAAAAAACAATAGCAAAAATCCTGGTGAGTGTCTTTTTAATTAAAATGTTTTAAAAATATTTGGAGATTTCAAAATTGTTTTTAACATTGGTATGAAACGTTTGCCTTTGACCAAAAATCATAATAACATTTTATTTATAATACTCATAGCCCATGAGACACCATTACTTGTATTTTTTTTTTATAATGGCGGTTTTTCATTGGCATTCCATCATTTAAACTAATGGAAATATGTCATGATTTAACCGCCAAAATAAAAAAAAAACTATAGTTAGTGTAGGATCAGATTTTTATACAGTTTTGGGTGATAGCTAAATTATTCGCCACTACATTCAATTATATTTTTTTGCAAAAAAATTATTACCTATTATCAGAGCATCTTAAAATTTTCAGCATAACCCTCTTATTAAAAGTTCTTATAAACATATTTCTGCAAACCTTTTGTTATCAATTTCTGTCTTAAAAAATCATATATAGTTTTACCTCTTAAAATAAGGTTGTTTAATTTAGTAAAAGCCTGTATTTTCTTATTGTTATAGGTAAACCCAATAATAAAGCAGGGTTTAGATTCGATCCGTTATGTGATGAACCACTTGAAAACAACACACAAAAAAACTCAAAAAGACACACTACAGATCAAAGAGAGTAAATGGCGAGAATCATTGAACCACTGGAGGCAACACACAAAAAAGATCCACCACAGATCAAAGAAAAGGTCATGGGGCATATACACATAGATTTTTGTGATTTAAGACCCAGCACAGATCAAAGAGACTAAATGGCCAGAATCATTGAACCACTTGGAGGCAACACACAAAAAAACTCAAAAAGACCCATCACAGATCAAAGAGACTAAATGGATTGTAAATTTCTTGTAGTTGAGGAGAAGAGCTGTAGGGCACTTTAAAAACAAAATGAAAGCTGCTCTAGATGATCCAAAAAACAGTCTGGTATCACTACATACATTATATTACATCGTTTTTTGCTAAATTGCAATAAAAAAAATAATAGGTAAAACAACATATCTTTGCAAAACAGACTAGTATCAAGAAATAACGGGTAAAAACAAGAGACCCTGTATGTATGACATATTTTAAACAAATAGAGACGCGACAAACCCATCAAAGTCACTGAAATTCATATTTTTTGGTTGTTATTTTCTTGTCAAGTTCATTGGCGTTTCACTAAAATAATTAAAGTCGTCAGCGGTGAATGACATCTATAATCATGCAACATATAAACAATTTGTCCGCCACATGGTATATTTTTGTCAAAAATCGTTTGAATTAACCATTGAGTTGTATAACGCCCTGAAAGGGCGTTAGAGACGGAAAGACAAAGCATTTTTTATTGACCCTATCCAATTTGGTTTCTATGGGCGGGTATTTCTTTTACAATAAAAACAGAGATAGACATTACTGAACATGTGAAACGGACAAAGATAGGGTGATTTTGCATGCTAATAATACCCTAGATAATATATGGGTACTTTTATCTCTTTCACACTGACGGCATAAGTGCGACAGAAAAGCAGCTGGCTACCTTTAATCCACCTGCCGTATTTTGAGTGATTCTACCTGCTAGTCGGTTTATACAGGGAAAACTGATAGACAATAAGTACGGAATTGAATTTTTTTGAATTTTGTGCGGGAATATTACAAAAAGAAATCTTAAAATGCTTAAAAACAAGTTTAGAAGTAACTATTTGAGTTCAAACATGGTCCGAAATTGTTTTTTGTGCAAAAGAAGAAAAAAAATCGATAAAAAAACAACATTTCATGGGTAAGTCGTCTTGACGTATAGTTTTTGCTAAAACAGGAGAAAGTTCAGTAGCGTCACGATAGATAGTTTTTTCTGCGACCGTGCGATTTTACCCTCACACATTTTGATTCAGAAAAGGTCACTTCCCCGCACTTATAAGATTATTTGTTAATATTAATTTGTCCTGAAATGGGTTCTGGTACGTTTTAAAACCCTACTCAAAACTTATTACAACCAGGTTTTTTTGCATTGCATGAAAATTAACAAAAAGTATTTGATTTTCTTAAAAATGATTTTTAGCTCACACTACTACTATACTATAGTAGTGTGAGCTATAGTGATCCTAATTTTTTCGAGAAAAAAAAGTTGCTCCGATTTCAAAAATTTTTATATATCTTTGCGTTTCAGATGATTTTGAAACTTTTTTGGTTGCGCCGTCTGTCTGTCTGTATGTCTGTCTGTCTGTAACGACCAACGCGCATAACTCGAAAACGCTGGGTTTTGGGTCGAGATGGTCCCATTTAAAAATGAACAAAATCCACCAAACACAAGCCAAATAAAAGGGTGGGGGTATATTTCAAAAATTAGAGTTTATGTAAAAATATGGCGTGTGTGATATCAAACGAAAGGTAATTGCGTCTGGAGTTAAATAAAATACATTTTACTTTAAAAAAAGGGTGGGGGTAAATTTCAAAAATTAGTATTTATGTGGAAATATGGCGTGTGTGATATCAAACGAAAGGTAATTGAGTCTGGAGTTAAACAAAATACATTTTAGTTTAAAAAAAAGGTGGGGGTAGATTTGAAAAATTAAAGTTTAAGTCAAAACATGGCTTGTGTGGTATCAAACGAAAGGTAATTGAGTCTGGATTTCAATAAAATATATTTCAGTTTTTAGTTATATTAGCTCACACGTACACTATAACTATAGTACCTAGTGTGAGCTTAGGTGCCCATAAATTGGCAGAGTATTTTTTAAATGCTTACATACCGATTTTTATCCAGTTCTTTTTGTTTTTTCGAACCAAACTTTTGACATGTCACGGTCGAGTTTCATACATCTTGATGAATTGTTACACACACTGATCTATGTTTTTATAAATTTCGATAAATTTAATGTTTTTTGCGGACTTTACAGTAATTTTAAGTTAAATTTTGGTCTTTCATCGAGAAAGTATATATTTGTTATTATATGAGGCCACCGCAACCGGTCTACAGGCCTGTATCATATGTGTATGTCCTTCTAATGTCATTTGACCATCATGCTGTCTTACTTAATAAGGTCACTTAGTTTAATTAATAATTTTGTCCTACATAATATAAAAGAAGAATAGAAACCAACAAAAAATTTGTGATTACCGATTTTCTTTGATTGCGATGGATTAGGGTGACCAGATTACGGTTTATTAGGGTGCCCAGAGTGCAGAAAAAAAGATTTTGAAAAATTTCCCTAAAAAAATTTGTAGACCAATCACTCACGCGCCACTCAATGTTTATGGTCGCATACACTAATCCTAACTCGGTTTCTGACGATTATGGACAATGGTGACCCCCTGGACATAAACCTAACAACTTTTACTATATTTATTTACAAATAGGTAGGTTAGGTTTGGTTAGGTTGGGTTAGGTTGGGTTAGGTTGGGTTAGGTTGGGTTAGGTTGGGTTAGGTTGGGTTAGGTTGGGTTAGGTTGGGTTGGGTTAGGTTGGGTTAGGTTGGGTTAGGTTGGGTTAAGTTGGGTTAGGTGGGTTAGGTTGGTTCAGTTTGATTATGTTCGGTTAGGTCCCGCTAGGATTGTTTAGGTTAGGTTTAGCTACATTCGGTTAGGTTCGGTTTAGTTTAACCAAATCGAACCGAACCGAATCTAACGGTTCGGTTTGGTTGGTTCGACTCGGTTTGGTTCAGCTTGATTATGTTCGGCTAGGTTTAATTTGTTTTGGTTAGGTTCAGCCAGATTCGGTCTGGTTCGGTTCGTTTCGAATCGGTTCGGTTAGGTTCAGTTTTGTTCGGCTAGGTTTGGTTCAGTTTGATTATGTTTGGTTAGGTTCCGCTAGGTTCAGTTTGTTTCGGTTAGGTTTAGCTACATTCAATTAGGTACGGTTTAGTTTAACCAAATCGAACCGAACCAAGCCGAACCGTTAGATTCGGTTCGATTTGGTTCATTTTGATACGGATCGGTTCAGTTTGGTTTTGTTTGGTTAGACCTTCGTTAAATTTAAAAAAAGTAAATAATTATTAATTTTTAGTGTTTTAAGGAATAAAAATTGATATAATGTTCAATTAAACTAATTTTTAATTGTAAAAATGTAGGAATCATAATTTTCTTGATTTTGTTTTGAATTTCATGCCTCTTTAAAAAAACTGACCCGATTTCGATCAGTGACCTTAGTTATTTCAAGTTTTTGTTAACAGCTGATAGACGTCAGGGACCGGTTTGTTTCAGTTTGAAATGAGAAAATTCTTCTTTTGTAGCAATTTGTATGGGTTTTAATGGGGTTTTAGGAATTTTTCAATTTCAATTTTTTTAAAAAAATATACGATTTTCCGCAATTTTTTTTTTAGAAATCACTATAAAATGGTCTAAAATTATCATTTTTCAAAAAACTTCGTGGTTTTAAGAAAAGTGGTAAAACGTACCAGACCCCTGAAATGTGTTGCAGTCTTGGACAACTGGGCGCCGCCAACTCGGCGCCACGAACTGGGCGGCAGGCCAACTGGGCGCCGGGCCAACTGGACGCCGGGCCAACTGGGCGCCGGACTAAAATATTTTTTCTTGATAAAATGTGCAGATGAAAAACAAAATAGATATATTATTATTTATACAAAAACATCTTTAAAAAATCCTTTACGTAATATTCTTGATATTTGGTTTTGTTAGAATTAAATCCATTAAGTCGAGTGTTGAAATTTTGGTAGGTCTAGAGTTCTGGTAACCTGATAACATAAAACTAACTTTTTGCTAACAAGAATGGCGAATTCAAAATGGTGGATTTTTTTATTTTTAAACCGATTTGCCTCAAACTTGAAAGTGTGAAGTGTTTGGGATCACTTAATACAGTTTTACCCTCAAACTTAAAAAAATTAAAATGGCGGATCCAAAATGACGGCCTTTCTTATTTATGCATCGATATGTATCGAATATGGAACTTGGCGGTGTTTCAAGTCGCAGAACACTACACCTACCAAATTTCAACACTCGACTTAATAGATGTTGAAATTTTTGTATAAATAGCATATTTATTTTGTTTTTTATCTGCACATTTTTTCGAAAAAAAAAGTAGTCCGGCGCTGAGTTGACCCGGCGCCCATTAGGCCCGGCGTGGCGCCCTGTTGGCGGCGCCGAGTTGGCCCGGCGCCCAGTTGTCCCATTCCAAATTAAAATTTTAAGTTCCGAAATTTCATCTGACTGGAGCATCCACCCAAGAAGAGAAGAGTTGAGGAAGACCCTTGTTCAAAGAAAGAAAATATTTTACCTGGAAGGTACAACATTTGTAAAGTTCTAAGATGAAAACAATAATTTTAATACATCCACTGCACTTAGCATGCTTAGAAATTCTTTGTACTCTTTTTTTTTACTGAAGAGAATTTTGTAAACACAGTATACACAAGTAAGTATTCATGAATTATTTATTATTCAAACAGAAAATTGTTGATAAAAAAATTGTAGTGGAATTCAAAATTTTGCGTCGCCACCGCCCTTTTTTATCCAAGACAAGCAAATAGAATATTTTTGCGATGTTGCATGTGTCCGGACTTACCAAACTGAAATTCTATTTTCATCCCTATCTTGCTAATTAAATTCTTACTTGTATTTGGTCAATTGCGATAAAAGCTTGATATAATGGCAATTTAGGCCCATGCCGGGTCTACCCGTAGGGTATAGAAGTCAATGGAATTAACAATGGCGGAAGTGAGTCTCTCTAAACAATGCTAGAGTATACAGTACTGATATTTTGCTTCTTTGATTTTCACATATAAATTTGAGTTTGATAAGTTTGTGGCGTCTTTATTTCCTTAAAATATATCACACATACAGAATATCTGGTGAAAACCAACAGAGAAACCAGAAGAAGACTACTCATACATAAAAATCAACAAACAACTGTGACCCAGACCAAAGCTATTGCACCAACTTCCCCTCATATTAAGCAACCTCTAAAACAAGCAATCCCCCATTTTACAATCGAATAACAATTCTTTTAATAGCTCTGGAGCAGTAGAGTCACTACAAGACCTTCCAGAATTTAATCAATATGAAAGTGACACTAATAGTCAAAATGGCTCTTTTAACATCTTTCTTACAGTAGGTTCCAATGGTTCTACCACTGCATTATTATCACCTGGTGAAAGAAGACAAATTAGTCCTATGGCAAACTCAAACTTTGCACAGTGCTAGAACCAGAGAAAAACCCCCAGAGAAATTAGCAGACTATCAGCTCCAAAGCCAGTAAGGAAAATTGAAGGGGTAAAATCTTAAATTTAACTATTTTTCAATGAAGTATAAGTTGATAGTAAAAAATAGTTAATTGCTATTAGTTTGGATACAATTTGGAGATTGTTACTTATTTTTACCTACATAGAAAAATTTAGTCATAAAACTCTTATTTTTAAAAAAATATATATTTTTGAGTCACAGACATATACAAACATTAATTAACTTTTCAAATTTCATCCAAACAATTAGCAATGAACTATTTTTCTTTTTTTTTTGTAGTTTTTTTCAGTCTTTTAATAATAATCTTGTAACATTCAGCAGCAGGTAAAATCTTGAACAAAACTCAAAAATTAACAGCAGAAAAAATTTTATATGTTGGTGAATGTGGTAGGAAAGTATATTTTGCTGGAGATCAAATTTTAAATATTTTAAAACCCAATGTCTGATAGAAAGGTTTTTTGTTTTTAGACCTAAAAATAATTCCTAAATAAATCGAGTTTGAAATTATTATTAATAAATCAAATCTGTGATAAATAATTTTAATAAAAAAAAAAGAAAATATAATATTTTTTTTTGTAGGTTTATATGTAAGAATACCATGTAGTAAATTAAGGTAGTAATCTAGATTGTTTTCAAACTTTTGTAGATTTTTTTTGCAATGGTGGCAAGGGCTGAGGGCTTAGCACTTAAGAAGGGAGGATGGAGTTATATACAGGGTGTTTCCTAATTGAATGTCAATATTTATGGGGGTGATTTTTGGGCCCATTTTAAGAAAAAAACTTCATATAAAAAATATGTCCTAAACGTCTTACCTTTTGAGATATCGGGTGGTAAAGTTTTCAAAAATAAATCATTTCACATTCAATTAGGAAACACCCTGTATAGTAACTTATAGGGCTGTCTAACAAAACATATGATCAAATCCAAGATGTCTTCCATGGGACAAACAAACCGATTTCCCATAAGCCGTAATGTTAACAAAAACGTAAATTTTACAAAAACGACAAGAGCTTTAGTCTCAAAAATTAATCAGTTTTAAGAATAGATCCTTTGTGCATATGAGAAAAATGCGTTTTTCTTAAAAATATTAAACTAAAGCGAGAAAATCTGAAATAAAAGGGACCATGTTTTCTTCAAAAAAGTAGGTTATGTTTTTGTTTATTTTGTTTTTTTTTAAACTTTTTTTCTAGTTTTTTCACTTATTTTGAATTATTACATGGGCGCACCAAGGGGGCGGGGGCTAGGGGGCGGGACCCCCCAAACCACATATTTTTTTTAGATATTTTCCATATATTTCATGAGTAAACAGAAAAAATAGCATAAAGTACATCATGAGACCTCTGGGGCCCCCCAAAGGTTTTTGAAGTTTTTTGACCAATGAATCAATGAACTATCAGCCCAAGGTAGGGGAAAGTAGTTCTAGCTCACTTCAAGGCTCACTTAACAGAGACGAAATTGAAATAGACTAAACTTTTCTCATCAGATTCAGGTTTTCTATTAGGATCTTTTGTTGTACTTGACTAAACCTTTTGCTAAGTAATAGGCCTTCTATAGCATTAAACTGTGAAAAATATTTCACTATGATTTTTAGGTTTAGACAAAGTTTAATCACGGATCATCTTAACAAAGGTGATCCGTGGTTTAATTGTTTTAACCCTCCAGTAGTAAAATGAAAAAGAGGCACAACTTATAGGTAGGTCAGTCCAACAGATCAATATGCACATATAAGTTCCAACCAAGGTTGGTCAAGCAAACTTCTAATAAGTACTTTACAAAATATGTTTATTTTAAAAAATATAAGTAAACATTATATAAAAAAAAACTTGCAAAATTAAAATACAGTTTTTTCTTGTCATTGGCCTCACACACCGTACATCACCATATGATTTTCCATGAACTATAATACATAGAGCTTAACTACGGTCAAATTCATCAGCTCACAACAGTAAGTACTGTTCAAATTTTACAACAGTACAATATTCGCTGTTGTATTACTACTGTTACTATTACTTTTATTACTGTTTTTTTGTAACAATATTTGCTCAATTATGTATCTAAAAGTTTATGCAAATAAACATATACTCTACTCTACAATTGGGCGTAACAGCATATGACCCATTAGGAGTATTAGAACCCAAATTTTTTTGAGAGAAATTGAAAAAAATATCTGAGAGAACTTATTTGTTTTTCTTGTGGTCATCAAAGTCAACAAAGATTACTTTTTTATCCATCTATTATTAATGATGGCAAAAAAATTTTTTTTGCTAATAAGCTCAGTACAGTACCGGAGAAATTTCACAACAGGACTTGTAGTAGGTCCAGTCAGATACTATACAAATTTTACGGTGTACAAGTTTTAGGTGTCAAAAAGCATGGAAATAAAGGAAAATTTGCACCAAAATAGTTTAAGATAAAAAGAGGTTTGAGTTAGGGAGACTGTCAAACTCACCAGTTTATTCTAAACTGTTTTGAGGTCTGTAAAATAAATATTTATTAAAGAAAAAGAAACTTTGATGATACAGGACTTCACTCGACACTATACAGGACGCTACACTACCAAAAGTTTATTTAAGGTTCTGTAGGATGGTGTACAAATTTGGTTCAGCTCATTATTCACACTTTAACCTCATATTGTTTTCCTTTTCTTTCTTCTCAGGACCCTTTTTTCAACCATCATTTTTAAAATTTTTCAACAGTTTTGAAACAATGGATGAATGGATATTCAGGAGAGACCCAGTCATGATCATTGCTGTATTGTATTGCCTAGAATAGTAAAAAAATCATAGTGAAATATTTCTTACAGTTTAACACAATTCTATGTTACACTTCTGCAAAAGGTCCACTCAAGCACAAAAAAAGATCCCAATAGAAAATGTTGCCAAAATGGCAGTTGCACATTTATCCAAAACAAACCTGACAAAAAACTTTCCAATTTTTCAATTTATCCTCTGTTAAGTCAGGTAATAGAGCACTTATCCACTTTCTTTTCCCTTCTTTGAGCTGATACCTAGTTCATTTAAATCAAGATGATTTTTTAAGGTCAAAATACTTGGCATTCCATCAAAACTAACATTATCAAGCTCTCCCCAGCTGCCACAATTCATAACAGCACAGAAACTAATAATAATGATTCAAACTGAGTAAAAAACTGGAAAAAAAGTAAAAAAAAAACAAAAGTAAATAAAAACATAACCTGACTTTTGAACAAAACATGGTCCCTTTTATTTGAGATTTACTGGCTTCAATTGATTTTTTTTAAGAAAAACGCATTTTTCCCATGTGTACAAAGGTTCAATACATAAAACAGCATCTTTGTTGTAAGTTAAATCGTTTCACTTTTTTTTAAAATTACGTTTTTGTTAACATTGCGGCTTATGGGAAAACGCTTTGTTTGTCCCATGGCGACCATCTTGGATCGAAAAACAGCTGATCGTGACAGTTCGTTAGACAAGCTAATAAGCGAGACTCTTGTAGACTTAAGGGGGTTAGAATTGATCCAGACTTTAATTTTTAAAAGTAAATTTAGTTATTGTAAACAATCGTTAAACAAATTTGTAGCTTCCTAAAAATAATGAAAATGGTTGAAAATGTTTATTGGGCAGCTCGATCAGTTGATTATTTTCGGAAACTTTAAAACTGTTTTTTTTTTGGCAAAAATAAAAAGAATAATAATTCTATAACCAATTTTATTTTATATCTGTAGACAAATGTATTTTACAGGAAATAAATGTTTGCTTATTCTATTAAAAATAAGGACAGTTGCTTAATATTGTAGTAAGAAAAGTTGGGTTACATGTAGGTTACATAAAGTTTCACACAAATACGCTTCCAACTCATTAGTTTCTACAGAAATGCTTTTGAAACATAATCTTAACTTACAGGAAGTTGTTGGCACGTTGGTACATTTGGCGATTTCAACTTTTATTTGCAATGAAAATTGAAATCGCGCATGTAGCCGTTTTCAAGAAATAATATAAAATTACTTTTTTTAGGTAAATTAATGCTCAATGTGCCTTATTAATGTTCTTAGAGTATCTTCTGGTAAAAATGTCACTCCAATATGAACCGGGTGGGCCAAAAAAAACGGACAATTTTTTTTCATTATAACTTTTGAACTATACCATTGATTTTAATGGGACAAACTGCAGCTGACAGAGGATTTTGAATAAATATTTTTTTTGTCCGCCATTTTAAAATCCAAGATAGCAGACGAAATAAAATGTACCCTTCAAAGATGATCGTTTATTCTTGTGTTGCGAACATGTTTTATTAATTTTTTTAAATCACTAAAAAAGCTGCATTCTTGCCACGCACAACAAGGTATGAGTCAGCAAAATCGGTTCGGTGGTTTTAAAAAATATATATTTTTGTTTTAACCATTGTTTTGAATATTATACGATTGCCTTGCCAATCATGTCTGCATTTATTTCCTTATAAATTCATTACTAATGAACCGATTTTGATTAAATAAAAAATATCCTAGTGAGAATTGATTGCTTTTTAGAGATCATGATCAAAGTTTATTAACATCTTAAAATTTAAGATGATGGACAGAATCATAATTCATTCTTCAAAATGGCGTGTTAAGTCTTATTTTATGAAAATATCTAGAAAAGAACTATTTTTCCCTTCCCCCGCACAACAAGGTATAAATTAGTAAAATCGGTTCGGTTCAAAAAATCTTTTTCTGTTTCAGCCACTGTTTTACAGATTATACGATTGCATTGCCAATCCTGTCCGCAGTCCGATTTTAGTGAAATAAAAAAATTCATGCTGAGAATTGATTGCTCTTTAAAGCCTATAATCGAAATTTGCCGTCACCTTGAAAGTTAGGAGGTCGGAAATAATCATACTTGACCCTTCAAAGAGGCACGTTTATTCTTATTTTCAAAAAATGTTTTACGTTATAGAAAAGCACTTAATTAATTTTTATCTCCTTATGCAGAAGAAAAGTAATGTTTTTCTATAAATTAAAAAAAAAACAAACATTTTCGGAAAATAAGAATACGCACGCCATTTTGAAGAATCAAGTATGATTCTGTCCGACATCTTAAATTTTAAGATGGCGGCAAATTTCGATTATAATCTTTAAAGAGCAATAAATTCTCAACATGCAGTGCCTTTCTATAAATTAAAAAAAGACTAAAACATATTCGGAAACTAAGAATAAACAGGCCATTTAGAAGAATCAAATATAATTCCGACCGCCATCTTAAATTTAATAAAAATTCTCACCAGGATGTCTTTATTTCATTAAAATCGATTCAGTAGTCATGAATTTATAGGGAAATAAGCGCAGACATGATTGGCAAGGCAATCGTATAATGTTCAAAACAATGGTTAAAAAAAAAATTTTTTTTTAGAACCACCGAACCGATTTTGCTGATTCATACCTTGTGATTTAAAAAAATTAATAAAACATGTTCGCAACACGAGAACAAACGATCATCTTTGAAGGGTACCTTTTAGTTTCGTCCGCCATCTTGGATTTTGAGATGATGGACAAAAAAATACATTCAGTCAAAACTCTGATTAATTCTCTGCCAAGTCCAGTTTGTCCCATTCAAATCGATTGTATAGTTCAAAAGTGATAATGAAAAAAAAATTGTCCGGTTTTTTTTGGCCCACCCGGTATATTATACAAGAAAAGATGAAAATTAAAAAAATATTATTAAAAAATGCAAAACTAAATAAAATATCCTTGTAAAAATAAAATATAGGTTACTTAAAAGCTATAAAAAGAGGAGTATATATTGTATGAACAAACTCAGCGAATTTTCAAACGTTTTTTCAAACATATCGAATGAATGATGGATCTGCTAAAAAATCCTAATGCTGTTTGATACTGCTCTATAAATTCTGGTACGTGATATACTAGAGCATGCATTTTCACTGTAGGAAGAATTTTGACTTTGTCCAGCTCTATATTGAACTGTAGTGCTTAATGAATATTTTGTAGTTTGCATCTACAACTCGTCCAAACCAACTGCTAACCACCTTGTAAAACGCAAAAAAGCAGCCACATTTTTGTTTCCTGTAAGAAAATAATTATAAATATTCCTTGTTTCGTTTTTTCGTCTTTTACCATACCGCTTGAAAGTTGTTTAAATAAAAACTTCAAACGATAAGGTAAATTTCGAAAAAATAAAACCGTTCAAGCTATAATTATGATTATTTTCTTACAGGAAACAAATATGTGGCTCTTTTTTCTGCGTTTCACAAGGTCAAATTCTTCCTACACCAAAAATTCATGCTCTAGTATATCACGTACCAGAATTTATTGAGCAGTATCAAAGACAATTACGATTTTTTTCCGAATAGGCCTCTGAGCAGATTCATCAATCATTAGGTATGTTTGAGAAAACGTTTAAGTCAAATAAGAACAATTATGATGATTGTAAGAAAAAACTAATACGCTGCTGAATATTTTGTTTAGTACCACCAGAATTATAAATCTTTTTCTTTTAGTTTTGAATTTTTGTTATAGTTAGATTAACTTTAAAATAAAGGTTATGTTTAATTAATATAAATTTGTTAAAACTTTAGGTTATCTTTTTTTTTAAATATATGTATATGTATAATGTTGGATTGATATTTTAACCAGAACATACTCTAAGAACATTAATAAGGCAAACTGAACATTAATTTACATAAAAAAGACATTTTATAGTATTTCTTCAAAAGGGCTACATACGCGATTTTAATTTTTATTGCAAACAAAAGCTAAAAATATATGTATTTCAAAAAAAAATGTTTCAGAGTTTATATATTTTTAAAGTTGAAATCGCTAAATGTACCAACGTGTTGGTCTCCCTCTTGCTCCTAGATAACATTCTCCCTTGTGTCCGCCATTGTACTAGGGATTAAAAATGTACTAAATTGTGACTCATTATAATGTGGCATTCTAATTTTGTATTTTATTTAACCACCCAATCACCGACATCTCTTAAACATAAAAGAAACGAAATAGAGCAAAAGAAATGATTCACCCACCAGTTGGAGACATATCAGTAAAGCGAATTTTAGACCTTTATTCTTGTTTTTTCTACAGCTTTCAAAACTCCAAAAAGTCAAAAATTATGTGACCCTAATAGTTGGAGTAGCTTTAACTTTTACAAAAAAAAATGGACAAATAAAAGTTGATAGATGCAAAGATATTTGCTGGGAATTTAAAATCCAGTAATATATTGAAATTTGATTGGGTACTAAAATTTTCATTAGCTAGCGAAACAACCAAAAAAAGTGTTCAATATTCAATACAATTTTAGTTAAAAAGAAAAGAACTAGTTTCTTTTTAAAATTAGGAAGCGCACTATTTTAGTCTAGTTGAATGAATTTTATTAAGTAAAACTACACTATATTAACAAAATATCTGTTTATCGTTAGTATGGAAGTAACCAATTTTTTATGGTTGATTTGAAAACAGTTTTTTTTTCAGTGTACCTGAGAAAAATGATCTATTTGCCTTTTATGCCGTCAGTATTTTTTTATGGTTAAAATTTCAAAATTGGTTGCTTAAGGCCTCTTTAAAAAAATATATGTTCTAAATTAATTATAAAAAAGTTTTGTATATGTGTTTATTATTTTTTTTTTATATAAACTATTAATCTTTGTAATTCTTGCCTTCTTTCACATTCATCACTACCAAAACCTTGATAAATGAAACTGATTAGGTGAATCTTACATCCCAGCTACTGACCGAAGAATATTTGCAAATAAATAATTCTGTATCATCATGCAATAAATACAGTTGAGTTTTTAGAAATTTTCTATGCCTAGTCCATTAGCACACTCCAAGTGAACTCCTACAAAGTTTTTGGTTTCAACACAAATTATTATGAAAACCCACATATTTATGTGATGCTCTGTTAAAATGTATGTTGAAAAAAAATTTGACTTTGCCAAAAAATTGTTATTAGCATTTGGTAAGGGATTTTGAATGAAATCTAAACAACTCTAGAGTATGGTACACCATTTTATTTAAAAAGTTCATGAAAATTGGTTCAGCATTTTAGGAACTATCATACAGACATACACATGGACAGATGTCACGAGGAGATTGCTAAGATTGGTTGAAATACAGTAACATAATAGATTTTCGGCGTTATTAAAAAAAAATTCATCTAACTAAAACAATACCTTTTCTAGCCATTGCTGTGCAGGCTAGGAAGGATTTTGTCAAAACGAATAATACTAGAAATAGATTGTTTCTAAAACCTATTTTTTTTCTCAGCTTTACCCCATATGCATAACTTTTGCAACACTATTGAGGAAAAAACAAGAACCTAAACCTAACCTTACCCATTAAAACCACAAAACACATTTCAGAGGAAGCCCCTAAAAATATGTAACACTAGCGAAAAAAATTGCATTGATACATTTGTTGTCTAAAAAACTAAATGTGACAGGTCTGGCACCTTCCTAGCTTATTACCTACAAGACTATAAAACCATAAACTATTTTTTTAAATCAGAAAGAAATACTAAAGTTCTTTGCTGTCTTTCATTTTGAAAAGGAGGGGAATACATACCAAGGGCAAAAATAAAAGTCAAACTATAAATCAGACCTAAGCAGTGCTTTGCAGGATAGAAAGGTAAAAATTCTGTTTTTGTTACACAACACAACAAAATACACATGACCTCTTTTTAACCTACCTATATCTTTAATTGTCACATATTTTGTCCATTTATCATTTTCTCATAAGGTCTGTACCTAAGTATTTGCTGCAGGCCTTCATTTGTTTTGATAGGTATTTTGCAAGGCTTAAAAATTATGCTAAAAAAACAAATCAATTATTGTAAAAGTCAAAAAGTCACTATTTGTCTTTGACTTATTTTTTATAGTTTTGCAAAATAATTTGGACAGTACCTATTTTTAACCTACCAACTTCTTTAATTGTCACCTTTTGTTCATTTTCTGTGTAAGTATTTGCTGGCCTGTGTGGCTTTTGATGGTATTTGGCAAAGCTTAAAATTATGCTAAAAAAAACAATTTTTGTAAATTTTTCACTAGTGCATCATTGTTTTAACAATCGAAAGCTAACAAATTCATAACTGGATATGTAAAAATGAGATAACTGCACAAATCTCACTTTGCTAGGATATTATTCCCAGCAGAAACTTAAGTTCAATCTGTGGTTCAATCAAATCTAACGCACCCATGATACACTTCCTCTCCCAATTTATGTTTATGTAATTTATGGATAACCCCTTTTTTAACAAAATAATTTGGTTAAGAAGGTGTACTTAAAGACACAAAGTCATTATCTGACTTCAAGACTCATTTTGTAAAGTCTTGCAGAATAATTTGGACCTACCAATAGGTATATTCAATTGTCACCTATTGTGACAGTTATCATTTTCTGTCTAATATAAGGTCCCTAAACATTTGCAGGCCTGCATTGCTTTTGGTGTTTAGCAAAGCTTAAAATTATACTAAAAAAAAACATATCTTTAAATATTTCAACAGCTATTTAATTAATATTTGTTTTTCTACACCAGAATTCTAGACTCTCCTAGATGGACTTAAATAAATTAAGACATTAATGTACATAAATAAGGAAACATCCTTAAATTATGTAACACATAAATTCAGGATTTTTGAGCCCCCCTCGTAATGCATTTTCAAGAAAAAACACATTAGAAACACATTGAGTGTAACGCAAGGCCAACCCCCCCCCCTCTCTAGGGCTTTACATAATTTAAGAACAGACCCTAAACACAGAAATAAAATGACATTTCAAAATTTATCAGCACATTCCACTTCGTGCATATTTAGAAATGTAACATTGTTTCGCATACACATTCACATTTTTGATTATGTTTTCATGCATGCACATTCATGTCTTAATTCACCCATGTCTGTCTGTAGGGACCTTAGGGTGGTTATGTAAATAATAGTGAGAGCTTTGACTAAGGGACCATTCTTAAATTATGTAACACTCAAAGAGGGGTGTGTGGGTTTTCACTTGAAAATGCATTAGGAGGCAGATAATAGCTAATAAAGATTTATTTATACATAGTGCCCAATTATAATTTTAGATTAAGTAAGAGATTTTAAAGTTGTAAAAAACTTACCTGAATGGCAACATAAACATACACCAACCTTTCTTCTGTTTGTCATCTTTCTTCCTTATTTTGTTTGGTAAACCTTTAAACCATGCTAAAAATTCAATGAAAATAATCGTGGGTAAGGTATAATGGGGTATTACCGGCTCATGCAAAATCGTGGGGTAATGCCGGCTCAAAAAGGTACATCAACTTTGCGGCTGATTTATTCATATTTGGCGCAAAAAATATTTATAACCGTAGCCAGTCTATTATTGGACTATTATTTGCCAATCAAATTAACGCATAAAAGTAGGGATGTCGGCAAGCGTCAGTGTAGGCGGCAGTCTGGAAGTTGCCACTAAGGGAAAAGGTGCGTTTTCAGGCTAATTTTTTTTTTTTGGTAAGGTATTTGACTTCATCCCTTAAGGTATTCTGAGCAATAACTTGTAGAATTTAGGTTTTTTTATATTTTTTTTTCATTTACATTGATTCATATATGTTTGTTTACGATAAATTTCACAATTTATAAAAATTTTTTTTAGAAAAAGTGCTGAAATTCGCAAATATAAAATAGGCCGGTAATATTCCAATATTTGGAAGTCCGATCTAATTGCGGCTTATTGAGCCGGAAATGCAAAAACTCGCAATTATTTTAAATCACATTTATTTTATTTTTAAGAAAGAAAAAAAAACTTTGTTTTGGAACTTTTATCCAATATACCTTAAAAAATATGTTAAACTATTTCCGGCCCACAAAATTTTTGACAGAAATATTAAAAGACACCCTTTATTACCTAATTAAAAAGAGTTATTACAAACAAAAAGGGTCAAAGCAAAGTCTTCTTAATGGAACCAGTTTTTTAATAACTCCTGGATTTAAGAGCCTTTTAAAATACTTTTGATTTTTTTTTATTTATTAAAGGTCTATTAAATGTATTTTTACTATTTAATAATATATATTTTGTAGACAATTGGTAAAAAAGGCAAAATTAAAATAGGCCGGTAATAGATTAATATTTTGGACCTCGATCTAACTACGGCCTATTGAGCCGGAAAATTACTGTCATTGTTTAATTTATATTTTTTTATTATCTCTTTAAAAGACAAAAAAAAAATTCCAATTTTTATGACAAAGCCTCCATAAGTATAAAAATCTTTTTTCGGCCCACAAATTCCTTGACAGATATGGAGAAAATCTTATCTTTTATTACCCAATTAGAATGATATTTTACAAAAAAAAACCAGTCTTAGACAAGTTTTTTATGAATAGCAGTTTTTTAATAACTCGTAGATTTTGGACTGATTGTATATGTTTTTGATTTCGGTTTATTTAATAAGGTCGATTAAACGTATTTTTGAGATTTTATAACATATATTTTGTATTCAAATGTTAAAAAAGGTAAAAAATAAAATAAACCGGTTTTAGATTAATATTTTGGACCTCGAAATAATTACGGCATATAGATTTGGAATTAAAAAATTTGTTATTATTTTTTAATATATAAATACTTATATTTTTAAATTTCCTAACAAAAAACAAAAACTCTTATTTGTCCATTTTTCTGAAGAACACTTCAAAAAATATAAAAACTTTTGCCGATGTAAGCCTTTTTAATGGAATTAAAAAAATCTGCCTCTTATAACATTCTGTTTTAAACTGGGTTAAAAAAATGGTACTTATTTAATTATAACTTTTTCAAGGCAAGTTTTTATTTAAAAAAAAATAATCATTTAATTAAAATATGCTTACATATATGCACACACGTTATCGGATAACAAAAGATAAAAGTACCACTTTTTATCATGAGGAAAAAAGTTTGTAGCCCAACCAGAGGATAAGGCTAAAATTGTTGAGCAGTAAAAATAAACTTTAATTACGAGGTTTATACTGTATTTTTTGCAATTTTATCCCGGGAGTAAACATTGGCACATTTATTTCAACAATGCGGTATAAAAATTGCACTTTTTACCGCTTCAAGTGCGAAATACTATAATAATACCAGGGGATAAAAGTGTCACTGTTTATCCCAAGGCGAAAAGTTTGTACAGTTAAGACACTTTTATCACGAGGTTATTAATCAATATTTTTTAAGTTTTATAATTTTTTACTTTTTATCATTTTTATTTTTTCCGGATTTTTACTTTTTATCCCAATTTTTACTTTTTATCCCGATTTTCACTTTTTATCCCAATTTTTAATTTTTATCCCGATTTTTACTTTTTATTCCGACTTTATTACTTTTTATCTCGGTTTGTTACTTTTTATCTCAATTTTTACCTTTCTAAAAATAAAAAAGTTGCACATTTTATGCACTAACTAATTTTTTATTTTAGTTTTTTAAGTTTTTGCTCAGTTTTAAAAATAAACAATTTGTCCAACTTATTTATTTTAGTTATTTTTTATAATCAAACACAACGTTTGATAATAAGCCAGTAATAGATCGCACTTAGGCCGGCGTTAGATTAAGGCTTTTTTTGATAGGCCGGTAATAGAAAAAAATGACTTTTTAAAAAAATCGATTTTTTTCTGGTACAAATTAAAAAAATATATTTTTTTTTGTTGAAATTGATAGACAACTCTACCCTTTACGCCATTTAATGATAAATTTGGCCAAAGCATGAACTCTTAACACTAATCCAAGCGGGTAAATCAAAAATTTCCTTAACTGGGCCGGTAATACCCCATTTTACCTTAATATATATTTAAAAACAAGTTGATGTAAAAGATTAAATAGGGGTGTGTGGGTTTTCACTTAAAAATGCATTAGGAGGCAGATAATAACTAATAAAGATTTATTTATACGTAGTGCCCAATTATAATTTTAGATTAAGTAAGAGATTTTAAAGTTGTAAAAAACTTACATGAATGGCAACATAAACATACACCAACCTTTCTTCTGTTTGTCATCTTTCTTCCTTATTTTGTTTGGTATACCTTTAAACCATGCTAAAAATTCAATGAAACTAATTGTGGGTATTATATATTTAAAAACAAGTTAATGTAAAAGATTTTAAAAGCGTTAGAAATTTCTAATTTATCTACAAATTGGTCAACATGATTCAAAACTAAGGCAAATTTTGCCAATTTTAGGTATATATGATATAAACTTTACTTATTATTATTATTTCACTTATATAGTGAATTGAAAATTTTTATCTTCCTTTTACTCATTACCTACTTACCTACTAAGTGTATGACAGAAAGGACCACCAATGTTACTTTAATACATGCCACTCCAGCTTGTAGGTATCATTCATATACATAATATTCCTACGTATATGGTATCATTGTCATCATGGTAGATATAGTTGAATGCCTTAAGCTTGGTACCAAACAGATCATTCTGCAACATCATCAAGCTATCTGCAGTCATCTACGAAAAAGTAAAACTTGTTGGCAGCATAAACTAATAAAATGCTCTATGTATGACCTTCCAACATTGAACCAAGTTCCAGGATAAACACCAATAAAGCTACCTGTCCATCTTGTTAACGGCTCACCGTTAGTTTAGTTTTAGGTTAATTTAGAATTACTTATTTTCTATCTTTTAGTTTACTTTTCCGCATTTTTCTCGTTCAAGGTAAATGAGGAAGTTTTCATTTATTTCGAATACATTTTTCTTTAAATAAACACGTTATGGATTTAAATATCCCGCGTAAACAGTTGAGAAAGCTCAGGCATGCGCGCAGTAGCAAAAAGCCGCGCATTGCCCGAAACTCAGCACTCCGCAAGACTTCGCATCCGTCATTGCACGAAGCCGTGTTAAAACCCGCAAAATCCGCGCCATTACGGCAATTTACCATTAATTAAATCATTTTACCGCTGTAAAAAGTGAACATTAGTTATAGGCTTAAATTAGAGACATTGATGTGTTCCAGCGACGACCTACAAGGGCCCTTGAAAGAGAATTGAAGAGAAAAACAGGTGAGTGGACTCAACTGCACGCCGACATTTTTATATTTGGGATCTTTGTGACTTTGTCACTGGTCCATTCGAATCAGCACCTTACAATCTACCAAACTATTACACATCTTTAAAACAATACTTACAGGCTTTTAATAAAACTCGATAGGTACAATACTGAACTGATATTTCTCCAATTTATCCAAATTCGATTAGGAAAACTCGCAAAAACTGTTAAAAATTAAAAAAAAAAAAAAATAAAAACAGCGGTTGACAAGCATTTGACATTTCGTCTTTCGTTTCTTGGGTTTTTTAGGTTTGGTCGCGGCCATTTTGGATTTGCCGGCTTTACTTTGGTCAAATCCAATCCGTTATTGTTCTAATATCCGTGGTGCCGGAAGGTGAAACCGAGTGTTTTGTGGTTTCCAAAACAATAATCAATCTATTGCACTCCATTTATTCGGCATTGAGCACACTGGCGTCTATACGGGGGGCCTGGGGGGGTTTGTCCCTCCCCCTCCAAGAACAATCCAGGCCCGCTACAGAAATGTAGCAACCAAAAATAGTAGGTAGTCGAAAAACCTTTTACACACATAGGAAATAAGGAAGTTTACAGCTAATTTAAATTAATGTCTTATATTAAACAATTTTGAGACGAAAAGATCAGAAATTATTATTCCAGTTTTATTCCTCACTATCAACCACTTAATTATTAGACCGGTCTCCGTCATCCGTGGTTATTCGGCGAAGTAATGGATGGCGGCAAGCCAGTAAAAATAAAAAATAATAGATTTTTTTTTAGAAAAAAATAAATATTTATAACTTTATTGAAAATTTTCTACATAGCCTCCATACAATATAATTTTAAATAATTCTTATAAATTTTCTGTGAATAGCTTGATAGATAGAATGCGCAGAATTTCCATTGAGATCGACAAATGTCTGTCGTTCTATTTTCTCTTGTAGAATTTGAACAGAATTCAAAATCCACAAGAGAAAATAGAAAAGACATGTGTCGATCCAAACGGAAATTCTGCGCACTATTCACAGGAAATTTATAAGAATTATTCAAAATTATGTTAATAAAATCAAAGAGGCTATGTAGAAAATTAGATATTGTTTATCTTTTGTTTTTAATGGCTTGCGTCGCCACATATTATTGCGCAGAATCACCACGGATAGTAAATCTTAATAAATTATATACCTTACAAAAGCAACAACATTACTTTTTGTGTCAACGCGATTGTCTTTTCATGGCTGCCTTGATATTTAAAAGAGTATCAATTAAAGTTTTTAAAACTTTTAAACAAAACTAAAAAACGAAATAATCTCAACATATGTATATATTTTTGACAGAAAAGATCTATTAAAATCTATAGGGTATTCAATTTAAAAAACCATCGACCTGTCAAATTTTGAAACTTGTACACACATAGTACAACAAAAAATATAAGTTAGTATACTTTGTGATACGATACGAACACTAGGTACGTACACTAGAAACGCACATTTTACGTGAATTTTAGAGATGATTTTGCGCAGCGACGTAGTGAGTTGTTAAAAGAGAAACTTGGCTAGTAAGATTTTAATCCTTCCCAGTTACGTCAACGACAACGCGTTGCGAAGTGCGTATCAACTTTCTACATCAAATAAAATTAAAATAAATCTAAAAACATGTTACTTTTATTAAGGAATCACTTGAACTGAATTAGTTCAGCTTAGAAAGGGGGGGTGGAGTAGAAATCTGGGACATAATTTTTAGGTGAAAATAGAACCTGTATAACCTTCAATACTAATAAGGTTTAGTGGCGACATAAGGGACTTATTGGAATAAAGCTATGCAATATTAGTGTCAGGCAGATTGATCTCACGAAATTGACATACCAAATTGGAGTTTAAAACTAAGTCGTTTATTTATCTATAATTAAAGTCGACAGTATTTATTTCGGTTCGTATAGTAAACAAAATCCTTACATTGATAGATTAGCTGTCTTATTCCAATGCAAAACTGTTAAAATACGGCCTGACACTATTATGGCATGGCTTTATTTCAATAAGTCTCTATTATTTTATATTTGATACTTTAAATCACGCCCTGTATAAGTGTGGCTGGTTGTTGAGTGTATGATTTTCATATAACTTCTAACCCATTAATTTGCCCTTCATATTTATGTGACGCCCCACAATGGGTTATATGAGAGGACTAGCGCGACACTCAATTTTAACTCAGTTTTAACCCACTTCTAGACATCGGATAAACTTCAAATTTGGGACACACTTAAAGTTCCGATGACAATACAATATACTGATATTATGAAGTTCACAGCTCCCCCCCCTTTGAATATGCTGGAGGGGGGGGCTACTATCTAAAAGCCTTTTTCCTCGCAGTAACTACAAGTTACCAGGTAACCTGGTTACTCGTTTTCTGTTTTTCTTCGCTGAGTAACACTAACTATGATGTCACGAGTAACCACACAGTGTAACCAGCCTAGCAGACGTGGTTGCTGAAATATTTTGAGGTTAAGATCATTTTTTTTTGTTTTTTTGTTTCAAAATGTTGGATTTTAATTTATATATTAACAAAGAATTATGTTTGGTAACGATAGAAAATGAAGCACATCCCTTGAAGTTGGTACTATATCAATTCAACTGCAACTAGTCTTAAAAATGTACTGCCTTTGGTGTTCTGTGGTACTGCGGCCTTACCACAGAATACCAAAGGAGCACCCTGTTTCCACCCCGATTAAAAAAAAGGCATCAGGTAACGCTGCATTTAAAACTGGTGATGGCTCGTTATACGTTTTTTGAATCGGGGTGGGCATGCATTGGTGGAAACAATGAATTATTTTCTGCATTTCGGAAATTGCTGGTAAAAACAAAAACAAACAATTGGAAATGTCATCCACAGCTGACTGTCTGACGTCATATAGCGGTTACTCCGAGTAACCGTGACGTCATTTCGAGTAACTTAAATGAGTGACTAGTAACCTCAAGGAAAAAGGCTTTAAGTATGTCCGATATTGTTCAAAATTGGTATGCAAGGACTTTTGGGGATGGGGATCAAGAATTTTTATTAGATTTTTAAAATTGTGAAAGTAACGCCCCACTCCCCTTTGGAAAATTTTGATCATCTTGTACATATCCGATCAACATCAAAATTGTTGTGGACTTAAAGTTATTATAAGTTAAAGTGCCAATACAATACAATATTATAATGCTTTAAAGTTGGCAACCCCTCACCCCTTTGAAGAGGGTACCATCTAAGTATGTCCGATTTTGTTCAAAATTGCCCAGGTAGCAAGGGGTCATCAAATGATGTCTTTTTTTCGTCGAAAAGTGGTCATTTGGATGACCGGCAGGTCATCTACCAAAAAATGTTGTCTTTAAGGCGTCAGTTACTTGACGTCTTTTCGTGGTGTAGTTTTTGACGTCTGAAAAACGTCATATATTGGTCACAACCCACACTGCACACTTTGTCCAAGGGACATACACTCATACTTACATAGATGATGCCCCAGTTGGTACTTGACCGGATTTGTACGGAATGTGGGGGTACATATGTAAAATAAATTAAATATTAAATCAAGACTAACTTCGAGGCTTCTTTCGCTACAAGGTGGAAATGTGTAAGTCTAGGTATAGGTCTGTTTTGATCTGTACTTCACAGACGAAGACCGCTGTACCTGTTCCAGTACTTCCAGGTCTAAGTCACAGAAGAGTCAGAGAGTCAGAGGCGCCTTCTGTGTCTAAGTTTCCTTCAGTGTTCTCAACTGCAGGGAATATTTCATATATTCAGACGAGTTTAAAAAAAGTCATAAATAGGTCTGTGTGTGTGTCTAATGTTCTGATTTGGTCCCAAATACGTCATATTGCTGATGTCTTTAAAACGTCTAAAAATGACGTCATTTTGGGTGTGTCTTTTGAACGTCATTTAAAGGTAATTTACACGTCAGATTAGAGACGTCAATGGTCATTAAAAATGACCTGTTTTTGACGTTTAAAAAACGTGACCTTGCTACCTGGGTGGTATGTAGGGACTTTTGGGGATAGGGATCACGAATTTTTAATTATATTTTTAAAATTGTGAAATCGACGCCGCCGTTGTCCCTCTTGTAAGTCAATTTTGACCAACTTGTACATATCAGATCAACATCAAATTTGGTATGGACTTATGGTTACAGCGACAATACAATATTATAAAGCTCTAAAGTTGGAAAGGATAGTGGAGGGGTTTAGGATCACGCACCATATTTTTTCTTATTTAATAAGCTTTCGAACAAGTTTTCACAAGTTGGGTCTGCCAGATGCAAAAGAGGTTGGATGTTACTAACTTTTTACTTGAGTTATTTAATTAAATTATAAATTTTACTTAAAAGGATATTTTTTATTGTCTAAAAATGGCCAAAAAGTAAAGGTTAGCTTTTTTTAATATTTGACAGGTGTCAAAAAAAGTAGTTTATCGTTTTTCTTTTTTGATAAGCTTTCGAGCAAGGTGCCACAAGTGGGGTTATCTAATTTGAAAAAAAAAGTTTTATGCGAGTAGACCCCTTTGCAAAGGGTCTATACAAAAAAATTTCGAACAGAAATATTGCTCGTTAAAAATCTTAGTCGAAGTACTTTTGGATTTTTCAGAATAATCTAAATTCAATCCGCTGTCGAATTTATTCCATTTGGCTGATACACTGATTGTATAAAGACCACGTACATGGCAGTGTTTAGGGCTACCCCCAAAAAACAGGGGCAACGAGGGGCAGCAAATTTTTTGTTTTTTTAGTCAAATATACCCCTCTCTCTAATATTCTGGTGGAGATTTTACCAAGCCTTGCTAAGCTTGTTTCTGCAGGCTTTACAAAGAAAAATAGAGACGAAAATAAACGTATATTTCAAAAAATTCTAACCATAAAAGGGGTTTTGGAATTAGGAAATTACTAGTAGTTTTTAAAAGTGCAGTTACTGCTTATGCACACTTTATACCCATATACCCAAAAAGTGCTGTTTGTATTGTAATTTTTTTTATTTAAAAATACTGTAAAAATACATACATTTTTCTCCCAAAATATTTTTCAACTTTGGGGCTCTGTTACAGAGAAATACATTAAGACTTTTTTTATCAGTTGCATTTTTTTAAGTAACTGGACTATCTGCAATACATTTGGGTGGGTTTGGTTATCATAATTTAAAAAACATATACAGGGCTAATGCCGTGCTAGCTCCGCCAATAACCCATTGTGCGCCCCGCAAAGAAAGACGTCAAATTGAGTAAGAAAGTGAAAAAGTAATTCTATAGCGAATCGGTGTGTCCCTGCGACGCCAAAGTCCGATCCCCGTTAATTTATACTGAATGTTTTTAATATTTCCCGATTGTGCAAGAGTCAGGTTAAAGTTGAATCTTATCAAAAGTAAATTAAAACAAAAAATAAATGGATCTAGGTATAAAGGATTTGCATTGGTAGGGGACAATACACCGCGCCTGATTCGCCTCAGGCCGTTTCGCCGCGGATGATTCGCGAATTGGCCGGCAGCAAATTGTCCCCGCGGCGAATCGGCCGCGGCGAAATCTCCCATTCCCAAAGGGGGGTACTATTACCTAGTTCATTGCCGTCTTTTCGCAGGGGCACTGCCTCTAAAGAATAAATAGAATTTTATTTATTTATTTGTTGTATTCTACATGTTGACCAACTCACTTTTATTGTAGATATCTTGCAAAAAAAAACCATTAGAAACCAGAAATAAAGCTCTTAGCCTGGCTAACAAATTCTAAAAATTGGAAAACCTTCTTTTAACAGAGATATGAATAAATAGTATTTTTAAAAGGGTAATCCTGGATATGTTTACAAAATTATTTGGGTGAATTCAATTCAAAATAGACCTAAACCTAGACTTACACATCTCCACCTTGAAGCCAAAGAAGCCTCGAAGTTTGTCCTGATTTAATATTTAATTTATTTTACACACGTACCCCCACATTTCATATAAATCCGGTCAAGTACTGACTGGGGCACCATCTATGTAAGTATGAGTGTATGTCCCTTGGACAAAGTGTGCAGTGTGGGTAGTTACCAATATATGACGTTTTTCAGACGTCAAAAACTACACTACGAAAAGACGTCAAATAATTGACGCCTTAAAGACAACATTTTTTGGTAGATGACCACTTTTCGACGAAAAAAAGACGTCATTTGATGACCCCTTGCTACCTGTGTACCTTTGACAGTGGGAAAGAAGAATTAAAGAGGTCAGTTGAATGGCCTCGTCGAGTTAATACCCTGAGAGTTTCTTGTATTGAGACACCACCATTGACTTCTATACCCTACGGGTAGACCCGGCATGGGCCAAAATTGCCATTATATCAAGCTTTTATCGCAATTGACCAAATACAAGTAAGAATTTAATGAGCAAAATAGGGATAAAAATAGAATTTCGGTTTGGTGAGTCCGGAAACATGCAACATCGCAAAAATATTCTATTTGCTTGTCTTGGATAAAAAAGGGCAGTGGCGGCGCAAAATAAAAATTTTGAATTCCACTAGAATTTTTTTATCAACAATTTTCTGTTTGAATAATAAATAATTCATGAATACTTACTTGTGTGTGTTTACAAAATTCTCTTCAGTAAAAAAAAAAGAGTAAAAAGAATTTCTAAGCATGCTAAGTGCAGTGGATGTATTAAAATTATTGTTTTCATCTTAGAACTTTACAAATGTTGTACCTTCCAGGTAAAATATTTTCTTTCTTTGAACAAGGGTCTTCTTCAACTCTTCTTTTCTTGGGTGGACTACAAATTATGCTCGAGTCAGATGAATATTCGGAACTAAAAATTTCAATTCGGAATGGGACAACCGGGCGCCGGGCCAACTCGGCGCCGCCAACAGGGCGCCACGCCGGGCCTAATGGGCGCCGGGCCAACTCAGCGCCGGACTATTTTTTTTTCGATAAAATGTGCAGATAAAAACAAAATAAATATGTTATTTATACAAAACTTTCAACATCTATTAAGTCGAGTGTTGAAATTTGGTAGGTGTAGTGTTCTGCGACTTGAAACACCGCCAAGTTCCATATTCGATACATATCGATGCATAAATAAGAAAGTCCGCCATTTTGGATGCGCCATTTAAATTTTTTTAAGTTTGTTTTTCATCTGCACATTTTATCAAGAAAAAATATTTTAGTCCGGCGCCCAGTTGGCTCGGCGTCAAGTTGGCCCGGCGCCCAGTTGGCCTGCCGCCCAGTTGGTGGCGCCGAGTTGGCGGCGCCCAGTTGTCCTAGACTGCAACACATTTCAGGGGTCTGGTACGTTTTACCACCTTTCTTAAAACTACGAAGTTTTTTGAAAAATGATAATTTTAGACCATTTTATAGTGATTTCTAAAAAAAAAATTGCGGACTATCGTTGATTTTGTTAAAAAAATTGAAATTGAAACATTCTTAAAACTCCATTAAAACCCATACAAATTGCTACAAAAGAAGCATTTTCTCATTTCAAACTGAAACAAAACGGTCCCTGACGTCTATCAGCTGTCAACAAAAACTTGAAATAACTAAGGTCACTGATCGAAATCGGGTCAGTTTTTTGGTCCTTTTATGAAAATGCACAATTTTTAAAAAAGCATGAAATTCAAAACAAAATCAAGAAAATTATGATTCCTACATTTTTACAAATAAAAATTAGTTTAATTGAACATTATATCAATTTTTATTCCTTAAAACACTAAAAATTAATAATTATTTACTTTTTTAAAATTTATCGAAGGTCTAACTGAACAAAAGCAAACTGAACCCATTCGTATCGAAATGAACCAAATCAAACCGAATCTAACGGTTCGGTTTGGTTCGGTTCGATTTGCTTAAACTGAACCGAACCTAACCGAATATAGCTAAACCTAACCTAAACAATCCTAGCGGAACCTAACCGAACATACTCAAACTGAACCAACCTAACCCAACCTAAACCAACCTAACCCAACCTAACCCAACCTAACCCAACCTAACCCAACCTAACCCAACCTAACCCAACCTAACCCAACCTAACCCAACCTAACCCAACCTAACCCAACCTAACCCAACCTAACCCAACCTAACCCAACCTAACCCAACCTAACCCAACCTAACCTAACCTAACCCAACCTAACCCAACCTAACCCAACCTAACCCAACCTAACCCAACCTAACCCAACCTAACCCAACATAACCCAACCTAACCCAACCTAACCCAACCTAACCCAACCTAACCCAACCTAACCCAACCTAACCCAACCTAACCCAACCTAACCCAACCTAACCCAACCTAACCCAACCTAACCCAACCTAACCCAACCTAACCCAACCTAACCCAACCTAACCCAACCTAACCCAACCTAACCCAACCTAACCCAACCCAGCCCAACCTAACCCAACCTAACCCAACCTAACCCAACCTAACCCAACCTAACCCAACCTAACCCAACCTAACCCAACCTAACCCAACCTAACCCAACCTTACCCAACCTAACCAAACCTAACCTACATATTGTTAATAAATATAGTAAAAGTTGTTAGGTTTATGTCCAGGGGGTAACCATTGTCCATAATCGTCGGAAATCGAGTTAGGATTAGTGTATGCGACCATAAACATTGAGTGGCGAGTGAGTGTTTGGTCTTCAATTTTTTTAGGGAAATTTTTCAAAATCTTTTTTTGCGCACTCTGGGCACCCTAATAAACCGTAATCTGGTCACCCTAATCCATCGCAATCAAAGAAAATGGGTAATCGAAGTGTCACAAATTTTTTGTTGGTTTCTATTCTTCTTTTATATTATGTAGGACAAAATTATTAATTAAACTAAGTGACCTTATTAAGTAAGACAGCATGATAGTCAAATGACATTAGAAGGACATAAACATATGATACCGGCCTGTAGACCGGTCGCGGTGGTCATATAATAATAAATATATACTTTCGCGATGAAAGACCAAAATTTAACTTAAAATTACTGTAAAGTCCGCAAAAAACATTAAATTTATCGAAATTTATAAAAACATAGATCAGTGTGTGTAACAATTCATCAAGATGTATGAAACTCGACCGTGACATGTCAAAAGTTTGGTTCGAAAAAACAAAAACAACTGGATAAAAATCGGTATGTAAGCATTTAAAAAGAAATCATTTTTAAGAAAATCAAATACTTTTTGTTAATTTTCATGCAATGCAAAAAAAAGTGCGGGGAAGTGACACTTTCTGAATCAAAATGTGTGAGGGTAAAATCGCACGGTCGCAGAAAAAACTATCTATCGTGACGCTACTGAACTTTCTCGTATTTTAGGAAAAACTATCCGTCAAGACGACTTACCCATGAAATGTTGTTTTTTTATGGATTTTTTTTCTTCTTTTGCACAAAAAACAATTTTGGACCATGTTTAAACTCAAATAGTTACTTCTAAACTTGTTTTTAAACGTTTTAAGATTTCTTTTTGTAATATTCCCGCACAAAATTCAAAAAAAATCATTTCCGTACTTTTACAACATTGTTTATCAGTTTTCCCTGTATACACGGACTAACAGGTAGAATCACTCAAAATACGGCAGGTGGATTAAAGGTAGCCAGCTGCTTTTCTGTCGCACTTATGCCGTCAATGTGAAAGAGATAAAAGTACCCTTATATTATCTAGGGTATTATTAGCATGCAAAATCACCCTATCTTTGTCCGTTTCACATGTTCAATAATGTCTATCTCTGTTTTTATTGTAAAAGAAATACCCGACCATAGGAACCAAATTGGATAGGGTCAATAAAAAATGCCTTGTCTTTCCGTCTCTAACGCCCTTTTAGGGCGTTATACAACTCAATGGACACCACGCACATACATGAGTAGAAGTTTTCCGAAAATTTATGTATGATCTTTGGTGGCTTACTGTAAGAGCGTTTGCGTACAGAGATTCCGGGTTCGAGTCCCAGCCGGTTACTTGTTGTTTATAGTTTTAGGTCCTTGCATTATTTGCAATTTGGTATTTGCCAAATCTAGGCCCGCCTTTTGCCGACATCGATAACTTTAACAATATTTAACAGTTCGAAATAGTGCCGGTTTTAGTCGACGCCGACGGTGCGGTTATTTGTCGTTTGGTGTGAAAATGTATTTTTTATCTAAACGAGAACTTTATTTGCAGTTTTAATACTTTTTAGTTTTTCTTGTGTTAAAGAAGTAGTTTAAAATGGAAATGTTTCGTATTACCCCTTCGTGTTGACTATCGTGAGGTAATAGAAATATATTATTTATTGTTGCATATTGACTTGAGTAGTGTAACCATAGACCAATGGTGAGTGTAACACACCTTCAAATCTGACTAAAGTGACATCTGACTAAAGTGACTTATGTAAAGCTGTATAAATGGCAAGTTGCAGAAATATTCGTTAGCGGCTTCCGTGGAACGCCGCAAACTCACGGACGGTTAACATAGGATTTTTGACATACGTAGGACGTGCGCAATTAGGCGCTGACTCGTGACGTCACTAAAAAGCTGCACCCCTACATAAATTGTACTTTTGGAACATACTCATTTGCATCTCTTTTTAAAGCACAGCTAATTTTTTTATTGCTGTCCAACTCATAGAGCTGCACAATGGGCTCCCGGACCTAATTTTTGACCAAAATTAGAAAAATAGGTTTTGTAACAATATTTTGTTTTAAAATGAGAAAAAACTAATTATCAATCAAAATGCGGATCCAAAATGGCGAAGTTTCCTAGTTATGAACCAATAAGTATGAAATTTAGAACTTTGGAGTGTTAATAGTCGCTAAATATTATTTTTGACTTAAAATAAAAAAAAAACTCATTTACCAAGAGGTATCAAATTTAGAACTTTGGCGTGTCTAAAGTCGCTGATTCTAATTATGAACTTAAACTTTTAAACAATTACATGGCAGATCCAAAAGGGCAGAGTTTCCTATTTATGAACCGATATGTATCAAAATTGGAACTTTGGAGTGTATAAAGCTGATAATTAAGATTTCTGATCAAACCTAAAAAAAAATATCATGGCGGATTCGAAATGAAGCACGTTTATATTTATGAACCGATATGTATTAAATTTGGAACTCTACGGTATTTAACGTCGCTTATTACAATTTTTTACTCAAACAAACGAAACTGGCACGGCGGACCCAAAATCCTTATCCAATAGACTATCCTATTTATAAACCGATTTGTGTCAAACTTGGTACTTGGGGTTGTTTAAGGTTAAATTGAGCTCATCGTGTAATGCGTAACAAAACTGCATTGGAAATATTAATATTAAAAAGAGTTAAATAATATTTATTATTCTTTGGCTGTACCAAAAACTAGAAAATAATACGAACGTAACCCTGACTTTGTAGCGAATAAGAACCTGCAAGTTTAACGCTGCATAATTAATTAAGAATGATTTTTCTAGAAAAATTTGTTTTTAAGTCCAACAAAATAAATATTTTTAAAGCGTCCACGTTTTTATATTAGTTTATTAAAAGTCAGGTTTGGTAAACTGCTGAAGATTCAAAATAGAACCGTTTACCTTAAAAGATTTTTGACCTTTTTTTTATAAACGGTCCACCTGTTAAAGTTAACTTCATCTGTAATTTTTGGTTCTTGAGATTTTTTAGTTTGTGTTTTTTATGGGGTGACCTTTTTTTATTTGATTTTTGAACATTTCAATTTTTTTATACTTAACTTTTTATTTTTTAAATATTCTTTACATCATTTGTATTTTTTATTAATATATAATTTTTTTATTTTTATTTGTTTAAGTAAGCCTTGTAAGTGTTTTAAAAATAATAAACAAGCACTTTTGTTAAGACTGGCTATATATAACTTTTTCTCGAAGAAATCCCTTTTTAGTAAATTAATAATATCTTTCATATGGGCAACATGTGGCAGCAGATTTTAAAATATAATTTTTGAAAGATATGCACTCTCTAAGAAAATAAAAATTTCAAGAAAACGGTTAATGACTGAAGCAAAATTGTTGTCGAACATTTATAAGAAATCTATATTTTTATAGAATTTCAGAAATCCCAAGCAAAAACCATTATCATACCTGTCTATACATCAAAATTGAAATCAAAATGTACAGGGATAAAATCTACTTACCTCCCTCTACAAGATTTAGTTTATGAGAATTTTATACAACATAAAATATTGTCGCAAAATGGCTTTAAATCTGGATCAAATCGCCATGCAAATATGGTACTTTAACGCGTTCCGTTGAAAGGAAACATGACACTTCTGAAAGTTGCGTCAATTAAATAATAGTTTCTTCAAGGCCTACTGGACTACCTACTTTTTTTTAGTAAGGATGTTCAGAAGTTTCAGTATGTATTTAATTTAAACCTTTTTCTCGAAAAATCAGGTCCGCAAGCCCACTGTGTGCTGATGGAAGAACGTCGATTGACATTGATTGTCAAAATGACATCTTATAAATACTTCTATTTGCAAACTAATCCCAAGGCTGTTTTAGATTGCGTGTGCGCCCGTCCCACTAATTTGAGTTAAAAAGAGAGAGTAAGTAGCTGGATGACAATGTGTGAGTTTAGTAAATAAAACGAGTAGACCACTGTTTGTTTATTGATATCATGATTGTTTAAGAGTATTAGGCTCCCTTACTAATACATTAATTTAAAAAGAGATGGTAAATATTCGGATAATAATGTGTAAGTTCAGTCAATGACACGATTAGATTAGATGGTGGTACGTTCGAGAATCCTGTTTTGTGTCGGGGTGCCGTGCTACGTCTCAGTCAGCGCCTTATTAGGCGCTGACTCGTGACGTAGGTTGACATTAGCACCCCATTGGCACCCCGACATAAATTGTAATTTTGGAACATTACTCATTTGCATCTCTTTTTAATGCACAGTATATTAATTTTATTGCTGTCTAACTCATAGCGCTGCTGGAAGACGGGTTGTCAAAAATTTGGCAAAATGGATGCCATTAGATAATTTTTGTTCAATACAGAATGTTTTTAAAAGTTTATTTCGACTGTGTTAATTGTGAAAACGATCTTTTAGTATCTTGATGCAAATTATAAATTTGGTACTTGGGGTTGGTTGGTTGGGATTTCCCGCTATCTAGAAAGGTAAGCTTTATTTAGTTTATAGTATTAAAAGGGTGAAATTGACAAAAAAAACTTTGCTCTAAATTTTATAGCCATTATGTAAGCAAATAAAAACTTAAATTTTTTGCCTAAAATCACACTAAAGGAAGCGAAAACATGACAAAATACTAAAAATATAAAAAAGGAGGAATTTTAAATAATAGTTTGTGTCATCTAGTATAAGTAAAGGCTGATTTATTTAGAAATGCAATGGACATAATATAAGCTTGTTGCTTAATTTTCTTAGGTATAATCTATCTTTTTTCTACCTATGTAGTAATGGTACTTAAGACCTTCATATTTTATGAAAATGTTCATATTTTTTTTCAGACTTCAAAAAACTCCATATTTTTAGAAAAACCTTCATATTTTTCATATTTTCCCCAATGAAGAAACTTCAGTCATAGAATGTGTGGAAATTTTCAATATTTTTCCTAGTCTTAAATTTTGAGTTCCTTTTAGTTTGTTATTACTTTGTTGCCTTTGAGAAAGTCTGAATAAAGTAGGGCTTTTTTGCCTTTTGTTTTATTATTGTTATGGTTGTTGCATTTTTTATGTTAATTAGTTGTTTTGGACATCCGTGGTTAGTTCTAAAAAAGTCTAATTGTAATGTTGAGTGTTTTTTAATGTTTGAGCTCGGAATAGGTGTTTAAAGTATACCAAGTATATCATCAATTATTCTTAAGTGTTTTGTGTTACTAGATGTACAGGGTGTTTTAATATATTTCCAAAAAGGTCTACTGCACTTATTTCAAGAGATAGAAAATAGGGTACCTATTTTCAAGAAATGTAGAGTAGGTCCCAAACTGCTTGAAATTGTAGATGCTAATATTTTAACAGTGGCTTTACCAAATGGCAGTTTATCATATATTTTTGAGTTTAGAAAGAAAATATCAATTTTTTTAAAAGTTAAATCATAAACATATTAATTTGTAGGATATTCCGTAAGAGATTTACAATGTCTGTGGTTTAAATTATTTAACTCAAAAATTCAGTATTTTCGACCTCCTTCCCCTCCCCCCTGAAAGGTATTTTTGTAAAAAATACATTAAAAAACATTTAGTGTAACACAAGGTTAGGTTAAACCTCCCTCCCTGTGGCATTTCATAATTTAAGAATGGTCCCTTACATTGTTGAGTAAATTAGGCATAAGGCGTAGATACTTACATACTGAGGCTATCAATATAATCTAGAAAATAATAAAAAAGACATAATCATACTACAGAGACAATACATATGCTCAAATTTTGGTTAGTGAAAAGCTTAGACTAAATTATTATTTTGATGGCTTCAGTGAAAAGGTTCTTATTAATTGTTTGGATGTATTCCAGAGAAGAAAGCTTTTCTTCAATCGCTGTGGTAGTTTATGTATTCCCATATTATGTTTCACAAAGACTAATTATTATTTTGATGGCCTCAATGTAAAAGTTCTTACTTGGAATATTTTCATCCTTTTTATTATATGCACATTCAAAACTAGGAAACAAAATTTGTTTCTAGGTTTTTGCCTAATAATGTATAACTTACATAATATAACTAATTTTATTCTTACTTATTTTAAATTATACTTACCGCAATGTTATAAGAACTATGTTCATTTTTCTCTTTTTGTTATGTACAAAAGTATAGTTTTATAAAAATCCACTATTTTATGCTTTTAGGGTTTCCGGCACAGTTTCCTGATATATGTGACATAAATACTAAAAAGAAATCTACTGAATTTAGGGAAGATAAAAACATGTATTGACAAAACTTTGATGAGCATTTGGTCAAAAAAGGCTGGAAAACCACCAAACTCATACATACTTTAGCAACTGGAACATTTACATGATACTATAGAGTAACTGGACTGGTTTAAGCAGGAAAAAAGGTAGATTTTATCAATCAGTAATAAAAATTAATAGTTAAGGTATTTTGGTTTATACTTTTTTTAAACTTTTTATGAAGTTTTGATCTTATATACAATATTTTATATTTATAATTGGTAAATCTAACTAGAACTACAAAAACTATTTCCAATCACTTAGTATAATAAGTCCCCTGGGAGGTTGAGGGGTTCAAATTAAAATTCGTACCTATAGATAATTAATCCTAGTAACCTCTATATACAAATTTTAATATTAGCATCTATGCCATTTCCCCTTTCAAAGACCTTTTAAATGATGTATAGCATGACACATTTTAAAAAAATATATATATTTTTTTAAAATTTAAAAAATTTAAAAAAAAAATAGATTTTTTTGGAAAAATACAATTTTTAAATTTTTTCAAAAATATGAACTTTTTTTCAATGTTTTACTAAGACACTCACCAAATTTCAAGATGGAGAAATGATGGGTTCCATATGAAAAAATAAAACAATATTCAAACATGTAAAAAATGGTAGCTTTTTCAAGTAAAACATATAAGAATCAAAGATAAATGCTATAATATAGAAAAAAATAATATTTTATAAGTAATAAGGCCTCTCAAAATTTCAAGTAAATTAAATATTTTTTAAATTATTTTTATTTCCAAAATTTGTAGGTCTAACCTGTAGCGGTAATGGGTTAAACTTTTCTTAAAATAATTTTTCTTTCAATAATTAAAATATCTGCTTTAGGGTAATAAAAAGAGGGGGCTGACCCGTTTGGGTGCAAAAACTCACATTTACTTCATTTGTCTAAAATAATTTGAATATTGAATAAAAAATGATTTTTGTAATATCAATGAGTATATGACCCATATAGAGTGGCAACTGGCAAGCTTCGCAACAGTGAAGGGTAGATGGCGCTGAAATAAATTCGTCTAGTACGGTATTGGTAATATTTAAACCTTTCTGTTTACTTTTGTAAAAAAAGTAAAAATTAAAACTTACCCAGCTTCAGGGGATTCAGCATTTTTTAAAGTCTTCATGTTCTTTAGCCTAGACCCAGTGACGGACCCACTAATATGTCTTGGGGGGTCCCGAGGCCTCGTAGAGTGGGAGGCGAATTTTAAGTTATTTTTTGTGTTTTTTCATGAAATGTGTGGAAAATATGTTAAAAAATCTAAGGCTTGGGGGGCCCGGTTTGTTTTTATTTTTAAAATGTGTCATGTGACACATTATTTAAAAGGTCTTTCAAATACCTTTTTCACAAGGTATGACTCATAGATTGCTGTAAAGTAGTTTTATAGATATTCCTATTTTTCTTTACCTATGTAGGAGCAAAACTTGGTAATCTTTTAATTTTTAAAAATTATTTTAAAAATAAACCACTGGGCCAAAAATTTTCAAGATTTAATTTGAAATGACCCAATGGGTAACATCATTTTTAGTTATTACATTTTTTGCACCTTTACAATAAAAAGTGCACTTTTCCACTTAAAATCCTCAAAATGAAAAGTAATGGCTAGACATGGCTACGCTCGTGGTACAAAATTTTCGTCTCGCGATAAGAAGTGTCACTTTGTTTAAAGTTTTTAATACTTGTAGGATTAAAAGTACAAACATTTAAGGCATTTCCCATGTCAAAAGGTACAAGGTATGTATTTTTTGTCAAAACTCTTGGCAATAATACCAGTAGCCATGTCATAATAAAAAAATTATTTGCACTAATAGGCCAATCATTAGAGCATAAAAGTTTGACGGTGACGATTTTGACATATGTTTACATTGGACGCCTTATAAAAAAATTAAGTTTTTCACCTTGGCGTAGGGGGGCGGCTCCCCCCTTCATCTCGGATTTAGTGTGAACAAAAATGATTCTTTAAAAATTACCTTTTTCCGGTACATTCTAGAAAAAAATTAATTTTAAACAAAAGCCGAAGACAATAAAATTTTCTACAAAAGCGCTTATATACACTTTTTCGACAGACAAATGGTTTTCGAGTTAAGAGGCTAAACATTTCGCCGCAATTTTGTATGTTAGCCAATTTTTGTATAAAATAAAGAATAATTATTGGCATATAAAAGGAGACATTACTGAATGGCCTGGGTAGTACCCTTGCCGAGATACAAACCTTGATGTGGTAGCGGTACACTCGTTTTCTATGTATTTCCATAGTGTATGCAAGGTAAACCCCTAAATCATTAATATTTGTCATTTTCTCAAAAGGTAAGCATTTTACAGAAAATATGTAATAAAGTTTATTGTAGGAAACTAAATTATCTTTTAAAGAATGTATCTCTTAGATGGGCCAATTCCACGATTAGCACTTAAGTGACATCTAAAAACATTTTAGGAAAAAAACACCCTTTTCAGAAAAAATAAATTGTACTTTTAAATAGCGTACCACAAAGTGGTGTAAAAGCTATTACTCACCCTATTATACCTGAGGGGCGTCCGCATATTAAGGTGATTTTTTTTTTAAATAATTTTTTTTGTTTTAATTAATTTTCTTAAAAACTAAGCTTTTCAAAAATTCCCGTTTTACTCTATATTGTTGAAAATAAAATTATCTTTAAAGTGATGTATATCTAGTAGTTTGTGTTAACGGAGGACACTTAAGAAACATACGCATATTTGGTTTTTTTTTAATTAAAAAAAGATTATCATGTGTTTTATCAATTTTTTTTTTAAAGCAAGCTCTATCGGCACTATAGACAATTACGTTTTCTTTCGAACAGTGTGTATATTTATAACATTAGGGCAACCGTTAATACCCCAGGGGCGTATAAAAACTGAATTGAAAAAAAAATCACCAAACATGCGTATATTCCTTGAGTGTTCCCCGATTACAAAAACCCACTAAATTCATATTGTTTTAAAAATAATTTTGTTTTTAATAATACAGAGTAAAACTAAACTTTTCGATAAACTTAGTTTTTAATAAAATTTTTCCCAAAAATGCTTGGTTTTCTTGAAACCTGAATTAAACCTAAAAAAAACATTTTTTTTCATGGCTTAAAAAATAACCCCATTTTTGGGATGGCATATTAAGTGGTAACCGTGAAATTGAACCATTCAAATGATACACCGTTTAAAAGATAATTTAATTTTCTACAAAAAAGTTGCTTACATATTTTCAGTTAAATGCTTACCTTTTACGAAAATGAGATAAAACTTAATAAGTTCGGTTTATTTTGCATATACTTAGGAAACGGGTGTACCGCTAACACTTCAGAGTTCATAACCAGATTTAGTTAGTCTTTATTTCATGTTTTTCTCAAAATTAAGCAGTTCTTAAGATAAAGGCCACTAAAAAAGAAAATTGGTCAATATCCATATTGGCGGCGAAATGTTTAGCCTCATAACTCGAAAACCATTCGTCTGACGAAAATACGTATACAAACGCTTTTATAGGAACTTTTGTTATCATCTATTTTGTCATCAACTATTATTTTTCTAAAATGCACAGTAACTAAATAATTAATAATAATAAATGCCTCAATTTTTTTAGGACTCCAATGTGAACAACATATGTCAAGATCGCGACTACACCACGTTTTGCAGGCTAAAATTCTATAATGACTGGACTATAAGTCTTAGCAAAAATAATATTTGGATATCTCAACATTATATTATTATTTTTAGCAACTTTGTGGCCGTTTGGATAGAATACAAGAAAACTTGATGCAGCAAATAAATTATCCATGTTAGTAGTATATAAGTTAGTAGGATATTACATTTATTCTTTGTATGGTGAAAGTTATAAACAGTTTTAAAAAAATAATAAAATAATATAATTTCTAAATTTGTTATTAATTTAAAAATTTCATAAAACTTCTTAAATGTTTACACATGCCAAAAATCCTGCATGATATATTGCAGACTTTTTTTATATATTTCTATCTGAGATATCAAACAACCAAAACCAGATCAGATTTCATAAAATACAGATTCAACTTTATTCATTTAGGTAGGGAAATGGGCTGGCTTACGAAATCTTGTAAAACGCTATAAGTAGGATCACTATCGTTTATTTAGTCAAAAACAACTAATACAATACAATATTTATCTAAATTAAGTAAGAAGTTGTAAATATAAGAATAATAACATTATTAAATAATAAAGATAACACAACAGCTGCAAAATAAAAAGATACCAAAAGCATAATAATATGGTATATATATTGGTCAAAAATCTAAAAAACTTCATATCATCATATCACTATCTAGTCGGTTCGTGACCTCTGTTATTTTAACGTGTAAATGCAAATTTGATGACAGACGCCAAAAGCCTTTGCTTTTTGGAATGCCATTCGACTTATTCGACATATGTCAAACTCATGCCAAATACAAGAAACATCTCAAAAATGAAAAAAACAACAATTTTGGAAAATTCATAACTTTGTTATTTATGAACAGATTTTTTAGATTTTTGACGAAAGCTGTCATTTTAAAAGCAAAATGGTTTGGTAGCTTTTTGTAAAGCTTTAAATTACCTTTCCACCAATGTGTCCTTTGGGTTCCTAGATGTTGCCGTAGGGTATAAAAAATAGTCGGGAAGACATTGGTGCAAAATCGTGGGTCGGTCATTATGTAAGCCGTCATATTTAACAGAATATAGACTACAAAAAATAAAAACTTAGCTAACGTTATTTAAAATGGTAGAGCCTTTTGATTTTTGAAGCATTTTTTCCACTTTGAAGTTCATAAAAATGTGAAATTTTGGTGTCTAGAGGTACACTCCAATTTCGTAGTTTTTTTAGCATACCTCGAAAAGTTTAACTCATGGTGAAAATGTGAAAACAACTTTTTAATACACATCTTTTTTGTATCTTGTGATTTTTTTGTAAAATCAGCAGTTTCTCTATAAAACGCAAACAACACGAAAAAAGACATGATGTTGAGGAATTATTTTTTGTTTTAAAAAACAGAAACATTAAAAATGCATGTGATTAATAGTTTTTATAAAAGTGCACTATAATCCAAATAAAACAAAATTTAATTTAAGAAATAAAAAAGTTGTGAATTTTCCAAAATTATCCTGTTTTTCATATTGCTAAGCGAATTGAGTATTAGATAATATGTACTATAGTTAATGAGAGTAGCAACACTCTTAGTGTTACGTAACCCTGACGGGGGTGGCTCCCCACTTAAATGTGCCTCTTGACAGTTTTTTGTTAATAACTGGAAAACTCAAATTTTAAAAAAATATATTTTTGAAGTCGAAAAAACATCCTTTCCAATGATGTACATGGGTATCCCTGAAAGCAGTGGCGCACGTTTTTGGGAAAAACAATATGTGAAGGATAAAAAACACCACAAGAAAAACTAACACTTGTACGACAGTTTTCGAGTTATTTGCAAAAAACCGTTAAGAGGGAACAATCAACCTTGCCAGGGTGGGGGTAGTTTACCCTCTGGAAATGTTCGGCAGAGTATGTTGCTTCTCTCAAATTGTGCCGGGCACTATTCTGATCTTTCAAAATTGACATACTGTCATATTATTAATTTACTAAAATTATTTAATATTTTCAAGTTGAATTGAATTGTCAGATGTAATCGTTTTTAGTTAAGAATCGTACATCATATAAACGTATTTCATTATTTGATATCTCTCTTTATACTGTGTATACATATACCCGTTTCACTTTGTACTGCTGTATTAAATTAATTTATTTTATAATAAATCAGTTGCTCTACACACAGAAACCTGACTGGTCATTTCTGCTTCCAAACCCCAAAATATATAAGATGGCGCAGTGATAATTAACAAAAAACGAAACGAAACCACGCCGACGGCCATGTTGAAAAAAGAGAGATTTTGAGAAGAACCCGAGATGTACTGAAGATTCTTCAACGAAGAACCACTACAGAGGTAAATCAAGCTGCCGACCTCAATTTAGATCAGTTTTATTCATCCAAGCAACCACAAAAACCGGAGAAAAGATGAATTTTCCAGGAATCCCGCCAATGACCTTCACTGGAAACGTGGCAGAACACTGGAGATTCTGGAAACAAAGGTTTGTGTGCTCAATTATTGAGCTTAATGGGCGATGAAGGCCTCAGAATTTTCAATATTTTTGAATTTAATGATGAAACACGTGATAAATTTGATCTTTTACTAGCAGAATTTGACAAGCATTTTTCTCCAAAAAGAAATTTATCGTATGAGAGGCATACATTTTTAACTTATCGACAGAAAATGGAACAATCAATTGAACAATTTGTAACCGAACTTAAAAATCTTTCTTTGAACTGTGAGTTAGGTGACCTGAGGGAAAGTTTGGTTTTATCAATAATGATTATTGGTCTGCGTAACGAGTCCATGAGAGAAAAACTAATGGGTAAAGACGTTGATAAACTTCAAGATGCCGTATACATGTGTCTCGCTCATGAACAGGCACGTGACTTGAACCGGGTCATATCAAATGGTCGTGGTAAGTCTGAAAACATCGAGACTATTAAGAAACATCCTTCAGCGAACCAGAGAAGCTCCATGACTGCAAGAACTTCAAATTTTCAACAAAGAAATTTTCAAAATAAAAATTTTTCTCAAAATAAAAAATATTTTCCATCAAATTTTTCATCAAATTCACTTTGTAAAAATTTCGGTTATTCTCATCCACCAAAAAAATGTCTTTAATAAACAATGTAATAAACGTAAAAAAATGCACCATTTTTCAAATTTATGTCAAAATTCAAGGTTTCAAAATAATAATTTTAATTCTAATAACAAAAATTTTAACAGATATAACAATTTTTCTAAGAATAAATTTAAAAAACAAGTTCATATTGTTGATGATCAATCTAACCTCGAAAATTCCGATTTTTTAAGAAACGATACTGGTGATGATTTTTTATTTGTAGATGTGGTCGAGCTGGATGAAGTTGACAATCATCATGGGGAATCATGGGTTCAAGATCTGGAGATTGAAGGCAGTAATATCCAATTCAAATTAGACAGTGGGGCTATGACGAATGTGATATCAATCAATAAATTGAGAGAATTAAGGTATGATTTTAAAAAAATAAAAAATACAACTGTTAAATTAAGTTCATATACTAAACATGTTTTACCTGTGATAGGTACTTGTTATTTAACATGTTGTCATAAAAATAAGAATTATAAAATACTTTTTTATGTAGGAGATATGATATGTTTTCCATTGCTTGGTTTAAAAACTTGTACTTCTTTAAATCTAATTCAAAAGTACGGGTCATCGACTCTCAAGAAAAAATATTTTATTGTCAACTAAGGAACCTAAAAATGTAGATAATTTTAGCCTTAGTGACTGTAGTGCAGTTGAAAAAATGTTAAAAAAATTTGATTTTATTTTTTCTGGTACTGGTTGTCTTGATAAACCTTATCATATTAACCTTAAAAATGATGCAAAACCTGTTGTTGTTCCTCCTAGGAAAATTCATTTTGCAATCAGAGAAAAATTTAAATTTACATTAGATCAACTTGAGAAACAAAAATTAATTAAAAAAGTACATCAGAATGAAAGTTCAGAGTGGGTCAACCCTTATGTTATTGTACGTAAACCATCGGGCGATTTGAGATTATGTCTCGATCCTCATTATTTAAATTTAGCTGAATTAGGCCAATTACACATTTACCTTCTTTTTCAGAAATTACTAGTCAATTGGCAGGTGCCAGGTAATTTTCAGTGTTAGATACAACTCAGGGGTTTTTACAAATACAATTAGATGAGGAGAGCTCAAAATTGTGTACTTTTTTAACAGAGTTTGGAAGGTACAAGTTCCTGAGACTCCCATACGGCTTATCCTGTAGCTCAGAAGTATTTCAGGGAAGAATGAATGAAATATTTGGTAATATAGAGGGGGTAAATTTTTTTATTGATGACTGTTTGATTTTTGGATCTACTATTGAAGAGCATAATGAACGATTTCTAAGGGTACTTGAAATTGCAGCTAGGAATAATATTCCTTTTAATAAAAATAAGACAAAAACACTTGTTAAAACTGTAAATTTTATGGGTCATTCTATCAGTTCTGGGGGAATTTCTGTTGATAATTCGAAAATTGATGCCATAAAAAACATGCCAAAACCTCAAAATAAAAATGATATACAAAGATTTTTGGGTTATATTACTTATGTAGGCAAATTTATACCGAATCTATCAGAAATGACATTTCCTTTACGTAATTTGTTAAAAAAGGATGTGTGTTTTGTGTGGGAAAAAAATCAACAGGATTGTTTTAACAGCCTAAAAAAATTGGCTTGTGAAAGTCCTTGTTTGAGATTTTTCGACATTAACAGGACCACTACCATTTCTGTAGATTCTAGCCAAAATGGCATGGCTGCAGTTTTAGTTCAAGAAAAAATGCCTTGTGCTTATGGCTCAAAGAGTTTGACAGAAACTCAAAAACGCTATAGTCAAATTGAAAAAGAATTGTTGGCTGTATTTTTTGGTGTGACACACTTTGAACAATATGTTTTTGGCACGCCATTTTTTGTTGAGACTGACTATAAACCTTTAATTTCAATAATAAAAAAAACTTTTAAACTCATGTCCTGCTAGACTTCAGCGAATGTTCAACTTAAAAAATTTTATTTTCAGCTAATATATAAACCAGGTAAAAAAATGATTTTAGCAGACACTTTGAGTAGAGCTTTTGAAGAAAACACCTTCAGTGAAAATATTGATCTTGAAGTTAAATCTCAAGCCTGTTTAATATCCATGCAACTCAACACAACTCCTGAGGTCAGGTCTAAATTGAAAGAAGCTACTAAGTCTGATTCACTACTTTCTAAAGTAAAAAATTACATAGAAAATGGTTGGCCAAAAATTTCTAAAGTTCCATCAGAGGTAAAATTTTACTATAAATTTCGTGGTGAGTTAAATATAATTGATGAATTAATTTTTAAAGGTCAAAAACTTGTAGTACCTTTGAGTTTTAGACAGCAAATTTTGAGTAAATTGCACTATAGCCATTTAGGCATTAGTAAAACAATAGCTAAAGCAAATTTATCATTTTATTGGCTAGGAATGAACAAAGAAATACAAGACCTAGTTACAAGCTGTCACATTTGTCAAACTTACCAAAGATCAAAAAGATCTGAGCCTCTGATTTCTCATGAGATAGTCAAAATTCCATTTTATAAAGTTGGTATTAATTAAATATATTGAAGCCATTAGTCTGAATGGGGATTTATCAAGTAAAAATGTTATTAACATACTGAAAAGTATCTTTTCTCGTTTCGGAATACCAGCGATTTGCATTTCTGACGGTGGCTCACAATTTTCTAGTTATTTTTTAAAGAATTTTCACAAAATTACGATTTTAAACATATATTTTCGTCACCAACTTATCCTCAAAGTAATGGACAAGTCGAGAGAATGGTACAGTCGGGGACTTTTTAAATGGCCGCCCTTGAAAATAAAAAATATTCTTATTTGAAATTCGGAAAATTAATTTAAACCAAAATAAAAAAATTGTGAACTTTACTTCTGTATGTATACATAAAAATTTAAAAATGTATATTTTTTCATTTCTTTCAGTGATTTATTTTGACAGAAAAAAAATACACCGGCAATTTAAAAAGTCCCCGACTGTACAAACAGTTAAAAACACACTTTTAAAATGTTATTTAGACAAAAAAGATCCTCATTTAGCACTTTTAGACTTGCGTAATACTCCTATTGATGGGAAACACCAGCCAATGTTCTAATGTCAAAAAATTTAAGATCCTTTTTGCCACAAACAAATCAACATTTGCAATCCCAGCTTTATAATAAACGTCAGTATGACACTTTTATTGATCAGAGTAAGGCTTAACAAAAGCATTATTTTGATCAAAGGGGCACTAAAAATTGCAGTGAATTTAAGAACAATTCAGAAGTCTGGATGCAAATAAAACCAAAAACAAAATGACTGAGGGGTAAAATCCTATCAAAGGTTGGTATAAGATCGTATAGAGTTTTACTTCAAGATGGTAGAATTTTCATTAGAAATACTATTTATTTAAGACCTGTTAATATTTTAAAAGGTAAATCAGAAAGTAAGGCTTTAACACCTAGTTTTAGTTGTTCAGAAGATTTTTCGGATTTTTCTACAACTTTCTCTAATTTTCAAAATTATTCTAAAAATTTTTCCAATTTAATGTTTAAAAATTTTTCACAAAATAAAAATGATTCTTTTAATTCTCAAAATTCGAATTCTTCTTTGTCAAGTTTTAAAGGTTTTTCTCCTAAAAGTAATTTTAGAGGGGAGAACAATGACCTGCCAGGGTATTCTGGTGGTAATGAAGGGGTTGTGATTTCACAGAGCAACTTAGAAAGCTCCCCAAATAAAAAAGACGAAAGCTTTAGCAGCTCATTGAACTCCAGCTCAAGTAGCAGTAAAAATAGTTTTGTAAGTTTTGACGAGAATTTCATTGATAAAGGTGTAAATATTAGTAGTAGTGACGACAATGAAAGCCATGTAAAAAGCTCATTGAGTAGTGGAAGTTGTATTCTTGTTCCAGAGAATTTTAGGACGAAGTCAGGTAGACTGATCAAAAGACCAGATCGTCTTACTCATTAATTTTCTTTTTAGCTTAAAAAGCATTATTTTTCTTCTCAGGATTGAAAAAACAAAAATGCTTTGGTTATTATTACATAATATTAACATTTTTACTTGTTCTAAAATTTTTATATTAACATCAGAATTTTTGATTTTACATAAAATCAAAGAAAAAAGGTAAATCTTTCACTACACATTGAAGCAAAAAATTAAATATTAATTAGCATTAAATAATAACATTATTATCATTTGTTTTAAACTATTCTGTATTTAAAATATGTAATCATTGAATTTGTTTATCATTTGTAAATTATTATTGCTGTTACATTTTTTAAATTTGAACATCTTTAAAAAAAAACAAATCAGAATTCTTTGTCAAAATTACAAAATTACAGAAATAAAACTTTAGATTTCAGTGTACAATACATATATTTGTGAAGATTGAATTACAAATAAAATAAATTGTTATTCTAGTTCAAGTTAAAAAAATTTATAAAAAATAAGTTTATTAATGTTTTGTTAATTGTCTATTTGTAAATGTCTTAAACTTTTTGTTTCGTAAAAAAAAGGGGGAAATAAATATAAATAAAAACTAATTAACATGATAAAATTACAAAATAAACCTGTTTGTATTACCTAATATAAACAATAATTTCAACAAAAATATTTAATCATAAAAACACAAATTTGATAAAAAAATAAATTAAAATTTTACTGTGATATACAAAATATAAGAAAATATTTTAGAATAAACTAAAACTAATCAAATAAAAAATATGGTTAACAAAACAATAAAATGATTGAAATTTAATTATTAATTAATTAAGAGCAAATTATAGTCTGTGATATAACATAATTAATGTAATTAAGAGCAAATTGTTATTTATTGAGAGCAACTGTTTAATAGGTAGTGATTAACTTTAACAAAGGACAGTTTAGGTTTTAAAATCTTTAAAACATTTAGCTGTGATATTAATTTTAACTTTTAAATGAAAACACATTTAATTAATGATAAGCAATTGTAAATTTAAAATTTTTACTTTGAGAAAGGAGGATGTCATATTAATTTACTAAAATTATTTAATAGTTTCAAGTTGAATTGAATTGTCAGATGTAATCGTTTTTAGTTAAGAATCTTACATCATATAAACGTATTTCATTATTTGATATCTCTCTTTATACTGTGTATACATATACCCGTTTCACTTTGTACTGCTGTATTAAATTAATTTATTTTATAATAAATCAGTTGCTCTACACACAGAAACCTGACTGGTCAATTCTCCTTCCAAACCCCAAAGTATATGACATACCAAAGTCGAATTTATAAATCTAGTAGTTTATTTTCCATTAATAGTGGTGTCACTATTAATTCCGGCTCTTATAATACACAAAATCCTAATTTTTAAAGAAAATAGCTGTTATTATAATGCGAAACTGTCAGAATAGTGCCCGGCACAATTTGTACCTGGCTTTATTGCAATAAGTCCCTATTATGTATAAAAAATAAGTAAGAACATAAATAGGGTTACTGGTAATGAGTTTGCTATGTAGCCACAAAAATATACATTTATTTATATTATTCCCCTCCGAAAAATGTTTGGGGGAGTCTCATATCTATCCATACCAAGTGTGTTGCTTCTCTAATTCAACGCAGTTTTTAACTCAACTCTCATAATATAAGGCCTTAACTAAAATATTATGTACAAAAAACAATTAAGAACATAAATATGGTTACTGGAAATGAGTCTGCTTTTTATGGGGTTCGAGACAGTAATAATGTCACTTTCGTTAATCTTAACAATAAAAACTAAAAAACTCTCACCAGCATTTGAAAAAGAAAGAATAAGTCACTGTTTTTTTTTTACTCATCACTAAAGGACAGTGTCAGACTGGGACCCTAATGGCCTAGAGTACAAGGGGGCCATTTCTGTTTTAGGTGGGGTCTACCAAGATTTACAAGGGTTTGTGCGACAATTCTAAAAAATAAAGTATTATAAGGTTTTATTCTTTGCTCATTAGTTTAAATCATTGTCATATTTACTTGTTAGCAATAAATAGAAAACTAATTATATTATTATAGTCAAAATAGGCATTTTTTTAAGATAACACATATTTAATTCGCAAAAATTCTTTACTTATCACCAAATAGAGTGTGATATAGAATGACCGAATTTTTTACTGCCATCACTTTGAAAAAATATCGCCTTAAATCAGTTTTTTTAACAACTCTTATCTTACACCATATTAAAAACTCTTTGGTGATAAAGAACTTGTATGTACTCTAAGTCTTATGACGTTTATGTTACTATCGCATTCTATCGATTTTTGAAATATTTTTAACTATTTTACAATATTTGCTGTAGATAGAGCTTATAAATTATATTAGAAAAGAGTCCCTTCAGCACGCGATTGGTTGATTAGGACCTTGGTTTTTCATGATTGGTTCTGTTCAAATACTATTGCCTTGTAAAGGCAAATCAGTCGCGGCCAACAAAATTATTGATTAACCAATCGCATGCTGGGGGGCGTTCTTCAGATACAAAATCGCACTTAACTTCGCTGTGGTTAGTATTTAAATTCTATACAAAACTATGCTGGTAATGAATTTTTTATTTAATTTTCCTTAAAACTAAAACCTATGCCGGAATACATAGTCCACACACAGGAGTCGGCGTCTGTAAACTGGTACTATTTTTAAGGTTATAAAGGACCCCAATTTAGGGATGGCAATGAGGTGCCCACCATGAATTTGAGTCAAGTTTACGTAATAATTTCATTTTTTTTTTGAAAACTTTATTAATAAAAAAATCAACATTACATTCATAAGGTACAGTTTCCCTAATCAGTGCTTATAGCTCTGGCCTCGAGACTTTGCGTTTAAAACATTTGGTTTGTTGGTGGTAAAAAACATAAACTTAAGGCAAAAAATACTTAATACATTAGCATTAAATTTTAACTAAGCTAATCTATAATGTTATTTTGGTACATATTATGAGATCAAATCTAACTTGTAAATTACTACAGCAACTTAAAACAAGTTAATAAAACACTTGCAATGTCCAGTAATTAAAAATACACAGCCTTAAAATACATAAGTACTTTAAATAATACACTTAAATATAAAATATTAAAATTTGTTCTTTTCATCTGTTTTAATATAAATCTTAACTAAATATTAAACATTGCTAACAAAAGCATTCATTTTTACTTATATCTTCTGTCTTAACTAAATATTAAAGGATGCTAACAAAAGTATTAATTTTACTTATATCTACATAAATGTCCTATAATTTGTACTATTTAAAAAATATTCTTTAATTTTGGTTACAAACAGGTCTAATTTGTTTATTGATTTTATTTTTTGTTAAAGGTTTTCGATGCATTTACTATGGGATTAAATAGGCCACAGTTAGTTCTGGTGTAGTTACAATAAATGTCATTATTGGATCTTGTTTGATGGTTATGAATTTGTCGAGAAAATGTGAGTTCAATGTTAGATTTTTGAAGATCATTTATAATTTTATAAATTAATTTATGGTCGGTCGAGACGTCTTTCGCATGAAAAAGTCAACAAACCAACCGAACTGTAGCAATAGGGATCTCCAGTCCAATAGTTCCCACTCTTAGGTTACACTTTTGTGTTTTTAGTTAGGAATAGTAGCATAGGGAATAAGTAAAAAATGTAAAGAAACGCAGCTCAAAAACACTTTGACTTACCCTTGGATGAAAGGAACTTGGTACATGGACAACTGCACAGTCGAATCCAAATAATTCCAATCAAAGTAGTAGCAGTAGCACTTCAAAGCAATCCATAAATGTTTATACACGACCGCTGTCTTAAAAAGCACGCATGTGATTTCACTTGGCGATCAATATATATCACTGGTATGGAGAGTACCCCAAATATTCGCATGAGCTCCGTATAGCAAGACGGACGTTGGAGCACTGCTGTATGTAGCAATATAGCAGTAAAAAGGTATGTATAAAATTAGGAAAAAAACTTAAATTAAAAAAGGATGGAAAATGGATATACTCAAGGTAGAAAAAGCAAAAATAATAAAGTAAAGTCAATGCATTCTTGAGCATATAATTCACCGCGCAAATTCAAATTTTTACCCTTTTTGTAGGCAAGGCATATCTTAGTAACTAAATTAGTTTAAACCAAGAAATAAAAGTAACTTTAAGTATAAAGTTTTAGCATAACTCTAGCAAAAAAAAGAAAATAAAAAGCATTCTAATTTAGATAAATGTCTCTAAATTTTATATCTTAAAACTAAACGCCGGGACGAAGCATTCCGGCCCCCCTGAAAATACCCAGGGTATGGTATTTTCTGAACTAAGCATTAGGGAGAGGGCACAATTTCACCAAAGGCCTCTTGAATAAACCTTTGGAGGTTTTAACTGTAGCAACTCTTACTACATTATCAGTACCAGGGTGCAATCCTACTACTCGTCCCAATACCCAATTTAAGGGAGTGGTTTGATCATCTTTGATCAAAACCATCGTATCAATCGCAATGGGATCAATTTTGTCTTGATTCACTTTAGCGTGTTGTTGCAATGTATGTAAGTAATCTCTGTGCCATCTACGCCAAAAATCGCGATGCAGTTTTTGCAGCAACTGCCACCGAGAAAGCCTATTTAAAGGCACTTGGTCAAAATCGAGGTCTGGAACAGTCGTAAGTGGTTCCAGGCTAAGGAAATGACCGGGCGTCAGTGCAGTCAAATCATTTGGATCTGTGCTGACTGGACACAAAGGCCTAGAGTTGAGGATAGCTTCTACTTGAGTAACCACAGTATAAAGCTCCTCAAAAGTAAGCACCTGTTCTCCAATTACTCGTAGTAAATGAGACTTTGCACTTTTGATGTTACTTTCCCACAAACCGCCCATGTGGGGTGCGGATGGAGGGTTGAAGTGCCAACGAATTGATTCGCGATTAGCAACTTCAGCAAACATCTCGTTAAGCATTTTAGCAGAAAGCGTAAAATTTGACGCGTTATCCGAGTAGACTACTTCCACGCGTCCTCTTCTGGCAATAAAACGTCGGAATGCTGCCATAAAAGCGTCTGCCGATAAGTCTGACACAATTTCTAAGTGTACCGCCTTCGTACAACCGCAAATAAATAGAACGACATAAGCCTTAAGTCGTTTTGCACCGCGCATGCGGCTCATTGTAATAGCAAAACTTCCCGTAAGATCAACGCCAACGTGTTGAAAAGCTTTTGCTTGTGAAACGCGAAATTTTGGCAAATTACTGGGGCGCGTGCGCCAGCATGTAGAACAACGCGAAATTATTTTTCTTACATGCCTTTTAGCTGCAAAAATCCAATAATTTTGAAAAAGTAAAAATAAAGTCGTGTTTATGCCGGTATGCATATGTTTCTCGTGAGTATGCGCAATCAATAACTTTGTAAATTGAGAATCACCGGGTAAAAGTATAGGAAATTTTTTGTCATAATCTAATTCCGAATTGCACAATCTTCCGCCAATGCGTAAAATATTATTTTGATCCAAAAACGGATTTAATTTTCTAAAAACCTTTGGCAACGGTTTATTATCGACAAGTAAAGAAATCTCGTTTTGAAAATATTTATTTTGCACGTGTTTTATAAGCACAAATATAGCATTTTGTAACTCATATTGTATTAACCACGTAGAATTAATAATAATTTTCTCATTATTAAATTTACGCGCGCGAAGATTGTGAATAAAACGTAGTATAAAAGCAACAAGTCTAATTAAACGCAAAAAATTTGAAAATTTGTTAAGCAGACAATCCAAAAAATTTGGTTCAATTGTTGCAGCAAACACCAATTTTCGCTCCTCTTCGAGAGCTTCTTTGGGTGTAGTAATATTATTTTTAGTAAAATCCCATGTCTCTTGTGGCTTACAAAGGAACTCGGGTCCTTGCCACCAAAGGGAACAATTAATTAAATCTGCAGGCAATAGACCACGTGACCCGGGGTCCGCGGCGTTTAATTCAGAAGGAACATGGTTCCAATCGCAAGGCTGAATTTTTTCTTGTATGTATGTGACTCGGTTGGATACAAAAGTGCGCCACGCATGTGGTGATCCTTTGATCCAAGAGAGCGCTACCATACTATCCGTAAAAGCAATAGTATTTTGAAAAGCAATTTTATTAGCAAAAGTATTTTGAATAAATTGAATGAGTTTAGCTAGCAAAACTGCCGCACAGAGCTCCAAACGGGGAATACTGATTCTTTTTATGGGAGCGACTTTCGATTTTGCGCACACAAAATACGTTTTAATATCTCCGTTTTGATAAACAATACGAAAATAAACCGCCGCACACATACCGCGCTCGGATGCATCGCTAAATCCAACAATTTGACAAAATTGAAAATTAGAGAGATCAATCATTTTTGGGATATAAAAATCAGAAAATAATTTGAGTTCTTCCTCGAATTTTTTCCACTTGGAAATTATTTCCGGGGGTGCTAACTGATCCCAATCTAACTTTATAAACCATAAGTACTGGATTAATTTTTTTGCAAAAAACGTAACCGGTGTAAGAAAACCTAAAGGGTCAAAGCATTTCGCAAGGGTACTAAGCAAATTACGCTTAGTGCAAATTTTTGTATTATAATTAAAAGAATAAAAAAAGTTATCACTTTGAGGGTTCCACCTCAAGCCTAAAATTTTTAGAGAGTTTGCATCCTCTCGATCCAAAGAAAAGTCTTTGGTTTGTATGTGGGTTGCAGGCAAGTCTGCAAGCAATTTGGGTTCGTTTGATGCCCATTTTTTCAGTTCAAATCCACCTCGCCCTAATAACTCAATTAATTGATTTTTCATAAGCATGATTTGATCAAAATCATTGCAACTTACTACGCAGTCGTCTATATAGACGCTGTCCTTTAAAATCGCAGAAGCCAACGGTAAGTCTTGATAATCATCGGCTAATTTAAGCAAGGTTCGAATTGCTAAATATGGAGAACAGTTTACCCCGAAAGTCAAAGTTTTTAATTCGTAATCTTGCACCGATTCTTCAGAATTAAAACGCCATAAAATTCGTTGGTATTTATGTTGATTTTCCTCCACATTTATCATTCTGTACATTTTAGAAATATCGCTAACAAAACAATATTTATGTAGCCGAAAATTAAGCAAAATTTTAACTAAATCTCCTTGTAGTTTAGGACCCGTGTGAAGGGCTTGATTTAGGCTAGACTTATTTAAAGAATGACTCGATGCGTCAAAGACAGAACGAACAGGCGTGCTACTCGAGCTTTCTTTTATAACCGCATGGTGAGCAATATAAAAATATTCATGAATTTCCGAGTTATTAGGGGGTGAAACTGCACGCATGTGACCCATATCCAAGTATTCTTGCATTACTTGTAAGTAAGAAGTAAATAATTTTGTATCATTTAGCAAACGTTTTTCAAGCGAGTACAACCGACGCAAAGCAAGGGTTCGGGTATCGCCGAAATCAACGGGATTCATTTTAAAAGGCAACGAAACGGTGTATCTACCGTCCACATCGCGTATAGTAGTTTTTTCAAAATATTTTTCGCAAAAAATATCTGAAGGTGAATTTTTCTCCACCGTAGGAACCTCTTCCAACTCCCAGAATTTTTGCAAAGTATTATTTAAATCAGGAGTGGAAATAGTTGCCATAAAAGTAGAAATATTTTTTGATGCAAAAGCAGCATTTTGCAGAGGCATTTTTCCGAGCAAAGTCCATCCGAAGACTGTATTAATACAAGAGGGGGTGTCTGGACCGAAATAAAGTCTACCTTCTTCTAAAAGTGATCCATAAAGGTCCGCGCCAATAAGAAGCTGAATTCCAGCTTGATTATACCAACTGGGATCAGCTAATTTTAGACCAGTTAAGTAGTGCAAAGAATTTTGGTTAAAAGATACACTTGGCATTTTATCGCAAACTTGGTCTATTAATACAGGTTCTAGACTAAAAATTTTCGATTTATTATCGATAGCAGCAATTTTACAATGCACCGCATGGCGCGCAGTAGTAGATATATCTCCTAAACCGTTTACATTAAGCGAAATGTTGGATTTAGGAAGTCCGAGTGCATTCGCACATTTTTTCGTTATAAAGGAGCACATGGCGCCATTATCCAAGATGGCGCGTATTTCGTGCCAATTTCCGTATGCATCACGGAGGCAGCAAAGCAGTGCAAAGCAACGTGTCATAGTCGCCAAGCACAGTACCCGCGTGAATAGATTTATTTTCAGTAATCTGATTTTCTACGGGGTTAGTTTGTGATCCACTAGACGTCACAGAAGAAGAAGCAATCACCGAAGCTGGGGAGTTATTTTTTAGGCATAAAAGACTGTGGTGATTTAAAAAACAAAATCTACATCTTTTTTGTGAAGTGCACGAGTTTACTTGATGAAAACTAGCCATGCAGTTGGTGCATCCCTTATTATTTCTAATAAAATCAATGCGTTCTTGAATTGGTTTCGTTAAAAAGGATTCACAGCTAAAAATCAGATGTGTATTTTTTGCTTTGCAGTAGAAACACGTGTTTTGTTTGGAATTTGGAGTTTTTTGTGACTGTCTGTTTGCAAGTAAAACTGTTTTATTTCGTGGATTACGGGGGGATCTCGAGAAGTTCCCTGGTCGTGAGTTTTGAACATTATTTTGTTTCATAGACAAAGATAAAGATTCAAGAGACGTGCAATGTTGCTCTAAAAATTTGTAAATATCTTCGTATTTTGGCATTAAATTAGAAGCGTGATTTTGTTCAAATAACTTACGCGTTCCGGGATCCAATCGATCCAAAAGCATGTTCGCAGTAATAAAGCACCAACTATGGGTCGCATATCCCATATTTTTTAAGCAATCAAGGTTTTCCTTGAACGTATCTAGCATTTTGCGCAATTCTAAAACGTCATCATTGGATAGCCGAGGTGAGTTTTCGATAGATTTCCAGTAAGAAACCGCACGCAAGCGCTTATTGTCATATCTGGAAATCAGCGTATCGTAGCAAAGTAAATAATTATTTCCTTCAAGAGGTATATTTTTAATTAAATTTAAAGCAGGGCCTCTTAAAATCGTACGTAAATATTTAAACTTCTCAATGTCCGAGCTCTTACGCGTATGTACAACCGCATTGTAAATCTCAATAAAGCTTGGAAACTCCTCAACATCGCCCGAAAAAGGAGGGACATTTAACTTGGGAAGAGAAAATTCTGGTTCCGGAAAAATAATTGTTTGATTATTTACCTCATTGTGGCTTCGATTTATTTCTTCAGCCTCCACCTCAAATAAATCATAGTGCAAAGCCTCAACCTCTACGCATCTATCCAAAAAATCTTTTTGTATTTTATTCTGAGCTTCCAGAGCTTCAGAATCGTCTGAAATCAAGATCAGTAAAGCATTATGATGCTTTTCAAAGCTCTTACAACAAGAAGAAAGTTTTTTAAAGTTAACTTTAAACTTTGTGTGAGCAGCTGGATTTGTTTTCGCCTGATTGGCATAGTGTTCAAGCACACTCAACTGATTGATTGCAGTTTGACGCAAGGCCTTAGCCGAGCTTACCTTTTTTTCGGTATCGTTTACCATTTTAAAAGGTTAAAGTGTAAAGTAAAGCAATAGTTAACAAGGGAAGCAAATTTAAAAAATATATCGTACTACTTTTCAAATTCCCTCGTAAACCAAGATTCAAAGCAATATTAAAAGGCCAGCGGCTTTTAGCAAATATCGAGTAAAGAACAGCAAGTTTTTAGCAAAAAGTATAAATGCTAATAAATATGCACAAAAAATTTAGCAACTGATAAGAGTTTCTGAATTTGTGTAGGTACGCAAGGAAACGCAAGCCTTACATACATCGACAGCGCAATAATTTTTAATTTTGAAAAAAAATAAATTTTTCAAAATTTTTATGCAATTTGTATATTGCACAATTAAAAAATGCAATGCAAGTTGGTACGTGCAACGTACAATAGACACACCGTAGATAAAATGTAAAACCTAAGATATGCCTTGTCTCAAAAAGACGCAAAGTAAAGTCCTAACTTCAAACACAATTATGCAACTCTGAGAGCACCTATTACGCAGAACGGGAAATCCGGCTCGAAGGACCAAAAAATGGTCGGTCGAGACGTCTTTCGCATGAAAAAGTCAACAAACCAACCGAACTGTAGCAATAGGGATCTCCAGTCCAATAGTTCCCACTCTTAGGTTACACTTTTGTGTTTTTAGTTAGGAATAGTAGCATAGGGAATAAGTAAAAAATGTAAAGAAACGCAGCTCAAAAACACTTTGACTTACCCTTGGATGAAAGGAACTTGGTACATGGACAACTGCACAGTCGAATCCAAATAATTCCAATCAAAGTAGTAGCAGTAGCACTTCAAAGCAATCCATAAATGTTTATACACGACCGCTGTCTTAAAAAGCACGCATGTGATTTCACTTGGCGATCAATATATATCACTGGTATGGAGAGTACCCCAAATATTCGCATGAGCTCCGTATAGCAAGACGGACGTTGGAGCACTGCTGTATGTAGCAATATAGCAGTAAAAAGGTATGTATAAAATTAGGAAAAAAACTTAAATTAAAAAAGGATGGAAAATGGATATACTCAAGGTAGAAAAAGCAAAAATAATAAAGTAAAGTCAATGCATTCTTGAGCATATAATTCACCGCGCAAATTCAAATTTTTACCCTTTTTGTAGGCAAGGCATATCTTAGTAACTAAATTAGTTTAAACCAAGAAATAAAAGTAACTTTAAGTATAAAGTTTTAGCATAACTCTAGCAAAAAAAAGAAAATAAAAAGCATTCTAATTTAGATAAATGTCTCTAAATTTTATATCTTAAAACTAAACGCCGGGACGAAGCAATTTACATTGTTCAATTTTTAGTAAAATGTCTAATTTATACATATGTAATTCATTATAAAGGATTTCAGTATGTGTTAATCTCTCAAAATTGTATAAAGTTTTTAAAATTTTGTTTTGTAAAATTTGCATTTTTGAAAAGTTACTTTTATTACACATCCCCCAGATTGGTATTAAATATCGTAATTGTGACAGAAAGAATGCATTGTATATCATAGATTTAGTCTTTTTAGATAAATATGTTCTGCATCTGTATGTTAATGAAATCATTGGTAAAAGTTTCTTTGACAAGCTTTCTATATGGCCATTCCAACTTAATTTATCATCTATAATTAGACCCAAGTGCTTGTTTTTGGTTACTTGCTTTAATTTTATATTGTTAATTTTTAGAGTGATTTTGCTAAGTGGTTTATTTTTTTGCGAAAAGATCATATAGTTAGTCTTGTCAATATTAATTTTAAGTTTATTGCTGTATAGCCAATTCACATATAATAGCAGGTCATCATTTATGATTTTGCTTAATGCCACTAGATCTTTGCCAGTAAAAACCAGTGCTATATCATCAGCAAAGCAAAAGTACATAGCCGTCAAATTCAGCAACATTAAGCTTAGGACATACAAAGAATAAAACAGTGGTCCCAAGACTGAGCCCTGTGGGACGCCATATGTATTTGATGTTAAGTGGCTTTTGGTATTATTTACCACAACATACTGTTCTCTGTCTTTTAAATATGATTCTGCTAATTTGTTTATGACTCCATCAAGACCCATACTTTTAAATTTCTCTAGAAGCACATCAAATGATACTACATCAAAAGCTTTTCTTAAGTCTATATATACTACGACTACATACAAATTGTCATCCAATGCTTTTGAAATATAATCCACAAAATCAAGTGTTGCACTTAAGGTGCTACTATTCTTAAGGAAACCATATTGATATTTGTCAGCTTGTATGTGTCTATCCATAAGTTAAAATTCTCTTTTTTATAATTTTTTCTATGATTTTGGAAAAAACACTAAGAACTGAAATAGGTCTGTAGTTATGTGTATTCTTTTTGGTACCAGATTTAAAGATAGGGCTAATTTTACTAATTTTAAGTTCTTGAGGAAAATTTCCTGTTGTAAGTACTTTATTTATTAATTGAATTAAAATGTTTTTAATGACATCTTTTAAATTTAGTAAATCCTGAACAGTAATATTATCATAACCAGGTGCAGAATTTTTCTTTAGATCTAATAAAATTTCCTTAAGTTCAGCTTCACTTGTGGATTCTACTTCTATTGTGCTTCCAGACGAAATTTCTTCAAAAGATGGTAAGCCATTTGGTCTTACTTTATTTATTTCGTTTCTTAAACCCAGAACAATTGTATCTCCAACCTGTGAGAAGTGCCTGTTAAATTCATCCGCGATTTCACAAGAATCAGTGACTTCTCTATTAAGAATTTCCAGGCTTGTAACTATTGTTTAATTTTTTTTATTTTTGTAAAAATTATTAATAAATTTCCATTGTTTTTTAGTGTTTGTACCTGTTTTTTCCCATTCGGTTTTAAAATACCTATTTTTAAGTGATTTTATTTTGTTGTTTATTTGGTTTTTAACTTTTTTAAATTCAGATTCAAATTGTTTATTATGTGGATATTTAATTTTTTGCTTATAGATACAATCCCTCTCTTATATCATCTCAAGAATTTCTTTATTTATCCAATTATTATTTTCCTGAGCTTTAAATTTTATAGTATATTCTGCTGCTTTTTTTGATTGAGTAATTATTTCCGTTAACTTTTGAAAAGAAGAAACAGTGCAATTTTTTAATTTATTTTCTACTTTGTAAACATTTTCTTAATATCATAGTTAACTTTTTTACCAAGATTTTTGATATTTTCTTGTTTGGTTATATGTAGGAGACTATGGTCAGATAAGGGATTACTTTCTACTTTTATTGAACAATTTAATTTATTATTTATATCAGAAAGAACATGATCAAGAATACTTTTTGAGTTCTCACCAGTTCTTGTTGCATCTTCCTCTGATAAAGAATTATAAATTTTAAAATTATTAAGAGTTAAAAAATTTTCATAATTTATTGCTTCAGGTGTCTCTCTTAGTAAGTTGATGTTAAAGTCACCAACTATTAAATGATTTTTTGGGTATTTTATTATTATCTGATCAAAAAACTGTTGAAACTCTATGATAGAGTATGATGGGGGCCTATAGATAACATTAATTTTTAAATTGCTTTTACCAGTGATCCCAATACATACCCAATTTACTTTACAATCATCATCTGATCTGTCCAATTCACAGAAGCCTATATTCTCTTTAATATATATGGAAGCTCCCCCACCCATACCATTTCTACATGAGTGTACAGTTGAACAAAAAAGTTTCCCAATTTTGTAACCAAGTTTCACAAAGCAATAATATGTCACAATTATTATTACTTACTAGAAATTGCACATCCTCCAACTTATTTCTAATACTTCTTATGTTATTATATAAAATTTTAAGTTTTTGTCGAGGCCTATCTAATTTTTTAGATCATTAAAATCCTGTACAATAAATGCCTTGGAATTCTCTGTTTTACGCAAAAAGATGTTTCCTCCTTGGTACCATAAAAATGTAAAGTTATTTTTCCATTTGTAATCCTTTGCAGCCTTAATAGTTCCATATTATCTTTAGTCCGGTCGTGGTTTATAAATATCTTGCCATCAGCTGAGAATCCCAAATCCTTGCATGTAAGCTTATTTTTATTTGGAGACTTAAAAATCATTTTTTTAACATAATTATCTTTAAAAGTGACTTTAATCGGAATTTGCTTTTTGGAAACTTCAGGATTTCCTAGTCTAAATGCAGTAAACTGATTGTCAATGTTATTAGGCAAATCTAGTTTTTTCATAATATTCTGAACTATTTCAACCACTCTCTCACCTTTAGAGTAGGGCACTCCCCCTACTATAATGTTGTTCTCTAAATCATTTTGTTCTTTTTTATTTAGTCTTCTCTTTATTTCCTTTAAGTCTTTCTCCAGACTGTCATCAACCTTTTTTTGTTGCATGTTTATCTTGATTTGCTCGTCAAAGCGTAGCAGAAGTGCTTGATAATTATGTTCCATATTCATCAGTTTATAATAATAAATAACTTTAATTGCAATATTATTATTTAGTACCACTTTGTGATGCATTTTTTACAACAAAATTATATTTCTTACAAAAGTGTCTCAGAAAATTTAATAAAACCTATACAATTTTTTGTTGTTTTTTGGAAAATTACCAAATTAGAGACGCCAATGAAAATAGTGCTAGGTATCATAAACTTGGCCTTATTTAAATTAAGTGCTTAAAAGATAATTGGTTTTTGCAACAAATAAATAAATATTCGCATTTGCTCTAAAATGCTTAGTTTCTGAGAAATTTAGGTAAAATCTAATATTATCTGTTTATTTGGAATATAATGTAGTAATACATAAAGGAAGTGCGCATATTGCTAACAATTTAGGGTTTGCATCTCTGCAAAGACACTAGCCCAACTTCTAATAATAAGTATTTTATAAGTAATTCATTCATTTTTATTTTATACTCTTAAATATTTTTGCAAAACTATAAAAAACTATAACTTAAAACTTTTTCCTATAAATCCTACCGCAACCATTTAAGGCATCATATTTTTAAGATGGCAGCCGCTCGAGGTCACAAACTTACAGGAGTAGTAAGATTACCAACCATCTTATCGTGTTTCCACACTTTCGTATTTTTTGCACTAACACATCTTTTATATATATCTGTAATAATTGGACTACAAGCCCACTGGTGGTGACATATGTGCAGTGCACTTTTGATCCTCGTATTTTAAAGAATGTTCTCTTTGGGTTTTAAAGTTGATTTTCTAAAAAAAATACATAAAATGAACAGTGTTATATACTTGTTTATACACATACACACATAATTTTCATAACACTCAAAGGGGGTTTGTTTTTTCTTAAAATGTCTTATGAAGGGGGTGGTCAAAAATCCTCAATTTTTGTGTTACATAATTTATGAATGTTTCCTAACATTATTTATATTGATATTTTAACAGTCCAAGTCACTTTTTCTCATGTACAAAATCAAATAAATATTGTTCTCAATTATGTTAATGAAAAAGTTTAATACACCAACCTTACAGCTTTTTTATGTCTTAAAAGATTGGAATGCAAGTTAGGAACATGCTTATAGTCCTCTGGTGTTGATTCATAAATTAAGTACTTCTGGTCTTCTGATTTTAAAGAATGTAGTCTTTGGGTCTTAAAGTTGCACCTCTAAAAAAATATCACAAACTGAGAAGAGTTATACACTTGTTTATACACAAAACGTTGTCACCTTTTCTTCATCTTCAACATCAAATAATTCTTTTTTACAAATAAAATTATATTTATCTCTCTTTTTTGATTTTATAAAAATTTTTGGTGAAACAAAATTGTCTTCAATTATTTGTGATTTTTTTGTATACAGGGTGTCCCATAACTTAGGGGCCATAGGCCAACAGGTGATAGAGGAGGTCATGTCTGATAAAAAAGTTCCTATAATGCATGGGTCAAAACTCTTTCTTTGTCGAGATTCAGAGCATCAAAGTTGGCAATTTTTAAAACTTTTTTGATAATAACTTCTTAAAAAAACGCAGTAAAAATATGAAATTGGGCAGAGAGAACAAGAGCAATAAATTGAAATAAAAATTATTTTGAATTAGTTGGTAATTTTTTTCAGAAAAAACAATTTTTTTGGTATAAACTTTTATAAATGCCATATTAAACGCAATGTTTTTTTTTTATATTTTTTGTTAATAAAAACAAGTCTCTAGCAAGACATGATAATAAAATATTATTGATATTTTTTAAAAGAAAGAGTAAGCAAAAATTAAAAAAAAAAATATTTTTTCACAACCTGTATCTCAGCAACTTGTAATTTTATCAAAAAAAGGAATATAACATTTTTGAATCACAATTAGCCGGGTATTCAGCTGGCTATGACAGATTTACTCACACTTACACTCCTCTAACTTTAAACATCCTATATCTTAAAAACGGATGTGTGAAGACGCCCATGTTATATAAACTTTTTTCTCGTAAATAACCTCCTCTATCACCTGCTGCACTATGGCACTTAAGTTATGGGACATCCTGTATAATTTAAATCGCGTGTTTTGGCTTATTCTGCTAGACTATCGGGGGGGGGGGGTTTGTTTATCAGATTAGTACTAAATTATAGATTAGAGACTCCTTTTGTGATTTTATAAAAATTCTTGGAGAAACAAAATTATCTTCAATATTTTGTGACTTTTTTTGCTGTAAATACTGTAAATCATGTGTTTTGGTTTATTCTGCTAGACTATCAGGGGGGTTTGGGGTAAGGACACTCATTGTAAAGGTAAGCTTTATAGGAAGCGAAGCCTGACATTGATTTTCTATTTTTGGTTTATTATTTTTGACATGTTTTTCTCGGTTTTGCATTGGCAGCACGATTTTATTTTAAAAATGTTGTTTTACATAGTACAAAGGCGTCTAAACTATACAGGGTGTTTTAAAATTCAATAACATAATTTTAATCTTAATTTCCTTGAGTGATTTCAAGACAAAAAGTTCGTATAAACATAGATCCACAAACGCTTAGTTTTCAAGATACAAAGTGTTAAAATTTGTTTTTTTATAGCTCTTACAGTTTTTAAGATATTTAGCTCAAATTTGGCACGTATATTTACTTATAGGTACTACAATATTAGGCATGCCAAATAAGTTTTAATTAATTTGTTTATTTTGATATACTCGCGATGCCATACTGGCACATTTTTTATTTTATAATAGCAGCCTTTTGTGAAACAGCGACTTTCTCTAAAATGGTTAAAGATGCAAAAAAATTGCAAAAAACAAAAATGTTTGCAAATAAAACAAGGAATTTATTTCTTATCTTAAGTACCTAGTTCTGCCTACCAGTGGCTTACATGGAAAAAAAATCTGGGGAAAAAGGCGATATGAGCCCTGAAAAGTATCACTTTAGATGTATACTATTATTTGGCATGTCTATAGTGTAGTGTCTATAGCTTAATACACGTGCCAAATTTGAACTAAATATCTCAAAAACTGCACGAGCTATAAACAAGAAAATATATAAAAAACTAAACTTTAACACCCTGTATCTCGAAAATAAGGCGTTTGAGAACCTATGTTTATATGTGTTTGCACAACATGAAAATTTTGTCTTGAAATCACTTGAGGAATTGAACATTAAAATTATGTTACTGAATTTTGAAACACCCTGTATATATTTATGTTTTTAAAAATAAAAAGTTATGCTTCAAACTATCTTGAAACTCTGTTATTATTAAATAGATCTTTAGACTGTGATTTTTAAAATAAGAACTAGTCAGCTGCCAATGCGAAACTGAGGAAAACATTTCAAAAATAACAACCAAAAAATAGAAATTTATTGTCAGGCTTCGCTACCTGAGGAGCCACTCTATGTGACAGTCAATCACAAAACCATAGTTGAGCAAGAATGTGTTAAATTTTTGGGGCACTACTTGGACTCTACCCTGAGTTTTGAGAACCACACTAAATATGTAACAGCTAGGCTCAATGGTTATTGTGGCCTAATCAGGAGATTAAAAGACCAACTTTTCGTAGAAACCTTAAGAAATGTCTATTTTTCAAATATACAGTCAATTATTACATATGGCCTTCTGATATGGATAGCAGGAAAAAATGCTTCAGATGTCTTTCTTTCACAGAAAAGGATCATTCGTTCTATATTTGGTCTTCACCCCAGAACATCTTGCAAACCTTATTTTAGTAAATTGGGTGCTTTGACAATGCCTTCACTTTATTTTCTGGCTTTGGTAACTTTGGTAAAAAAAATCCACATATGTTTAGAACAAACTCGGAAGGATATTCTGAGGAAATGACAATAGTAACCAGGAATAGAAATGCCCTTGGCATACCCTCCCATAAATCAACCTTTTTTGAAAAAGGCCCGGTTTACAGAGCAGTTAAGGCATATAACATGCTACCTTTAGAAATACAACAAACTCATAGTCTGCAAACTTTCAAAATAAAAACCAAAAAATTTTTATCTGAAAATTTTTTTTATTCATTCAAATTTGAATATTGACAAAAATAAAATTCATATATTTTTTTTTATTATTAAATGTACAAGGGGTCTCCTCATGTTCGTTTTTTGTCTTGAGCTTGAGTAGTTATTAATAGGCTAGCTAAGTATGCTGTACACTTTATATTTAAGTAGATCCTTATGTATTACAAGATCAAAATTTGACGTTGCTTTGTCTGTGTAAGATATTGTTGGCAAATAAAGGATATTATATACTCATAAAGCTTGCTTTACGACGAGTGACCTTAGTTTAGGGACCAGATTAGTTTTAAATTATATCTTTGACACTCTTTTTTTTGTATTTTATAGTAATTTTTTACTATAAACATCAGTCGCACAACCAGAAATGTCTTAGAGGGGGCCTGAGGCCTCTGGGGGAGGGGCCGAAGCCTCATGATGTCATATTTTAAGCTATTTTTTGTGTTTTTTTGCTAAATATGTAAAAAATATGGACAAAAATCTTAGGCTTGCCCCCTCCCCCTGGGTGCGCCAATGTAAACATCATGAAATACCTAACACTATTTGCCTGACTGTGGCAAGCAAGCTAGCTTCCCGGGGGCTGAAAAAGTTACATTTTATTTGCACAACACAAAATAAAAAGTGCACTCTGTTACACAAAATGATACATACCTCTCTTTTTTTAAAATTTATTTCCTCTTGGCACACTGCACATAATCATCACATCTTGCAAGGAGGTCCTCATTTAAAATCACTGCAAAAACTGAATCACTGTCAAGGTTAACTCTGTTTTATGATCTGCATAAGGAACTTCTACATTACTTTTACAGCCTGTAATGAGATAATCAGCCAAACACAACGTATTTCTTATAAAAATTTAAGAAAAAACAGTTATATCAAAATAAATAAATATAACCCCATAAATTTGCCTCCTCGTTAACTTTCTTACTAAAATAATCCCATGGCTATTTTAGACTCATGTGCGCCCGCCCCACTACATTGAATTAAAAAGAGAGAGTAAATAGCTGGATGATAATGTGTGAGTTTCGTAAATAAAACGAGTCAACCACTGTTTAGTCACTGATGTCATGGTTGTTTTAGATTATTATGCGCCCTTACTAGTACATTACTTTAAAAAAAGACAGTAAATAATCGGATGATAATGTGTGACTTCAGTCAATGAAACTATTAGTACGTTCCAGAATCATATTTTGTGTGGATTTTGTATCGGGGTGCTAGTGACGTCATGGGGTGCTGGCCACAGTCAGCGCCTTATTGTGTTTTAGCGAGCTTCTATTAAATTCCGCGCCATTTGGTGGCGCAGGCTGCACAGGTCACAGCAGTGTTAAGCGCAAGGTCCCTATATACCGTGTGTTGAGCGGCACCAAGGACAGATGGAAGAACATAAGGCAATCTCTGGTGGAACGCATTTCTTTCACATAGGGGATAATTGGGTAATAAGTTTAGGTAATATTTTTTTGCTACTCTTGTAGTTTTTTTGTCATTTGAGATATCTGAAAAAACCTTTAAAATTTTCCACTACAATATTAATAAAGTTTTAGCACTTTTGTTTTTTACAAGCAAACCATTTCAAATAATATTTTTTTTGTCTGAAGGAAACACTTTATTTTCATTTTAAATCTTAAGTTTGCTGTCAATCGTAAGACTTTCTATGTATTGTTTTAAATTTTGCCTGTTATAAACAAGTAGTTCAGAATGGAAATGTTTCTTATTACCCTTTTGTTTTGCGTGGGGTAATAAAAACATCGCAATGGGGCAATAAAAAATATATTCTTTTTTATAATATATTGATTTAAGAACTTAAGTTGCCTTAAAATTTGGCAAAAGTGACCTATGTTAAGCTTTAGAAATGGCAAGTTGCAAAAATATTAAATGACATATAACTCAAATAGTCCACAGCACACCGAGTCTATTTTTTAAGTGATTACTAACAGGCTAAATTTTCGTACATATATTATTTGGCCGAGACGCCTGACTTTTTCCCCCGCAAAAATACTTGAAAGTGATTCCGAGCAGAGTGTGCAAGCGTAGACATGCTTCGTGCATTGGACTGACTAAACCAAGCATATGATTTGTAGAACAATATTGTCATTAACTATTACACATTAAAAAAACAATTTCAATTTCTGGATACTAATTCTTTAATTGAACGAGCCAACGAATAAATTTCACTTTATATTGCGTTTATAGTTTTTGAAAAAGCTTTCGATAGCATTGAGCACTGGGCAGTAAAAGAATCTTTAATTGATAGCCGAATACACAGATTTAATCAATATAGTGAGGCAACAACATCAATCAAAATCCACGAAGAAACCAAGCCAATCCGCATAAGAAGAGGTGTCACACAGGGTAACACAATATCCCCTAAACAATGTAACCAGGCCCTACAAAATCTTTTAAAAAAATAGATTGGAAAGAAATAGGCATCAAAGTAAACGGACAATACTTGAACCATCTAATATAAAGCCTTAATAACAGATAAGAAAGAAGAACTGATAAAAATGCTGGAATAACGGGATACAGTAGCTAAAAATATAGGTTTGAGTATGAACTACACTAAAACTAAAATCATAACAAACACAGATGTAGATATCACGATCAGAATAAACCAAGAGAAAATAGAACAAGCACAGGAATATATACCTAGGCTGGGACAAATTAATAAACTAAAAAAAGAAAACCAAACAACTGAAATCAAGAGACGAGTAAGATTGGCCTAGGTAGCACTCGGTAAATTAGGCTACCTATTAAAAAATAAATCCTCAGTAATTTATAGTTTTGAGATAATTTGAGAGTTAATAAAAGTTTGTTTTTTTCTCTTGCCTAAAAAATGTATGTGTTTTAAAGTAAATGGCAACATTGTCCCCAAAATCATATGCTTGGTTTAGTTAGTCCAAAGCTCAATAATTTCTGCACCCGCGCATTCTGTTAGAATCACTCTCAAAAATTTTCGCAGAGTAAAAAGTTAGGCGTCTCGGCCTAATAAAGCTATGTACGAGAATTCAGACTGTTAGTGATCAATTAAAAAATACACCGATGTACTGTGGACTATTTGCGTTAGATGCCATTTAATATTCCTGCAACTTGCCATTTTTACTGCTTTACATAAGACACTTTAGTAAAATTTTAAGGTAACACTACTCAAATCAAAGTGCATAAAAAAGATTATATTTTGTATTACCTCATTACAATGTTTCCTATTACCCCAAGATAGTCAAAACGAAGGAGTAATACGAAACATTCCATTCTAAACTTGTTTATAACAAAAGAAACCACAAACAAAGTATTAAAACTGCAAATAAAGTTTTCTTTTAGACAAAAACTCCCCCATCTTCCTCTAATGAAGTTCACGATTTTAATAGTCCAGCACCCCAAATGACAGATAACCGCACCGTCGGCGTCGACTAAAACCGGTATCAAAAATGCTATTTTGAACTGTCAAATATTGTTAAAGTTATCGTTGTCGGCGAAGTTATCGGGCCTAAATTTGGGACGACCAAAAACTATCTATTGTCTACAGTTTTACACCGCACATAAGGACAAATGGCTACATTGGCGCGACAATAATACTAAAATCAATTTGGTTCAATCTAATCACACATATATTAAAATGTTACCGGTGTGAAGATGGCAGATTAAACTGGCAGATTTTTTCAGCCGATGACGCCCGAACGCGTAATTTACACTATACACTGCACAACAAAATTTTTGTAATTTGATGCTCAGCAGATTTTACTGGCAGATAAATCGGTGTGAAGATAGCAGATTTTTTTATGGAAAAAATAATATTTAATATTTTTGTTGTTTTTTAAGCTCTCAAACTTTTTAAAACTGAACTGAGCCGAACCGAACCTACTTATAAAGCTCTTAAAATCCTACTAACTCAAAACCCTCAAAACTCTACGGTTCTTTAGGATATGTCCTCAAGTTCCAGTACAACTACACAGCAGATTATATCTGCTATGTCTCCTGTTCCGAAACTTTACGATGTCCCACCGGCAGAATTTGTCTACTCATAAAGCTCTTAAAATGGTACTCACTCAAAATCCTCAAAAACCCTACGATTCTTTAGAATAGGGCCTTAAGTATCAGTATACCCACCCAGCAGATTTTATCTGCTATGTCTCCTGCTCCGAAACTTGACGTTGTCTTACCACAGGCTCTACGCAGAATTTGCCATCCCATAAAGCTCTTAAAATGGTACTAACTCAAAACCCTCAAAAACCCTACAATTATTTTAAAAAAAGGCCTAAAATCTCTCTCTATGTCTCTTGCTCCGAAACTTGACGTTGTCCCACCACAGGCTCTACGTAGAATTTGCCTACTCAAAAAGCTCTTAAAATAGTACTATCTCAAAACCCTCAAAAACCCTACAATTCTTTTAAAAAATATCCTAAAATCTCAGTATACCCACCCAGCAGATTTTATCTGCTATGTCTCCTGCTCCGAAACTTGACGTTGTCCCACCACAGGCTATACGCAGAATTTGCTTACCCATAATGCTCTTTAAATCCTACTAACTCAAAATCCTCAAAAACCCTACGATTCTTAAGAACAGGGCCTTAAGTATCAGTATACCCACCCAGCAGATTTTATCTGCTATGTCTACTGCTCCGAAACTTAACGTTGTCCCACCTCAACCTCAACGTAGGCTTTTCCTTCTCATGAGGCTCTTTAAATCCTACTCACTTAAGATCCTCAAAAACCCTACGATTCATTAGGATAGGGCCTTAAGTATCAGTATACCCACCCAGCAGATTTTATCTGCTATGTCTCTTGCTCCGAAATTTGACGTTGTCCCACCACAGGCTCTACGTTGAATTTGCCTACTCAAAAAGCTCTTAAAATAGTACTATCTCAAAACCCTCAAAAACCCTACAATTCTTTTAAAAAATATCCTAAAATCTCAGTATACCCACCCAGCAGATTTTATCTGCTAGGTCTCCTGCTCCGAAACTTGACGTTGTCCCACCACAGGCTATACGCAGAATTTGCTTACCCATAATGCTCTTTAAATGTTACTAACTCAAAATCCTCAAAAACCCTACGATTCTTAAGAATAGGGCTTTAAGTATCAGTATACCCACCCAGCAGATTTTATCTGCTATGTCTACTGCTCCGAAACTTAACGTTGTCCCACCTCAAGCTCAACGTAGGTTTTTCCTTCTTATGAGGCTTTTTAAATCCTACTCACTCAAAATCCTCAAAAACCCTACGGTTCTGTAGAATATGGCATCAGTATACCCACCCAGCAGATTTTATCTGCTATGTCTCCTGCTCCGAAACTTGACGTTGTCCCACCACAGGCTCTACGCAGAATTTGCCTACCCAGAAATCTCTTAAAATCTTACCAACTCAAAACCCTCAAAAACCCTACAATTCTTTCAAAAAAGGCCTAAAGTCTCAGTATACCCACCCAGCAGATTTTAACTGCTATGTCTACTGCTCCGAAACTTGACGTTGTCCCACCTCAATCTCTACGCAGGCTTTTCCTTCTCATGAGGTTCTTTAAATCCTACTCACTCAAAATCCTTAAAAACGTTACGATTCTTTAGAATAGGGCCTTAAGTATCAGTATACCCACCCAGCAGATTTTATCTGCTATGTCTCCTGCTCCAAAACTTGACGTTGTCCCACCACAGGATCTTCGTAGAATTTGCCTACCCATAAAGCTCTTAAAATCGTACTAACTCAAAACCCTCAAAGACCCTACAAATCTTTAAAAAATGTCCTAAAATCTCAGTATAACCACCCAGCAGATTTTATCTGCTATGTCGCCTGCTCCGAATATTGACGTTGTCCCACCTCAAGCTCTACGCAGACTTTTCCTACTAATAAACTAATAAGGGTCTTTAAATCCTACTAACTTAAAATCCTCAAAAACCCTACGATTCTTAAGAATAGGGCCTTAAGTATCAGTATACCCACCCAGCAGATTTTATCTGCTATGTCTCCTGCTCCGAAACTTGACGTTGTCCCACCACACGCTCTACGTAGAATTTGCCTACTCATAAAGCTCTTAAAATGGTACTAACTCAAAACCCTCAAAAACCTTACAATTAATTTAAAAAAAGGCCTAAAATCTCAGTATAACCACCCAGCAGATTTTATCGGCTATGTCTACTGCTCCGAAACTTAACGTTGTCCCACCTCAAGCTCAACGTAGGCTTTTTCTTCTCATGAGGCTCTTTAAATCCTACTCACTCAAAATCCTCAAAAACCCTACGATTCTTTAGGATAGGGCCTTAAGTATCAGTATACCCACCCAGCAGATTTTATCTGCTATGTCTCTTGCTCCGAAACTTGACGTTGTCCCACCACAGGCTCTACGTAGAATTTGCCTACTCAAAAAGCTCTTAAAATAGTACTATCTCAAAACCCTCAAAAACCCTACAATTCTTTTAAAAAATATCCTAAAATCTCAGTATACCCACCCAGCAGATTTTATCTGCTATGTCTCCTGCTCCGAAACTTGACGTTGTCCCACCACAGGCTATACGCAAAATTTGCTTACACATAATGCTCTTTAAATCCTACTATCTCAAAATCCTCAAAAACCCTACGATTCTTAAGAATAGGGCCTTAAGTATCAGTATACCCACCCAGCAGATTTTATCTGCTATGTCTCCTGCTCCGAAACTTGACGTTGTCCCACCGCAGGCTCTACGTACAATTTGCCTACCCATAAATCTCTTAAAATCTTACTAACTCAAAACCCTCAAAAACCCTACAATTCTTTTAAAAAATGTTCTAAAATCTCAGTATACCCACCCAGCAGATTTTATCTGCTATGTCTCCTGCTTCGAATCTTGACGTTGTCCCACTTCAAGCTCTACGCAGACTTTTCCTGCTAATAAGGGTCTTTAAATCCTACTAACTCAAAATCCTCAAAAACCCTACGATTCTTAAGAATAGGGCCTTAAGTATCAGTATACCCACCCAGCAGATTTTATCTGCTATGTCTCCTGCTCCGAATCTTGACGTTGTCCCACCTCAAGCTCTACGCAGACTTTTCCTACTAATAAGGGTCTTTAAATCCTACTAACTTAAAATCCTCAAAAACCCTACGATTCTTAAGAATAGGGCCTTAAGTATCAGTATACCCACCCAGCAGATTTTATCTGCTATGTCTTCTGCTCCGAAACTTGACGTTGTCCCACCACAGGCTCTACGGAAAATTTGCCTACTCATAAAGCTCTTAAAATGGTTCAAAACACTACAATTCTTTTAAAAAATGTCGTAAAATCTCAGTATACCCACCCAGCAGATTTCATCTGCTATGTCTCCTGCTACGAAACTTGACGTTGTCCCACCACAGGCTCTACGTAGAATTTGCCTACCCGTAATGCTCTTAAAACCGTATCAAAACCCTCAAAAACCCTACAATTCTTTTAAAAAAAGCCCTAAAATCTCAGTATACCCACACAGCAGATTTTATCTGCTATGTCTCTTGCTCCGAAACTTGACGTTGTCCCACCACAGGCTCTACGCAGAATTTGCCTACCCATAATGCTCTTTAAATCCTACTAACTCAAAACCTTCAAAAACCTAACAATTCTTTTAAAAAAAGGCCTAAAATCTCAGTATACCCACCCAGCAGATTTTATCTTCTATGTCTTCTGCTCCGAAACTTGACATTGTCCCACCTCAAGCTCAACGTAGGCTTTTCCTTCTCATGAGGCTCTTTAAATCTTACTGACTCAAAATCCTCAAAAACCCTACGATTCTTTAGGATAGGGCCTTAAGTATCAGTGTACCCACCCAGCAGATTTTATCTTCTATGTCTCCTGCTCCTAAACTATACGTTGTCCCACCTCAAGCTCTACGCGGACTTTTCCTACTAATAAGGCTCTTTAAATCCTACTAACTCAAAACCCTCAAAAACCTTACAATTCTTTAAAAAAAAGGCCTAAAATCTCAGTATACCCACACAGCAGATTTTATCTGCTATGTCTCTTGCTCCGAAACTTGACGTTGTCCCACCACAGGCTCTACGCAGAATTTGCCTACCCATAATGCTCTTTAAATCCTACTAACTCAAAACCCTCAAAAACCCTACAATTCTTTTAAAAAAAGTCCTAAAATCTCAGTATACCCACCCAGCAGATTTTATCTGCTATGTCTCCTGCTCCGAAACTTGACGTTGTCCCACCTCAAGCTCTACGCAGACTTTTCCTACTAATAAGGGTCTTTAAATCCTACTGCCTTAAAATCCTCAAAAACTCTTCGATTCTTAAGAATAGGGCCTTAAGTATCAGTATACCCACCCAGCAGATTTTATCTGCTATGTCTACTGCTCCGAAACTTAACGTTGTCCCACCTCAACCTCAACGTAGGCTTCTTAAACCCTACGATTCTTAAGAATAGGGCCTTAAGTATCAGTATACCCACCCAGCAGATTTTATCTGCTATGTCTTCTGCTCCGAAACTTGACGTTGTCCCACCACAGGCTCTACGGAAAATTTGCCTACTCATAAAGCTCTTAAAATGGTTCAAAACGCTACAATTCTTTTAAAAAAAGTCGTAAAATCTCAGTATACCCACCCAGCAGATTTCATCTGCTATGTCTCCTGCTACGAAACTTGACGTTGTCCCACCACAGGCTCTACGTAGAATTTGCCTACCTGTAATGCTCTAAAAATCGTATCAAAACCCTCAAAAACCCTACAATTCTTTTTAAAAAAGCCCTAAAATCTCAGTATACCCACACAGCAGATTTTATCTGCTATGTCTCGCTCCGAAACTTGACGCTGTCCCACCACAGGCTCTACGCAGAATTTGCCTACCCATAATGCTCTTTAAATCCTACTAACTCAAAACCTTCAAAAACCTAACAATTCTTTAAATAAAAGGCCTAAAATCTCAGTATACCCACCCAGCAGATTTTATCTGCTATGTCTACTGCTCCGAAACTTGACATTGTCCCACCTCAAGCTCAACGTAGGCTTTTCCTTCTCATGAGGCTCTTTAAATCCTACTGACTTAAAATCCTCAAAAACCCTACGATTCTTTAGGATAGGGCCTTAAGTATCAGTGTACCCACCCAGCAGATTTTATCTTCTATGTCTCCTGCTCCTAAACTAGACGTTGTCCCACCTCAAGCTCTACGCAGACTTTTCCTACTAATAAGGCTCTTTAAATCCTACTAACTCAAAACCCTCAAAAACCTTACAATTCTTTAAAAAAAAGGCCTAAAATCTCAGTATACCCACCCAGCAGATTTTATCTGCTATGTCTACTGCTCCGAAATTTGACGTTGTCCTCAAGCTCAACGTAGGCTTTTCCTTCTCATAAGGATCTTTAAATCCTACTGACTCAAAATCTTCAAAAACCCTACCATTCTTTAGGATAGGGCCTTAAGTATCAGTGTACCCACCCAGCAGATTTTATCTTCTATGTCTCCTGCTCCTAAACTAGACGTTGTCCCACCTCAAGCTCTACGCAGACTTTTCCTACTAATAAGGGTCTTTAAATCCTACTAACTCAAAACCCTCAAAAACCCTACAATTCTTTTAAAAAAAGCAGGAGCAGTAGACATAGCAGTTAAAATCTGCTGGGTGGGTATACTGATATTTTAAACCTTTTTTAAAAAGAATTGTAGGATTTTTAAGGGTCTTGAATTAGTACGATTTTAAGAGCATTATGGGTACGCAAATTCTACGTAGAGCCTGTGGTGGGACAACGTCAAGTTTCGGAGCAGTAGACATAGCAAATAAAATCTGCTGGGTGGGTATACTGACATTTTAGGCCTTTTTTTAAAAGAATTGTAGGATTTTTAAGGGTTTTGAATTAGTACGATTTTAAGAGCATTATGGGTACGCAAATTCTACGTAGAGCCTGTGGTGGGACAACGTCAAGTTTCGGAGCAGAAGACATAGCACATAAAATCTGCTGTGTGGGTATACTGAGATTTTAGGGCTTTTTTTAAAGAATTGTAGGGTTTTTGAGGGTTGTGAGTTAGTAGGATTTAAAGACCCTTATTATTAGGAAAAGTCTGCGTAGAGCTTGAGGTGGGACAACGTCTAGTTTAGGAGCAGGAGACATAGAAGATAAAATCTGCTGGGTGGGTACACTGATACTTAAGGCCCTATCCTAAAGAATCGTAGGGTTTTTGAGGATTTTGAGTCAGTAGGATTTAAGGAACCTCATGAGAAGGAGAAGCCTACGTTGAGCTTGAGGTGGGACAACGTCAGGTTTCGGAGCAGTAGACATAGCAGATAAAATCTGCTGGGTGGGTATACTGAGATTTTAGGCCTTTTTTTTAAATTATAAGGTTTTTGAGGGTTTTGAGTTAGTGCCATTTTAAGAGCTTTATGAGTAGGAAAATTCTCCGTAGAGCCTGTGGTGGGACAACGTCAAGTTTCGGACCAGAAGACATAGCAGATAAAATCTGCTGGGTGGGTATACTGATACTTAAGGCCCTATTCTTAAGAATCGTATAGTTTTTGAGGATTTTAAGTCAGTAGGATTTAAAGACCCTTATTAGTAGGAAAAGTCTGCGTAGAGCTTGAGGTGGGACAACATCAAGTTTCGGAGCAGGAGACATAGCAGATAAAATCTGCTGGGTGGGCATACTGAGATTTTAGGACTTTTTTAAAAGAATTGTAGGGTTTTTGAGGGTTTTGAGTTAGTACGATTTTAAGAGCTTTATTAGTAGGAAAAGTATGCGTAGAGCTTGAGGTGGGACAACGTCATGTTTCGGAGCAGTAGACATAGCAGATAAAATCTGGTATACTGAGACTTTAGACCTTTTTTTTAAGAATTGTAGGGTTTTTAAGAGTTTTGAGTTGTAGACAAATTCTGCCGGTGGGACAACTTCAAGTTTTGGAACAGGAGACATAGCAGATATAATCTGCTGTGTAGTTGTACTGGAACTTAAGGCCATATCCTAAAGAATCGTAGAGTTTTGAAGGTTTTGAGTTAGTAGGATTTTAAGAGCTTTATAAGTAGGTTCGGTTCGTCTCGGTTCAGTTTTAAAAAGTTTGAGAGCTTTAAAAACAACAAAAATATTAAATATTATTTTTTCCATAAAATAATCTGCTTTGAAGATTCACACCAATTTATCTGCCAGTAAAATCTGCTGAGCATCAAATTACAAAAATTTTGTTGTGCAGTGTATAGTGTAAATTATGCGTTCGGGCGTCATCGGCTGAATAAATCTGCTAGCTTAATCTGCCATCTTCACACCGGTTAAAATGTTGCCAATAGATGCGGCCACAAGGCAACATAAGAATTTTAATTTTTAAGGCCACCCAATTGTATTAGTATTAGCTCAAAGTTGGCTTTGCCTACGCGCTGTTTGTTAAATGACGTGTTTCTAAAAATGTGACAGAAAAACTTTCATTTGTTATTTGCTGTCAGAAGTCAAATTGAGAGGGTGTCAACATGGATAGTGATGCGGCAGGTAATTACTTAATTTTGCAATTATTGTTAACAAACCAGTTATTTTTAGACCTGGTATATACAGGGTTTTATAAAATAGTATTTTTGATCAAAAATTTTTAAAAATTTTTAAGTTTGCTAGAGTTATAAAAAAAGTTCCGCCGAGTACACCGATATTTCTTTACTGGCTGAAAACCATATCTTATAGCCAATTTAAAAAAGTATAATTTACGTCCCCCTTTTTCCCCCTCTTTGTTTTAATGGCTTTATTTTAGTTGAATCCGTATATTTGTTTTTCTGCCAATTTTTGTTTCAAATTTTGCGACAGCTATTTCAGATACTTTCCGATGAGCTAGAGACTTGAAATTTGGTATAGGGTTTCGTTGACAATATAACTTAAATTTTTTTTTATAAAAAATAAAAATGGTGGATTTTAAATGGCGGGCTTATTTATTTGACAACCAATTTGCCTTAAATTTAAAAACTTACACTGCTTAAGGTAACTTAATATAATATTGGATTTAAACTTAAAAAAAGTATAATGACCAATCCAAAATGGCGGCCTTTCCAATTTACGAGTCAATATGTATCAAATTCGAACCTTTAGGGGACTTTCGCTGATTATGACTTTTGACTCAAATTAAAAAAAAATATATCATTCTTCTTTATTTTTTAACTCAAACTTCTAAATTTAAAATTAAAATTGCGGATCCAAGTTTTTAATCTGGTGTTTTTTGCATTGAGCACATTATTTTTAGGTAGTTGTGGAAACGATCCCGTTAAAAGAAAATGCAGATTAAGAGAAGGGAGCTATTTATAGTGTTGAAAAATAAACAATTTTTTAAGCTATCGTCATCAGAGTGCAATGAACAGTTAGTACAGTATATAGTGGATAAATTTGGGGTTAGTAAACTTTCTGAAAACTACGTAAAACAAATACAACTTTTAATAAAAGTGTTTCTCACAAAGCTATTGGCGAAATGGCGTGATTGTAAATACATGTACATTTATTAACACACATATGAAATGGCTTGATGATTACATAAAACGTCCAAATATGAGGCAGCCACTACAGCATATACCTTCAGCACCACGAGGCAGGTCAAAAAAATCATTGGAGAGAGTTGTAAACGCGGTAAACAAAGACATGTGCAATCGATTGTATCAAAACTCAGTCCAGAGCAGCTATGCTTAGCAGCAGAAACAAGCTTGGAAAAGTCAGGTAAAAGAACTGCCGCCCAAGTTATGAAGTTAGCACTTAAAACATCGAACAGACGGCTTAAAAAAATGAAAATGGTAAACAATGCAGCCTCTAGTTCTACTACTGAAAGACCGTACAGTTCCGAGGAAGCTTTAGTATGCAATTGTTTTCTTTTTAACTAAAATACTTAATTTCAAATAACATTTATTATGCATGTTTTTGCAAAATAAGCATTGAATATATGCCTCATAAGCATTTCTGATCATATTGTCACATAAAATCAAATTTGAGATTTTTGGCGCGCCAAATTGTTATTCTGTCCTTGTGTGCACCGGTCTATTTTTTAACTAATGACTAACAGGCGGCTAGTACATAGCTTTATTCGGCCGGGACGCCTAATTCCTCTGTGAAAATTATTTAAAGTGATTCCTAACAGAATGCGCGGGCGCAAAATCGTAAGACTTTCTATGTATTGTTTTAAATTTTGCCTGTTATAAACAAGTAGTTCAGGATGGAAATGTTTCTTATTACCCTTTTGTTTTGCGTGGGGTAATAAAAAACATCACAATGGGGCAATAAAAAATATATTCTTTTTTATAATATATTGATTTAAGAACTTAAGTTGCCTTAAAATTTGGCAAAAGTGACCTATGTTAAGCTTTAGAAATGGCAAGTTGCAAAAATATTAAATGACATATAACTCAAATAGTCCACAGCACACCGAGTCTATTTTTTAAGTGGCCTATTTGGCCGAGACGCCTGACTTTTTCCCCCGCAAAAATACTTGAAAGTGATTCCGAGCAGAGTGTGCAAGCGTAGACATGCTTCGTGCATCGGACTGACTAAACCAAGCATATGATTTGTAGAACAATATTGCCATTAACTATTACACATTAAAAAAACAATTTCAATTTCTGGATACTAATTCTTTAATTGAACGAGCCAACGAATAAATTTCACTTTATATTGCGTTTATAGTTTTTGAAAAAGCTTTCGATAGCATTGAGCACTGGGCAGTAAAAGAATCTTTAATTAATAGCCGAATACACAGATTTAATCAATATAGTGAGGCAACAACATCAATCAAAATCCACGAAGAAACCAAGCCAATCCGCATAAGAAGAGGTGTCACACAGGGTAACACAATATCCCCTAAACAATGTAACCAGGCCCTACAAAATCTTTAAAAAAAATTAGATTGGGAAGAAATAGGCATCAAAGTAAACGGACAATACTTGAACCATCTAATATAAAGCCCTAATAACAGATAAGAAAGAAGAACTGATAAAAATGCTGGAATAACGGGATACAGTAGCTAAAAATATAGGTTTGAGTATGAACTACACTAAAACTAAAATCATAACAAACACAGATGTAGATATCACGATCAGAATAAACCAAGAGAAAATAGAACAAGCACAGGAATATATACCTAGGCTGGGACAAATTAATAAACTAAAAAAAGAAAACCAAACAACTGAAATCAAGAGACGAGTAAGATTGGCCTAGGTAGCACTCGGTAAATTAGGCTACCTATTAAAAAATAAATCCTCAGTAATTTATAGTTTTGAGATAATTTGAGAGTTAATAAAAGTTTGTTTTTTTCTCTTGCCTAAAAAATGTATGTGTTTTAAAGTAAATGGCAACATTGTCCCCAAAATCATATGCTTGGTTTAGTTAGTCCAAAGCTCAATAATTTCTGCACCCGCGCATTCTGTTAGAATCACTCTCAAAAATTTTCGCAGAGTAAAAAGTTAGGCGTCTCGGCCTAATAAAGCTATGTACGAGAATTCAGACTGTTAGTGATCAATTAAAAAATACACCGATGTACTGTGGACTATTTGCGTTAGATGCCATTTAATATTCCTGCAACTTGCCATTTTTACTGCTTTACATAAGACACTTTAGTAAAATTTTAAGGTAACACTACTCAAATCAAAGTGCATAAAAAAGATTATATTTTGTATTACCCCATTACAATGTTTCCTATTACCCCAAGATAGTCAAAACGAAGGAGTAATACGAAATATTCCATTCTAAACTTGTTTATAACAAAAGAAACCACAAACAAAGTATTAAAACTGCAAATAAAGTTTTCTTTTAGACAAAAACTCCCCCATCTTCCTCTAATGAAGTTCACGATTTTAATAGTCTAGCACCCCAAATGACAGATAACCGCACCGTCGGTCGGCGTCGACGAAAACCGGTATCAAAAATGCTATTTTGAACTGTCAAATATTGTTAAAGTTATCGTTGTCGGCGAAGTTATCGGGCCTAAATTTGGCACGACCAAAAACTATCTATTGTCTACAGTTTTACACCGCACATAAGGACAAATGGCTACATTGGCGCGACAATAATACTAAAATCAATTTGGTTCAATCTAACACACATATATTAAAATGTTACCGGTGTGAAGATGGCAGATTAAACTAGCAGATTTTTTCAGCCGATGACGCCCGAACGCGTAATTTACACTATACACTGCACAACAAAATTTTTGTAATTTGATGCTCAGCAGATTTTACTGGCAGATAAATCGGTGTGAAGATAGCAAATTTTTTTATGGAAAAAATAATATTTAATATTTTTGTTGTTTTTTAAGCTCTCAAACTTTTTAAAACTGAACCGAGCCGAACCGAACCTACTTATAAAGCTCTTAAAATCCTACTAACTCAAAACCCTCAAAACTCTACGGTTCTTTAGGATATGTCCTCAAGTTCCAGTACAACTACACAGCAGATTATATCTGCTATGTCTCCTGTTCCAAAACTTGACGATGTCCCACCGGCAGAATTTGTCTACTCATAAAGCTCTTAAAATGGTACTCACTCAAAATCCTCAAAAACCCTACGATTCTTTAGAATAAGGCCTTAAGTATCAGTATGTATACCCACCCAGCAGATTTTATCTGCTATGTCTCCTGCTCCGAAACTTGACGTTGTCCCACCACAGGCTCTACGCAGAATTTGCCATCCCATAAAGCTCTTAAAATGGTACTAACTCAGAATCCTCGAAAACCCTACAATTCTTTTAAAAAAAGGCCTAAAATCTCAGTATACCCACCCAGCAGATTTTATCTGCTATATCTACTGCTCCGAAACTTGACGTTGTCCCACCTCAAGCTCAACGTAGGCTTTTCCTTCTCCTCAGGCTCTTTAAATCCTGCTCACTCAAAGTTCTCAAAAACCCTACGATTCTTTAGAATAGGGCCTCAAGTATCAGTATACCCACCCAGCAGATTTTATCTGCTATATCTCCTGTTCCGAAATTTGACGTTGTCCCACCACAGGCTCTACGCAGAATTTGCCTACCCATAAAGCTCTTAAAATTGTACTAATTCAAAACCCTACAATTTTTTTTTAAAAAGTCTTAAAATCTCAGTATACCCACCCAGCAGATTTTATCTGCTATGTCTCCTGCTCCGAATCTTGACGTTGCCCCACCACAGGCTCTACATAGAATTTACCTACTCAGAAAGCTCTTAAAATAGTACTATCTCAAAATCCTCAAAAACCCTACAATTCTTTTAAAAAATATCCTAAAATCTCAGTATACCCACCCAGCAGATTTTATCTGCTATGTCTCCTGCTCCGAAACTTGACGTTGTCTCACCACAGGCTATACGCAGAATTTGCTTACCCATAATGCTCTTTAAATCCTACTAACTCAAAATCCTCAAAAACCCTACGATTCTTAAGAATAGGGCCTTAAGTATCACTATACCCACCCAGCAGATTTTATCTGCTATGTCTACTGCTCCGAAACTTAACGTTGTCCCACCTCAACCTCAACGTAGGCTTTTCCTTCTCTTGAGGCTCTTTAAATCCTACTCACTTAAGATCCTTAAAAACGCTACGATTCATTAGGATAGGGCCTTAAGTATCAGTATACCCACCCAGCAGATTTTATCTGCTATGTCTCTTGCTCCGAAATTTGACGTTGTCCCACCACAGGCTCTACGTAGAATTTGCCTACTCAAAAAGCTCTTAAAATTGTACTATCTCAAAACCCTCAAAAACCCTACAATTCTTTTAAAAAATATCCTAAAATCTCAGTATACCCACCCAGCAGATTTTATCTGCTATGTCTCCTGCTCCGAAACTTGACGTTGTCTCACCACAGGCTATACGCAGAATTTGCTTACCCATAATGCTCTTTAAATCCTACTAACTCAAAATCCTCAAAAACCCTACGATTCTTAAGAATAGGGCCTTAAGTATCACTATACCCACCCAGCAGATTTTATCTGCTATGTCTACTGCTCCGAAACTTAACGTTGTCCCACCTCAACCTCAACGTAGGCTTTTCCTTCTCTTGAGGCTCTTTAAATCCTACTCACTTAAGATCCTTAAAAACGCTACGATTCATTAGGATAGGGCCTTAAGTATCAGTATACCCACCCAGCAGATTTTATCTGCTATGTCTCCTGCTCCGAATCTTGACGTTGCCCCACCACAGGCTCTACATAGAATTTACCTACTCAGAAAGCTCTTAAAATAGTACTATCTCAAAATCCTCAAAAACCCTACAATTCTTTTAAAAAATATCCTAAAATCTCAGTATACCCACCCAGCAGATTTTATCTGCTATGTCTCCTGCTCCGAAACTTGACGTTGTCCCACCACAGGCTATACGCAGAATTTGCTTACCCATAATGCTCTTTAAATCCTACTAACTCAAAATCCTCAAAAACCCTACGATTCTTAAGAATAGGGCCTTAAGTATCAGTATACCCACCCAGCAGATTTTATCTGCTATGTCTACTGCTCCGAAACTTAACGTTGTCCCACCTCAAGCTCAACGTAGGTTTTTCCTTCTTATGAGGCTTTTTAAATCCTACTCACTCAAAATCCTCAAAAACCTTACGATTCTGTAGAATATGGCATCAGTATACCCTCCCAGCAGATTTTATCTGCTATGTCTCCTGCTCCGAAACTTGACGTTGTCCCACCACAGGCTCTACGCAGAATTTGCCTACCCAGAAATCTCTTAAAATCTTACCAACTCAAAACCCTCAAAAACCCTACAATTCTTTCAAAAAAGGCCTAAAGTCTCAGTATACCCACCCAGCAGATTTTAACTGCTATGTCTACTGCTCCGAAACTTGACGTTGTCCCACCTCAATCTCTACGCAGGCTTTTCCTTCTCATGAGGTTCTTTAAATCCTACTCACTCAAAATCCTTAAAAACGCTACGATTCTTTAGAATAGGGCCTTAAGTATCAGTATACCCACCCAGCAGATTTTATCTGCTATGTCTCCTGCTCCAAAACTTGACGTTGTCCCACCACAGGATCTTCGTAGAATTTGCCTACCCATAAAGCTCTTAAAATCGTACTAACTCAAAACCCTCAAAGACCCTACAAATCTTTAAAAAAATGTCCTAAAATCTCAGTATAACCACCCAGCAGATTTTATCTGCTATGTCGCCTGCTCCGAATATTGACGTTGTCCCACCTCAAGCTCTACGCAGACTTTTCCTACTAATAAACTAATAAGGGTCTTTAAATCCTACTAACTTAAAATCCTCAAAAACCCTACGATTCTTAAGAATAGGGCCTTAAGTATCAGTATACCCACCCAGCAGATTTTATCTGCTATGTCTCCTGCTCGGAAACTTGACGTTGTCCCACCACAGGCTTAACGTAGAATTTGCCTACTCATAAAGGTCTTAAAATCATACTAACTCAAACCCCTCAAAAACCCTACAATTCTTTCAAAAAAAGGCCTAAGGTGTATACCCACCCAGCAGACTTTATCTGCTATGTCTCCTACTCCGAAACTTGACGTTGTCCCACCGCAGGCTCTACGTACAATTTGCCTACCCATAAATCTCTTAAAATCTTACTAACTCAAAACCCTCAAAAACCCTACAATTCTTTTAAAAAATGTTCTAAATTCTCAGTATACCCACCCAGCAGATTTTATCTGCTATGTCTCCTGCTCCGAATCTTGACGTTGTCCCACTTCAAGCTCTACGCAGACTTTTCCTGCTAATAAGGGTCTTTAAATCCTATTAACTTAAAATCCTCAAGAACCCTACGATTCTTAAGAATAGGGCCTTAAGTATCAGTATACCCACCCAGCAGATTTTATCTGCTTTGTCTCCTGCTCCGAATCTTGACGTTGTCCCACCACAAGCTCTACGCAGACTTTTCCTACTAATAAGAGTCTTTAAATCCTACTAACTTAAAATCCTCAAAAACCCTACGATTCTTAAGAATAGGGCCTTAAGTATCAGTATACCCATCCAGCAGATTTTATCTGCTATGTCTTCTGCTCCGAAACTTGACGTTGTCCCACCACAGGCTCTACGCAGAATTTGCCTACCCATAATGCTCTTTAAATCCTACTAACTCAAAACCTTCAAAAACGTAACAATTCTTTAAAAAAAAAGGCCTAAAATCTCAGTATACCCACCCAGCAGATTTTATCTGCTATGTCTACTGCTCCGAAACTTGACATTGTCCCACCTCAAGCTCAACGTAGGCTTTTCCTTCTCATGAGGCTCTTTAAATCCTACTGACTCAAAATCCTCAAAAACCCTACGATTCTTTAGGATAGGGCCTTAAGTATCAGTGTACCCACCCAGCAGATTTTATCTTCTATGTCTCCTGCACCTAAACTAGACGTTGTCCTACCTCAAGCTCTACGCAGACTTTTCCTACTAATAAGGCTCTTTAAATCCTACTAACTCAAAACCCTCAAAAACCTTACAATTCTTTAAAAAAAAGGCCTAAAATCTCAGTATACCCACCCAGCAGATTTTATCTGCTATGTCTACTGCTCCGAAACTTGCCGTTGTCCTCAAGCTCAACGTAGGCTTTTCCTTCTCATGAGGATCTTTAAATCCTACTGACTCAAAATCCTCAAAAACCCTACGATTCTTTAGGATAGGGCCTTAAGTATCAGTGAACCCACCCAGCAGATTTTATCTTCTATGTCTCCTGCTCCTAAACTAGACGTTGTCCCACCTCAAGCTCTACGCAGACTTTTCCTACTAATAAGGGTCTTTAAATCCTACTAACTCAAAACCCTCAAAAACCTTACAATTCTTTAAAAAAAAGGCCTAAAATCTCAGTATACCCACCCAGCAGATTTTATCTGCTATGTCTACTGCTCCGAAACTTGCCGTTGTCCTCAACCTCAACGTAGGCTTTTCCTTCTCATGAGGATCTTTAAATCCTACTGACTCAAAATCCTCAAAAACCCTACGATTCTTTAGGATAGGGCCTTAAGTATCAGTGTACCCACCCAGCAGATTTTATCTTCTATGTCTCCTGCTCCTAAACTAGACGTTGTCCCACCTCAAGCTCTACGCAGACTTTTCCTACTAATAAGGGTCTTTAAATCCTACTAACTCAAAACCCTTAAAAACCCTACAATTCTTTTAAAAAAAGCAGGAGCAGTAGACATAGCAGTTAAAATCTGCTGGGTGGGTATACTGATATTTTAGACCTTTTTTTAAAAGAATTGTAGGATTTTTAAGGGTTTTGAATTAGTACGATTTTAAGAGCATTATGGGTACGCAAATTCTACGTAGAGCCTGTGGTGGGACAACGTCAAGTTTCGGAGCAGTAGACATAGCAAATAAAATCTGCTGGGTGGGTATACTGACATTTTAGGCCTTTTTTTAAAAGAATTGTAGGATTTTTAAGGGTTTTGAATTAGTACGATGTTAAGAGCATTATGGGTACGCAAATTCTACGTAGAGCCTGTGGTGGGACAACGTCAAGTTTCGGAGCAGAAGACATAGCAGATAAAATCTGCTGGGTGGGTATACTGAGATTTTAGGACTTTTTTTAAAAGAATTGTAGGGTTTTTGAGGTTTTGAGTTGTAGACAAATTCTGCCGGTGGGACAACTTCAAGTTTTGGAACATGAGACATAGCAGATATAATCTGCTGTGTAGTTGTACTGGAACTTGAGGCCATATCCTAAAGAATCGTAGAGTTTTGAAGGTTTTGAGTTAGTAGGATTTTAAGAGCTTTATAAGTAGGTTCGGGGGAAGGGCTTTTTTTTTAAAGAATTGTAGGGTTTTTGAGGGTTGTGAGTTAGTAGGATTTAAAGACCCTTATTATTAGGAAAAGTCTGCGTAGAGCTTGAGGTGGGACAACGTCTAGTTTAGGAGCAGGAGACATAGAAGATAAAATCTGCTGGGTGGGTACACTGATACTTAAGGCCCTATCCTAAAGAATCAATCGTAGGGTTTTTGAGGATTTTGAGTCAGTAGGATTTAAAGAACCTCATGAGAAGGAGAAGCCTACGTTGAGCTTGAGGTGGGACAACGTCAGGTTTCGGAGCAGTAGACATAGCAGATAAAATCTGAGGGTGGGTATACTGAGATTTTAGGCCTTTTTTTTAAATTGTAAGGTTTTTGAGGGTTTTAAGTTAGTGCCATTTTAAGAGCTTTATGAGTAGGAAAATTCTCCGTAGAGCCTGTGGAGGGACAACGTCAAGTTTCGGAGCAGAAGACATAGCAGATAAAATCTGCTGGGTGAGTATACTGATACTTAAGGCCCTATTCTTAAGAATCGTAGAGTTTTTGAGGATTTTAAGTCAGTAGGATTTAAAGACCCTTATTAGTAGGAAAAGTCTGCGTAGAGCTTGAGGTGGGACAACGTCAAGTTTCGGAGCAGGAGACATAGCAGATAAAATCTGCTGGGTGGGTATACTGAGATTTTAGGACTTTTTTTAAAATAATTGTAGGGTTTTTGAGGGTTTTGAGTTGTAGACAAATTCTGCCGGTGGGACAACTTCAAGTTTTGGAACAGGAGACATAGCAGATATAATCTGCTGTGTAGTTGTACTGGAACTTGAGGCCATATCCTAAAGAATCGTAGAGTTTTGAAGGTTTTGAGTTAGTAGGATTTTAAGAGCTTTATAAGTAGGTTCGGTTCGTCTCGGTTCAGTTTTAAAAAGTTTGAGAGCTTTAAAAACAACAAAAATATTAAATATTATTTTTTCCATAAAATAATCTGCTGTGAAGATTCACACCAATTTATCTGCCAGTAAAATCTGCTGAGCATCAAATTACAAAAATTTTGTTGTGCAGTGTATAGTGTAAATTATGCGTTCGGGCGTCATCGGCTGAATAAATCTGCTAGCTTAATCTGCCATCTTCACACCGGTTAAAATGTTGCCAATAGATGCGGCCACAAGGCAACATAAGAATTTTAATTTTTTAGGCCACCCAATTGTATTAGTATTAGCTCAAAGTTGGCTTTACCTACGCGCTGTTTGTTAAATGACGTGTTTCTAAAAATGTGACAGAAAAACTTTCATTTGTTATTTGCTGTCAGAAGTCAAATTGAGAGGGTGTCAACATGGATAGTGATGCGGCAGGTAATTACTTAATTTTGCAATTATTGTTAACAAACCAGTTATTTTTAGACCTGGTATATACAGGGTTTTATAAAATAGTATTTTTGATCAAAAATTTTTAAAAATTTTTAAGTTTGCTAGAGTTATAAAAAAAGTTCCGCCGAGTACACCGATATTTCTTTACTGGCTGAAAACCATATCTTATAGCCAATTTAAAAAAGTATAATTTACGTCCCCCTTTTTCCCCCTCTTTGTTTTAATGGCTTTATTTTAGTTGAATCCGTATATTTGTTTTTCTGCCAATTTTTGTTTCAAATTTTGCGACAGCTATTTCAGATACTTTCCGATGAGCTAGAGACTTGAAATTTGGTATAGGGTTTCGTTGACAATATAACTTTAATTTTTTTTTATAAAAAATAAAAATGGTGGATTTTAAATGGCGGGCTTATTTATTTGACAACCAATTTGCCTTAAATTTAAAAACTTACACTGCTTAAGGTAACTTAATACAATATTGGATTTAAACTTAAAAAAAGTATAATGACCAATCCAAAATGGCGGCCTTTCCAATTTACGAGTCAATATGTATCAAATTCGAACCTTTAGGGGACTTTCGCTGATTATGACTTTTGACTCAAATTAAAAAAATATATATCATTCTTCTTTAATTTTTAACTCAAACTTCTAAATTTAAAATCAAAATTGCGGATCCAAGTTTTTAATCTGGTGTTTTTTGCATTGAGCACATTATTTTTAGGTAGTGGAAACGATCCCGTTAAAAAAAAATGCAGGTTAAGAGAAGGGAGCTATTTATAGTGTTGAAAAATAAACAATTTTTTAAGCTATCGTCATCAGAGTGCAATGAACAGTTAGTACAGTATATAGTGGATAAATTTGGGGTTAGTAAACTTTCTGAAAACTACGTAAAACAAATACAACTTTAATAAAAGTGTTTCTCACAAAGCTATTGGCGAAATGGCGTGATTGTAAATACATGTACATTTATTAACACACATATGAAATGGCTTGATGATTACATAAAACGTCCAAATATGAGGCAGCCACTACAGCATATACCTTCAGCACCACGAGGCAGGTCAAAAAAATCATTTGAAGAGAGTTGTAAACGCGGTAAACAAAGACATGTGCAATCGATTGTATCAAAACTCAGTCCAGAGCAGCTATGCTTAGCAGCAGAAACAAGCTTGGAAAAGTCAGGTAAAAGAACTGCCGCCCAAGTTATGAAGTTAGCACTTAAAACATCGAACAGACGGCTTAAAAAAATGAAAATGGTAAACAATGCAGCCTCTAGTTCTACTACTGAAAGACCGTACAGTTCCGAGGAAGCTTTAGTATGCAATTGTTTTCTTTTTAACTAAAATACTTAATTTCAAATAACATTTATTATGCATGTTTTTGCAAAATAAGCATTGAATATATGCCTCATAAGCATTTCTGATCATATTGTCACATAAAATCAAATTTTAGATTTTTGGCGCGCCAAATTGTTATTCTGTCCTTGTGTGCACCGGTCTATTTTTTAACTAATGACTAACAGGCGGCGAGTACATAGCTTTATTCGGCCGGGACGCCTAATTCCTCTGTGAAAATTATTTAAAGTGATTCCTAACAGAATGCGCGGGCGCAAAAATCTTTTGAGCTTCGGAATCACTAAACCAAGCATATGATTTAGGGGACAATGAAGTAGAAAAGTTCCTTTAAAGAATTCACAACCGGCAATTTTTTTTCTGTAGCCTAAAAAATGTGTTTGTTAATGGCAATATTGTTCTACAAATCATAAGCACGGATCACCTTTTGTTAGGTGATCCGTGTCATAAGCTTGGTTTATTCAGTCCGATGCACGAGGTATGTCCACCCCTGCGCACTCTGTTAGGAATTACTTTCAAGTATTTTTGCTGGGGAAAAGTTAGGCGTCTCGGCCAAATAAAGCTATGTTCGAAAATTTTGCCAATTAGTAATCACCTTAAAACTAGACCGATGGGTGTGGAGTTTAATGCCAGTTAATATTTTTGCAACTTGCCATTTTAAAAGTTTTACATGGGTCACTTTTGACAAATTTGAAGATAACTTCCCTAAAAATAGGTGATCCCGGGCCTAAATAACTTCTAAAAAGTGCTAAATTCAATAAAATATAACCAAGAATTGATTTATCAGGGTATTTAGAGGACAGTTGTAAAAAAATAATTTCTAACCTAAAAACAAATACCGAAAAAAAACGTTTATCATAATGCATTTCCGAGGCGCTCGCGTTTTGACGAGCTACCTTAACCTGTTTTCATCAGAAAAGTTAAACTGGCAAACATTTATGCGATCAGAACCACCTTTTTTTGCGCGATTATATTACAGTGTGGAACATAACAAGTTTTTCTTACGCCATTTTATTGAAGTATCCATCCATTAAAGGAAATAGTTATTTTGCAATAGTTGCCATGGTTTCTTGTTTATTTCTAGATAGTGATTCACACGAGACCAACGAGACGAGTTTCATAAAGTCTTGTCTCGTCTCGCCGATAAAATAAAAAGTCTTGTCTCGAGTATCGTCTCGCAGCCTCGTCTCGTCTCGCGTCTCGTACGAGAGTCTCGCAAATGTATCGCAATTTCGTCATGCATAATCTTGTTCCAGTCAAGTACGGGATATTTACCTTTACCTACTTTTTAGGTATAATGTAGATTTAGGAAGATAAAATTACAACAAAAATAACATTATTTATTGAAAAGTGAGTACCTAATAGGTACATATACTTACATCATATATCTAAACAAGAAAAAAAAAACATAGCAATATATATTCGAAAGTTATAAAAATAATATGAAAAGTTACACGTATATTCAGGTAGTCATAATAGTAGTAATTTGCGATCTCTCATTATTGCAGTATTGCCTTTATGTTCCACCGTCGTAAGAAAGAGAATACTAGTCCGTTTTCGTTTCACGCATTATGTCGTTTTACAACAATCATGGATTGTGTGTTTTTAAAGTATTTATAAATGAAATGTTTTGTCTATCTGTGCTAAATAGTCTAAATTATTTCTAAATATGTTGTATTATGAATGAAATTCGCAAGTCTGCAGTCGGCACGCAGATATATTTACCTGCGAGACTCTCGCACGATACTCGAGAAGTCTTGCACGAGACTCGAGACGAGACCAATAAAAGTCTTGTCTCATCTTGTCCGAGTCTCGTCTCGAGTCTTGTCTCGAAAACGAGACGAGACCATGCGAGACTCTCGAAAACGAGACTCTCGCGGGCACCACTATTTCTAGACAAAATTACTTTTATGTTAAATTGCTATATTTTGAGCTGTCATTGACACTGTGAGTGCTAAATAAAGATTGCCTAATTAGCAACGACAACGCTTTGGAAGTTGCTTAGAGGTCAAACAGCATACAGCTGCAATAACTATTTTGCTATCAGCTTTGCTTTTACAGTGTTTTGGCACCTGATTTTGAGCAATTTGTATTACTTGGGGCCCTTTTCGGGACGTTTTAAAAACGTACTTTTCAGGTACCCAAAAATTAGGGACCTAAGGTACCTAAAAAGTACATTTTAAAATGGTCCTGTCTAGCTCGTTTTTAAGACGTTTTTAGAACGAACTTTTTAAATACGGGGGTCTTAAGAGATCTAACAATTATATTTTAAAAACATCCTGACCAGCATGTTTTTAAAACGTCCTTTTCGGAATAGTTTAAAAACGAGCTTTTTAGGTTCGCAGTTCGGGACGTTTTAAAAACGTACTTTTCAGGTACCCAAAAATTAGGGACCTAAGGGACCAAAAAAAGTACATTTTAAAAAAGTTCAGACTTGTATGTTTTTAAACCGTCCTTTTTGGGGCGTTTTAAAAATGTACTTTTTAGGTGTAGTATATTGTGGACCTAAATACACCTAAAAAGGATGTTTTAAAAAAGTCCAAAGTACGTTTCAAAAACGTACTTTTTAGGTATGGGGACTTGGGGACCTAAATTGACCTAAAAAGTACGTCCCTGGGACGTCCGGTATTACTAGGGTACATTAGGCTCTTTGAGCAGAACTATTTTTTTCTTTTTTATCCCAAAAATCAAGAGGAAATAATCAAACTTTACCCCTTTAACACTTTGAGCTCCATATGTACCCTTTTTGGTACACAAAAAGTTTTAAAAATTGACTGTGTGACCATTTCAGGTACACGGATTTATTGTTCGATATTTAAGGTTGTGATAACGCGGAGCACATGGATTGCATTAATTCTTATGAATAGGATTGTTGGTCAGGTTAAATGTTTTTGTGGCTGGTCCGAGGTTTTGTGGAGAAATGGCACCACGAGGTCATTTTGAAAATCTGGTGGGAGTCAAAGTGTGAGAGAGGCTTGTTTATTCTAATGTTTCGAGAATTCTTTCAACTTTTTTGTACGTTATTGATATAAGCTCTGATTCTGCCGCGCTCAACGTAAGACGAAATACTAAAATCAGTTTAGTTGTTCCCGAAATATTTTGATCCAAATGAGAATTCTACAGAGAAATGCAACGTACAGAGAAGAATATTTCTGCTGATGGTTGAATAAACTGAAACGCCACAAATGAACGCAAAATATATTTTTATTGACCGATTTCCAGGATTTAAAATAATTTACAATTTCAACGGTCAGGAATAATTTTTAAATTACAACAAATGACAGGGATTCAAGGCATAAATGGTTCTACATAGAAGTGCAACGCACAAAGAAGAATATGTCTGATGATGGTTAAATAAATATGAAACGTCACAAATGAACACAAAAGAGATTTTTATTGACCGATTCCCTGGATTTAAAAAAATTTACAATTTTAACGGTCAAGAATAATTTTTAAAACAACAAATGTTAAATAAATATGAAACGTCACAAACGAACACAAAAGAGATTTTTATCAACCGATTCTCAGGAATTAAAATAGTTTACAATTTCAACGGTCAGGAATAATTTTTAAGTTTGTAACTTTTGCCAAAATTTTAGTTCTTAAGATACAAAGCCCATTGAAACTACAATTAAATTATTATTCGATTGCAAATAAATCGTAACCCATACAATTTCTCTGTAAAGTTGATGTGGCAAAAGTTAAAAGCAAAAGTTTGTGTCTTCTTGGATTTATGACGTCTCGTACTTAAGTTTAAGGCAAACACCCTGCGACTTAAAATTGATTGATCCATAACAAATCGATTTGGGGTAGTCTAAATCTTCCCTCCTTTTTTTTCGATAAAAAAAGTTACAATATTTTTGTATTTTTTAGTTTTGAAAATATAAAGCTAATTTCTTTATTATCTGAATTCTTGTTCTATGGCAAACCAAAAACGTGTTAGCGTATAGAACCTTATTTTGCAAAAACTATATGCCAAAGTTTGTGAAAAAAACATGAAAAAAGCAGGCACGGATCTACGGGAGGGGAAGAAGAAGAAATTTGCCCCCCTTCCCAAATTTATATTGAATTTTGACCACAGAATACACCCGCACTAATCAAAATAGTTTTATGCAATATTTATTATGATATTCCCCCCTCCCAAATAAAGTTCCTAAATCGCCCCTGGAAAAAGCCGCCATCTTGGATTTATGACGTCACACCGGCCCTCCTACTCAAACTGAAGTCAAACACCCGGTGACTTAAAACTGTGTGATCTGTTACCAATCCATCTAGCTTAGTTTAAAATAAGCTTTAACAACTATCCCATACATCGAGGTATGATGATCCCATAAGATACAAATTAGTATCCTGCAGGATACCTATTAATAGACCTGTCAACTGTCAATCATAAACTATCGCATTATTACTGAACCAATTTTAACGAAATAAGAAGCATCATGTTAAAGATCAATTGCTCTTTAAAAATATGATTATTTATTGAAATTTGCCTTTAAACTCGAAGATGGATGCTACATTTCATTTAAGAATCAAACAAGTTTCGTGGCTAATCGGGCAAAAAGGAGTTTTTGTTTCTCTCATATTTTTCCGAGGGTAGCCTGAAAGCTTAACCTGACGGGGGCCCAAGATCTAATGGACACCTAATAAGTGTTGACAGTTAACTGTTTCGTCCTTATGGGACTCCTCAGAATACAGCTGGTCAATGTCACAAATCTTGCGAAGTTAGTTAGACGGTTTTGTCTCTAATCAAATGTAAGTAGTGAGAAAACTATCGCAAGATGCGTCATCTACCGAGATACGAGAGAAACAAAAAACAAAAGCAGGCGAAAAACTGCTATACAATATCGATCAATGAAAAGATCGAATGCAAATAAAAGAAAACAAACTATAGTCCGTGACCTACGACAGCCTTGTTAGTATTATTTGGCTTAAAAATTTCGTTGATTGACGCCCACTGTCTTGATGACGGGTAAAAATGCAATATCCGTTCATCCGGCCTGAAAGAAAGTAAACTTCTGACATTGAAAAAATATGTAGAACATCCTAACGAAAATTTCATGTAAAAGCATTACCAAAAATATATTTCTTAATAACGTTAGGAAACCAACATTTAAAAAACCATAATTTTATTAACATTAAAAATAATACCATTAATATATGGTTATTTTTATAATGTTTTTCCTAGAGCTCATTTCTATTTATTTGAATTAAAAATATATGAAGCTAATAAATGTTTTGTTTTTTAATCATTAAAAAAAATGATACTATAGAGGGCGCTACCGCATAGTTCCACTACCAGAATGGGCCATCGCCATTTTCATACGAGTCGGTAGCAGATACGCTTTGTGCAATTTTCGTTAAAATATTTACCTTTTGTAGAAACAAACATGGTATATTAAAAGCACAGTTATTAATAATGATAGTGTATACATATTTAGATAGGAATATACACCAGGTGTGTGGAAAAGATGGTATGCAGTGATTTAAATGAAGCATCACAAAATTAGGTAAGAAAAGTAAACAAAAGTAAAAAAATTGTTTTGTATGGAATATCGCATACCTAACGTTATAGGTAATCAGACAGGGAATGCGACAATTCACCGCGGACGATTAGCCGCCGGACCTTAAGCCGTGTATTCATTTGAGGCAGAATTCGCAAGCCTCGCAGTGGGACCAAACGAATGCTTCGTTTGCATTCATGCTAAAGTGAATACGCGCCTTGAAATTGTTTGCCTTGTATTCACTTGAGCATGAATTGTTTGACCTTGTAGCGAGGCACTTACTACAAAATTATTGTCTACATAGAATTTTAAATTTTATTTTCAGAAGCTACGGATCCGAATTTCCTTTACTGAGTGTCGAGTTCACGAAAACCTCAACAGACTGTTGCAGCCCTGCGTTTCTAAAATAGAATAATTTTATTTACGTTATTTATGTTACTTTATCTTTAGAGATATTTGAAAAATATATTTTTTCATTGTTAAAAAAACATTTATTTTTCAATGCTAGAAAAACATTTCTTTTCCACTTTAAAAAAACGTTATAAAAAAATAAGATTATTTTTCTAACGTCAGAAAACGGGTTATTAATCTTCTATTTCACTATAAATATGACGTTAGAACTAACATCCAACCTAACTTTATGTTTTTAAATTAAACATTATTTTGACATTATTAAAATGTTTTTTTGTTTAGTGGGCTACTACCGCCACTGATTCAAATTTTTAAGATCTTAGAAAAAATTTACCAAAATTAATTTGTGATTTTTAAACATTGACTTAAATTACGGACGTGTCCCCAAGGTTTAAAATATTCACTTTTTCTTACCTGGTTATACATCGCTTAAAAGGAAATTTTATTTTTTACAATTAAGTTTAATAAACATTTTTTGATAAGGAGCTTGGTTTTTTGGAAAATCGGGTAAAATTTGTGACAAAGATGTTTTTATTTATTTATTTTTTAAATGACCCCCATTTACGAACGTCTCTGGAGAGTTTGTCATCAATCAAACCATACTTAAACATTTTTAGTTGAGCTTGGTTTCTAAGAAAATTGGATAAAACTGTAACAAAATTAATTTGTTTGGTGATTTGTAAAAAATAATTTAATTTACGGCCTGTGAAGTTTTAACCTTAAGATAATTCATGCTTTATGGTACAGCGTTTAAAAGAAAATTTCATTGGCTATAATCGACTATAGAAAACAATTTTTGAAACAGAGATATGGTTTGATGATGGTTTTTAAGATAATCGGGTAAAACATGTGACAAACATGTAGTTTTTTAATTTTTTATATTTTCTCAATAAAAGGACGCCGCTGCAAAGTTTGATATTGGTCTGATGGCACTAACTTTTCTACAATAAAGTGTAAATAATTTTTTTTTCCAAAAAGCTTAGTTTTTGACAAAATTGGATATAACTTGTAAAAAAATTGGTAAATTTAGTGATTTTTCAAAATTGATGTAATTTATGGCCGGCCTTAAATAATTATAAATAAAACTAATCTTACCTTGTTATACATCATTTAAAAGAAAATTTCATTGTCTACATCGACTATAGGACATAATTTTTGATAATGTAAAGGTCGGGGTTTATTTAATAAAATATAAAAATATTTTACCACAAAATATGAGAAATTTCAAGGTTTCAGTTTAGTTGATAATAAAATTTAACAAGATGAAAAATAAATAAGTAAAAAAAAAATAATTACATATTATTTTTTTTAAGAAAAAAAAAATAATTATTTTGTTTTAAGAAAAGGAAAAATATTCATTAAAACCTAAATTAAAACTATTAAAAACATATTCTAAAACTGGTAGAAAATATACAAGTATTATCGAATCAAGAAAGTAAAAAATCACAACAATAAAAAAAAATATTTTTAAAATAAAAATAATAAACCAAAAATTTTAAATATTAAATTTAAAATAATAAATTAAAAAATATTGAGAAACCGGTCAATAATAAACAAGCAATATTTAAACCAAAAATAAAAAAAAACCAGTTAAAATAAAAATGATTGGGACTCACATGAAACCAGCTGAACTTAAACCTTAAATATGAACACTTATTTTCACTTAGAGAGCACTGTTGATTCGGTCGATCGCAAAATTACAAATGAAATTAATTAAATGAGTCAAAAAAGAGGTTGACAAAAATCCCCCTTTTTACCTATTTTCTTGTCCGCGTCTTACGCAATTGTTTATACTAGGGCTATATTTAGAAACACTGGCTCGATCGAAAACACAAAAGGTGAAAAAATAAGGTCCTGGGTTTGATTTCTTCGTAGCATCAAAGCAAAATATCACCCTATATAGATCTGGGTCGAGAAAATTAGCTTGAAAAACACATTGACCTGGTCCCGTCATCAAAATTGGTGGGATCGCCTATAAATTCGATTTCTTGAATTACATTATTAAAGTACCAGTGGTAAAGTTGCAGCCAAAAGTGATAAATAGTAAAAAGTTAAAATAAAAGTGAATTAGTAAAAGTTGAGTTTACCATTTTCTATAAAAATGTAGTCTTAAAGAAATTGTAGAGTTTTTGAACTCTAGAATAAGTTGCCTATAATAAAATACATATTTTAGTGATTCGATGACAGAAAGTAAGTTAAAACTATTTGAACATTGATTTAAAAGGAAAATATCACGTTTTAGACTATTTGAACATTGATTTAAAAGGAAAATATCACGTTTTAAACTATTTGAACATTGAATTAAAAAGAAAATATTACCGTTTATTTAATTGCTGTAGACAATTACATTATTAGACTTTTATATGTAAATAAGGATAAGTCATTATAGTAAAGATGAAAAGATGAAGATTGATTTTGAACTTTTGATAGTGCATTTAGTTTTTAACGAGATTTAGACTATTGGAATAAATTTACTGACATGTTTACGGACTTATTATATGTGTGTTACCATTGAGATAATTTCACAATATTATATATCCTACAATGTTTTTGTAGGTATCTTATAAAACTGTACATACCTAGACTCTATCATTTTCATTTGCGAGGACAATGTTGTGTCGGATATATGAAATTAAACAAAACAGTTTTGTTCGTAGATAGACTCTATGGTTTTTGCTAATGTTAATTTTAGCGCAATTTCGTTATTAATTTCAATATTAGGACCATGCTAGGCTTTAAATTTACGATTTGTATTAATAATTTTTGACCTTAAATATAACGTATTCTTTATAACAGTTGGTGTCTCATTTAACAACAACCAAAAGTCAATAACAACAACTGGCTTTTATCATAGCTATGTGCAACTAGGACGCCTACCTCCAAATAAATTTAATAATCAAACAAGTTTCATGACTAATCGTGCAAAAAGGAGTTTTTTGTTTCCCTTATATTTTTCCGTGGGTAGCTTGAAAGCTTAACCTCACGGGGGTCCAAGATCTAATGGACACCTAATAAGTGTTGACAGTTAACCGTTTCGTCCTTATGGGACTCCTCAGAACACTGCTGGTCAAGTGACAAATCTTGCGAAGTTAATCAGCAGTGTTCTGAGGAGTCCCATAAGGACGAAACGGTTAACTGTCAACACTTATTAGGTGTCCATTAGATCTTGGACCCCCGTGAGGTTAAGCTTTCAAGCTACCCACGGAAAAATATAAGGAAAACAAAAAACTCCTTTTTGCCCGATTAGCCATGAAACTTGTTTGATTTTTAAATTCACGGGTACGAAATTTCACGTTTGTTAGTATTGTTTGGCTTAAAAATTCCGTTGATTGACGCTCACTGTCTTGATGACGGGTAAAAATGCAAAATGCGTTGATCCGGCCTGAAAAGACAAGGAGCTGTCGTAGGTCACGGACTATAGTTGTTTTCTTTTATTTGCATTCGATCTTTTCATTGATCGATATTGTATAGCAGTGTTTTCCCTGCTTTTGGTTTTTTGTTTCTCTCGTATCTCGGTAGATGGCGCCTCTTGCTATAGTTCGCTCACTAATTACATTTAATTAGAGACAAAACCCTCTGATTAACTTCGCAAGATTTGTCACTTGACCAGCAGTGTTCTGAGGAGTCCCATAAGGACAATACGGTTAACTGTCAACACTTATTAGGTGTCCATTAGATCTTGGACCCCCGTGAGATTAAGCTTTCAAGCTACCCACGAAAAAATATAAGGGAAACAAAAAACTCCTTTTTGCCCGATTAGCCATGAAACTTGTTTGATTTTTAAATTCACGGGTACGAAATTTCACGTTTGTTAGTATTGTTTGGATTAAAAATTCCGTTGATTGACGCTCACTGTCTTGATGACGGGTAAAAATGCAAAATGCGTTGATCCGGCCTGAAAAGAAAAAGAGCTGTCGTAGGTCACGGACTATAGTTGTTTTCTTTTATTTGCATTCGATCTTTTCATTGATCGATATTGTATAGCAGTGTTTTCCCTGCTTTTGGTTTTTTGTTTCTCTCGTATCTCGGTAGATGGCGCCTCTTGCTATAGTTCGCTCACTAATTACATTTAATTAGAGACAAAACCGTCTGATTAACTTCGCAAGATTTGTCACTTGACCAGCAGTGTTCTGAGGAGTCCCATAAGGACGAAACGGTTAACTGTCAACACTTATTAGGTGTCCATTAGATCTTGTACCCCCGTGAGGTTAAGCTTTCAAGCTACCCACGGAAAAATATAAGGGAAACAAAAAACTCCTTTTTGTCCGATTAGCCATGAAACTTGTTTGATTTTTAAATTCACGGGTACGAATTTTCACGTTTGTTAATAAATTTAATGTAATCGTGGAAAGGGACAAGTTGTAAAAATATACCGGTCGACTAAAGCAGCCCTAACCGCGGCGTTACATTTGGCGCAGTCGGTAGGATAGATTTTCGGTATGGTATAAAGAATTAGGAATAAAATTTCCACCTTTTGAAGATTTAAATTGCGAATATTGCCGAAAAGTTCTAGGACTCCTTAGTCAGCTACTAGCTATCGAAATGATACCAAAGAAAAACAAAACAAAAAAGGCCTTAACAACGATAAAAATACAGTATAAAAAGAAAGTGTTTATTGAGCACAAATATGTCTCCAGTGAAGATGGGAAAAGTTTTGTGAAAGAGTTTTTGATCATAATTATGAAATTGGAGACCATAACTACATGGACAGACCATCAAAAGATTAGTGTGACACTATGTTTGAAGCTAAAATTTAAAACATTTAAAATGACGAAAGAAGACTGTACTTACAGCTCGGAAAATCAAAAATTAGAATTGGTAAAGAAAATTTGAAGTCACTTGACTTAATTCCGATATATGATGGTTTAACCTGCATCGACAGATATATATCTATAGACGAAGAAAGCGCCACGCTTGAAAATTGGACAGAGCAACAGACATTTGTTGATCCATACTTAAACTACGATTCAAAGCAAAGCTCGACAGTAGAACGGCTTCGAAGGGGACATTCGAATGATCTAAAGAACGCCCTACGCGTATTATACAGACAATTTTACATACGCGTTTGAAGTTATTAGCTACCCTTAGTAGTACAGTTGTGTAGGTTCTATATCAAATGGGTAACATGCCATCCACTTCTTCGAAGTGGATGGCCTGTTGCTGAAGAAGTGAACTTGATATGACCTTGGGACTAAAAGAAGTGTGCAAGAAGTTGTCAGCAATGACATCACAACCAGAGGCTGTTGAAAGGCTCTATTGGTCAATGAGTTAGGTGCCAATGAGAGAGTAGGTAAAATGGGGTGTTTTTTAAAAAAGTAAGATAGCTACTTCACTAGCTTAGCCTGGTCTAGGTAAGTGTGAAAAAGGCCTTAGTTAGGTAATTGTTGGTTAAAAAATAAAATAATTTCTAAAAATATTTGTTTAAATTAATCGGGATAGCCTGTTATTGTCCCGGTGTTAAAAAATAAAATAATTTCTAAAAATGATTGCACGAGTATCTCATCGGTGTTTATGCAGTTATAGGATAACCTTAGTGACCCCACACATGTTCTTATTTTATCTAATTAGCAAAAAATATGATGCAACTTTTGTAATAATTTTGCACACTTGGGGAGATGTTTATAGTTTATAGTAAGCATTTTTGATTGATATGACACATTTTTTAAAAATAAATTTTATATAAAATGAGTCAAAAACGAGGATAGGGTATACAAGAAAAACAATAAGTGATTTATTAAATAATATTTGGTAAGTCTTTTTATTGAAATAAAATAGTAAAAGAAAAATATAAAACTTAATCAAACTTGATGTTATATTTATATTTCTGTTGAAAAATTCTGCATGTCAATTTTCTTGTTTCTGGGTATTTGATTGCAGATTCCAATAAACAAAATTTGCGTATCCGAAAGTTGTTTGGTACTTCTGCACGACACAGGATACATGTCTTTTGGATCTGGAAAAAATCAGAAAATATACTTCAAATATTTTATTTTTAATTTATTTAATTTTAAACATATATTAACGAGGAGAAGGAGATATTTGCTCATAGCAAAATAGGTCTTGTTCACCTCTTACTGCGTAATATTTTTCTATGTTCTTATGATGTTCAATTGATTCCTTGCAAAAACAAAACATTTGCTTACAACTAGAACAAAGCCTAGTGCCAATATTGCAATGGGAATAGTTTTGACAGAAACAAACGTTTCTTTTACAGTAAACACATACATTTTTACTACTACTACTACTATCCATCTGGTCCAGAAACCCAAGTTGCTTGGTTGCCACACATTCTGCAGTCTTTTTCATGTTATTTTTCTTCTGCCATCCTTGTGGTGATGTTTTATTTGTAGCTTGATAAATTTCTAGGTTGTCTTTCTCTGTTTTTTGATGTGATGATTTCTTGTTCATTGTTGTGGTGGTATCTCGGTTAGACTGAAATAACAATTAAAAGGTAAGTATAATTTTTTACAGATTTTTTTATTTATCATTTTTTTTTTCTTCTAGGTGTTAATTTTTTAGGTTGTTTACTTACCTAGTTTAATGAGTTCCTAGACACACACAGTGTCCGATGTCTGAACAAGTTGAGAGGATTCTGTAGACTGGTTTAAATTTAAGATTTATTTAAGTTATTGGATAGCCCCATGGTGCTGTGTTGGTAGAGTGGGGTAATAGTTGACGTTTATCGTCAAAAGGACTTAAAGCAATCTTTTTTTTTTGTTTGATTGTGTACACTTCGTGTTTGTGAGATCGGATCATGGTTTGAGAGATCTCTGTGATTTTATTTTTAAAAAGGCACTCAAGATAGTCATTAAATGTAATTTTTCTAAGTGAAGCCTTTTTTACACCCTTTGCTCTTTTACTAATATTTAAATTTAAACATTGTTCCTGAACCTCTGTTAATGAAAGGCCTTTCTGCTCAAGTTTAGTTTGAAGATTTTGCAAATCGCTCTTATTTTCCAAAATCTTCACACTATACATTTTAGACCGTAATCCTACAAACTATGTCATTATAGCACCATTATTTTCATGTTTCATGAGTCCTAAAACTTTTTTATTTTTTAATGGCATGTTAAAAATATTGTCTGGTGGGTAGTCAGATGTGTCAAATTTGTCAATGTCAGTTTTCATATGTTTGTATATATCATCAACATATAGGTTATAAATTAAACTGTCTGTGTGTGTATAGTTATAGTGATATTCATAAAGAAAAGTTTTTGACAAGTCCAAAATTGTAAATCCCACATATATGGGCTTATTGAAAATAATGTTGTTTCTAGACATTTCAATAATAACCAAATCTTTATCAAATATGGTTAAACTATGAAAAGTAGGTTTTGAAATATAGAATTGTGGACCAAAACGACCCGACCATCGAGTTACCAACTTAACGTCCTTATATTTTCTAACATTCTCCATGGTCTTGCCAAATACTGAATTAATCATCAATTTGTAAAAGTTTTTCTCAAATTCATTTTTACTTTGCTGACGCATATGGATGTTTAATTCAATATAAGGTTTCAACCATTGAGAAATGAATTTTTCTAATTTTTAAACCCAAACCAAGGACTTGTTTCAAGTTAAGATAATGGATGATATATCGCTCTTTATTGTAAAGTGCCGTCATCAGTTTGGGTAGATTACTTTTTGAGTTGGGCTCGATGTTCAGGGCAGACAGGAAGGTCTTTATGTATTTCAAATAGATTAGCAGGGTATGAAATATCTGCTTCAAAAATGTACCCTATGGGACTATCATCTGAAATATTACATATATCCTCCTTCGTGAATTAATTGTTATGAACCCATTCAAAACCACCATAGGGCAATGGTAAAGTCATAGCTGTGCCATAAAGTGAATTAACATCATAGTACATTAAATATGATGTTTCCTTATTGGGGTTGTATGACTCTCCCATGTACCTATTGTTGGCTTTGGCATATCTGTTTGAACACTGTGAAACTCCACCTCTTATTGTCTCTTTCTATAAACATGATTATGTCAACATCAGTCAAAAGTTGTAGCTCTATTTTACACTGTTTAAGCATGGCTGAAAAGGCCAATCCTGGACTGGTAAAATAATGAAGCGGATCAAGTTTATAGGTGGAGAGACAGATGTCACGGAACGAGCTCATTATTTCAGATAACAAAATTACATCAATTTTCATGAGAGTTAATTATCGTCCTTAAGGTTAGATCCAGGTCTAGAGGTTAATAGGTTTAGGACTGAGCGTATTCAAAAGACAATTGAATTTTGCTGACGTTTCGACTATATTTTTAGTCTTCTTCAGAGCTACAAAGAAAAAATAGTTCTTATTCAAACATGATAACTACTTAAAAATAGGATTAAAACTTTGTTCTTTCTTTTTTGGTATAAAAATGGATTTTTTTTTTATATAAAATAGGTACCAGAAACCAGAAAAAAACTCTAAATACTGATTTTTCTCTTTACATAAGTAGAATAAGGGATTTAAACGAATATATATACCCTAAACAAAAATTAAACAAAAACAGATTAAAAAAAGAAAAAAAATCAACCAAAAAAGATATAATGATAAAATATTTAAAAAATTCAAATAAATAAAAACAAAACATATAAAAAGGACTCATTAGCTTACCTAATCCTTAGTCTTGACGCTTGATAAAACACAACACAAGAGGAACCACACACAACATTTCCAATCAAATGTCATCTTATTAAAATAATAATTTTATCATATGCGGCGTCCGGTCCTATATATAGGGTCTGCCTACTATTCGAGAATCATCCATCCTTCTTCGATTCACGAGCATTCTCATTTCTTCCAGATGGAACGCGGCCGTGCATGAGTTTGTCATAGATAACGCAACTAAAACCTAGACTAAGAATATAACCTTAAGATAAATCGACCTAATACTACACTAAACCTAAATAAATTCTAACTATAAAATTTAAATAACTTAAATTTGTAACACTATCCTCCTCTTCAGGTTTGATCGTCTCGATCAACATTTCGCAGGTAAGGTTTTAGTCTGTCTAGATGAACAACTTTTATCTTGGACTTCGGGCTTCTCTGTATTCGGTAGACTACATTATTAATTCTCTTAACAACTTTATAAGGTCCTTCCCATGGTGGTGTCAACTTAGGTGATCTTCCTTTATTGCGTTGACGATTGTATAGCCAGACTTGATCATTCTCTTTGAACCCTGAAGAGTTTGCTTTCAGGTCATATCTCGCTTTCATGCGGTCACTGGCTATTTCTATTCGCTCTCTAACCACTTCATGGATATCGTGCAGCTTTTGCCTTAAACGTTCGACATAATCAGTAACCTCTAAGTGTTCTTCTTCAGGTGAACCAAACATGATATCACATGGTAAACGCAGTTCTCTACCAAACAGGATACTAGATGGAGTAGCTCCTGTCGTATTGTGTATGGCGGTTCTGTAGGCCATCAAAAACAATGGAATATATTGGTCGCAATCTGTTTGGTGCTCATCAACAACTTTGCAAAGATGTTCGTGTTTTATGTATTCCTAAAAGGTCACAGAGATTCTGGAAAAGCTTTGATTCAAAGTTCCTCCCTTGATCTGAATGTAGTTCCAAAGGAATGCCAAATCTGCTGAAAACATCATCTACCAGAACTTCTGCAACTGTAGTGGCCTCTTCGTTAGGCAAAGCAAAAACTTCTGGCCATTTACTAAAGTAATCCATGACAACAAGGATGTATTTGTTGCCCTTTTTAGTTTCTGGAAATGGTCCGGCCACATCAATAGCAATGCGTTTAAATGGCAGGCCTACGTTATATTGTTTCATTTGACCTCTGGACCTTGTTTTGGGACCTTGGCTGGCTGCGGAAGTCGAACATCGGCGGCACCAGTTTTTTACATCTTGAAACTAATTGACCCAATAAAATCGGATTCGAATTTTGTCCATAGTTTTATTTATGCCTAGGTGCGCGCCTGATTTTCCACCATGGCATTCGGCCATTATATTGTCCATCATGCTCCTAGGAACTACTACTTGATTAATCACAGTAAGGCCATCGGCACTTTCCCAGGGACGTGCCCACAGTGATTTAAATATCATCCCTTGATTTGCGATATCTTGCCATGATGGTCGTGGCTTGTTCTCTTCTTTTAATCGCAAAATAGGTCCTACATCTTTGTCGTCAAGTTGTGTGGTTCTAATTGAAGCCGCCATCCATTCCGGTTCCAATTTCATCTGACGCACGTAGGTAATTCCTTCTTTCTGGTCAATTCTCCTGCAATGTTTACAATCTTCAGGGCAAGGTCTTCTGGACAATGCATCTGCATTATTATGCACCCTTCCCGCTCGGTGCTTAATTTGATAATGGTATTGTTGTAGCTTTTCTATCCATCTCGCGACTTGCCCCTCAGGTTGTTTCATTTTCATGAGCCACTGTAACGCAGCATGATCTGTTCTAATCAGAAACTCTTGTCCGTAGAGATATTTGTGAAAGTGATCTACGGATTTAATGATGGCTAGGAGCTCCTTTCTGGTAACACAATAATTTCTCTCTGGTTCGGATAGCTTCTTGCTGCAAAATTCGATGACCCGTTCTTCTCCATCTTGTACTTGGAAGAGTACTGCTCCTATGCCATCGTTGCTCGCATCAGTATCAAATATGAATTTTCCTTTTGGAATGGGATATGCAAGAATCGGACTAGAACATAATGGTGCTTTTAGTCTTCTAAATGCTTGGTCACATTCGGTATTCCATTTGTAAGAAGTTTTATCTTCTGTAAGTCTATGTCATGGAGACGCTATTTTGGCGAATCTTTCTACAAATCGTCTGTAGTATGTACACAGACCCAAAAAGCTTATCAATTCATGTTTGTCACGAGGTTGAGGCCATTCTTTTATTGCTTGTAACTTCTTTTCGTCGGTATGGATGCCTTCTCGGGAAACGACGTGACCCAAGAACTCAACTTTTTCTTGGAATAGAAAACATTTCTTTGAGTTAAGTTTAAGATTTGCGTTCCTGATTCTTGAAAATACTTCTCGTAAACTGTCTAGATGATATTGAAATGATTTTCTCATTACTATGACATCATCCAAATAGACTAAGCAGGTTTTCCAAGTAAGGCCTCGTAGAATGACTTCCATTAGTCTTTCAAATGTAGCTGGGGCATTGCATATGCCAAATGGCATCACATTAAACTGATAAAGTCCACTGCCAGCAGAGAATGCTGTCTTCTCTTTATCTCTTTCAAAGATTCCTACTTGCCAATACCCACTTTTCAGGTCAAGAGTAGAAAACCAATACGATCCTGCCAACGTTGTTAATGTGTCGTCTATTCTTGGCAGTGGGTAACTATCTTTCTTGGTCACATCGTTAAGTTTCCTGTAGTCGACACAAAATCTAGTACTTCCATCCTTTTTAGTGACCAACACCACAGGAGATGACCAAGGACTTGATGACTCTTCAATAACCCCGTCACTGAGCATTTTATTAATGAGATAGTGCACTTCTTCTTGTTTGGCCATTGGTAGTCTTCTTGGGGGCTGTCTTATCGGTTGGGCATCGCCAGTGTTGATGGAATGTCGAATAAGTTTTGTGCGTCCCGAACTACTCTTAGTTCCGAAGATATTACTTTGTTCTTCTATAAACTCTCTCGCTTTACTAAATTCTTCTGGAGTGAGATGTTGCCAAGTTGACTCAAATTGCTGAAGTACCTCCATTGGTAACTTGCTTTTATCGTCGGAAGTTGGCTCTTCACATCTTGTTACTTTCTGTACTGCTACCACCTCCCCCTTATTAATTTTGACACTATTTGGGAAAATATTGGCGACTCTAATCGGGATGTCTTTATCGGTTTTAACTAGTGACTTTGCAACGAGGTAGGTGTTGGGTAATTTCTGTTGACTTATGAGTCCGACGCAGCTTGATGTTTTACTTTCTAGCCTCCCAAAAATTATGGTCTCACTGTTACCGACCAGTCTTGTTGTGCATACTGCCACCACCTTTATTGGTTCTTTATTGAAGTGACTGTTTGACAAAATGAACGCTTCATTCCCGAATCTTAGGGTATTAAGTTTATTATCAAACGCAAATCCATGTTTACTTATCAAGTCCATTCCCAAAATAAATTCGTCTTCTATTTCTGCAACTAATACAGTGTGGCGAATCTTCAATCTTCCCAGCTGTAGGTCTATGTCTGTCTGCCCCAACACGTCGGCGGATTCTCCAGTCACAGGCTTAAGTGTTATTTTCTTTTCTGTTGGTCGAATTTTATATCTCGTTGCAATTTTGAACTTAAGCAATGATATGGCAGCACCAGTCTACTGTTACATTAACTTGTCTTCCATTTATAAGTCCGTCGATGTTAAGACTGTCAGCAGTATGTTTTAAGCTCTTAATTGAGTAAATTTTGGGGGCTACATTCCCTTTAGCCAACACCCGCCCCTCTGCGTTGACTAATTTTAGTTTTCCTGATTTCTTCTTCGGTACTCTGTCCCGCTAGATGGTGAGCGAGACCTCATTTGGACACGACAATCGCGTTGAATATGCCCTGTACGTCCGCATCTAAAACACTTTCCATTTGGAGAGGGACGTCTGTTTTCTTTTAAAGAGACAATCTTCTCTATCAGTGATTGAAGAATTTGGGTTAGCGTCTTTAAGGGAACCTCTTGTTCATTGCTCATTTCTTCACCCTCCTGAATTGAGACAGCCCTTACTTTTGGCCTGGACATATTATTTGATGACTCAATTTCGAGGGCTCGAATCAACACTTCGCTGCTGTTATGGAAGCGTTCTCGGCGAAGTAACTTTGCTAAATCCGCGTCTCGCAAGCCAATAATAAAGCGGTCTACCGTGAAGGTATCTCTTAATTTTCTGGCATTTCTGGGTAAGCCAAATACATCAGCCTCCTGATATCTGCTTCATACTCTTGTAATGACTCTCCTGCTCTTTGCTGACGAATATTTAATTCTGACTAATTTAAATTTCGTAAATGTTCATCTCCATACCTTCTTTCTAAGGCTGCCACTAAAGCATTGTAGTTTTGTTTTTGTTCGGCTGGAATAGACTGTAGAAGTCCCAGAGAAGGTTCTCGTAGAGCTACTAACAAAGCTCTAGCTTTCTCGTCACCGTCCCAGCCATTTGCAGCAGCGGCAGCTTCAAACTGGACAAACAAATTTGGAGGCCTAATGTTTTGGTTGGAATTCACAACATATCCCTGAGCTTTTATTTTTCTGTGTTCTTTCTGAAGCTGTATAAACTGGTTTGATATGTCCTGGAATTTTTCTTCCATGGTTTAAAAAACTTCTTCTCTAACATTCTGTAGTTTGGTCTCCACTTTTCTTCTACATTCTGCATTCTATGAGTTATGTCTTCCTTAAGGTCTTTGGTTGCTGTCTTGAACTCCTCTCTCAGCTGTTCAGAGTTGCTCTTTATTTGATCGAAGTTTTCTTGAATGCCATCTAATCTTTGCTGAAATGTCTGTTTCATGTCGTTCTGGTTTTGTTCCATGGTCTGCTTCATGTCGTCCATGGTCCGTTTCAAATCGCCCTGGTTTTGTTCAATGGTCTGTCTCATATTGTCCTGATTTTGCTCAATGGTCTGTCTTATATCGTTCTGGTTTTGAGCCATTTGAGCTGCTAGAGGCTGCATCATTTTAGTTAGATCTTCCATCTTTGCCGATCCTTGTCTAGTAAGCATCAACTTCCTCATAAATTACTTAAAACGTTTATTTTAGGGCTATACAAAGCGAATGTCGAAGTCGGTATATATTTTCGGATTCTTAAATAGAACCTGGAATTTTCTAGTAAATGCAGTATTTTCGATTACTAGGCAAAAGTCGCTTTTTTATTATCTCTTTTAGTTCTCGAATAGAACGTCGTAGAATGATATGGAATATTCTAGAAAATATTTCTAATTCTTGCTTTTTAAATAACTAAGCTAATGTCGAAGTCGGTTTTTGTATATCTCTTCTCGTTCTCGAATAGAACGTCGTAGAATGTTATGGAATATTCTAGAAATTCTTTCTGATTCTTACTTTTTAAATAACTAAGCTAATGTCGAAGTCGGTTTTTGTATATCTCTTCTGATTCTTGAATAGAACGTCGTAGAAAGTGATGGAATATTCTAGAAAATCTCTCTAATTTTCAATTTTTGGGTTGTAAGGTTAATGTCGAAATCGGTTCTGAAATATCTCTTTTGGTTTTTGAATAAAACACTATCAAACTTCTTCGAATATTCTGGAAAAATCACTTACTGTTCTTCTGTCCAATTGTCCTAGCCGGTGGTACTATTTAAGGTTAGTCTTTGCACTATTCAGTTCTGAATATTCTGGCAAAATCACTTACTGCTCTTCTTTTCAATTGTCCTAGCCGGTGGTACTATGTAAGGATAGTCTTTGCACTATTTATTTATTTTAGTCTCACTTCTGACACCAATTGTTACAACAATTAAAACTCGCAAATGTCAAAAACGATTTATCAATTTATTTCGACAAATTATTAACTTCGCGTTAACATCTAGCGATCACGACCGTTGGTTATCTTTGACTGACTGCATACGCGGCGTCCGGCCCTATATATAGGGTCTGCCTACTATTCGAGAACCATCCATCCTTCTTCGATTCATGAGCATTCTCGTTTCTTCCAGAAGGTACGCGGCCGTGCATGAGTTTGTTATAGATAACGCAACTCAAACCTAGACTAAGAATACAACCTTAAGATAAATCGACCGAATACTACACTAAACCTAAATAAATTCTAACTATAAAATTTAAATAACTTAAATTTGTAACAATATGAAGCTAGTTTGTCTAACGCGGAAGGCATAAACCGAAAAGAATCAATAAAACGAAAATTTACTTTGGTGCCTTAAATGTATTTAGTAAACGAAATATATTTTTCCTTTTTTACAGGGAGAAGTTGAATTCCACCCTCTGCATCCTTTGCTAAAGATTTTATAAGGAAATGACTATCATAACCAGAAAGGTTGTGGAATACTACAGAAACACTGTGTGAATCATTAAAATTTAAATTACAACCCTATATTTTCCCGTCAAGTGACAATGATCTAAATGTTTTCTATCTCCCTCTTGAAAAGCCTTCTCACAGATATGACAATGGGTTGCATTATTAAAATCAAACTTTTCCATAGTGTTTAGCGGTTTTAAAGGAACAATATTTGAAAAAATGTTACTCAACTTTTCTGCTATTCTTTTCAGCTCATGAGTAAAACGTAAAATGCAATCATTTCCTACAATTTGATGATAATAGGAGAGCGAGTTATCATATGAACATTTCACATAATACCCAAACGCAAAGGAAATTTGGTGTTGAATTTTTTGTGTATTCGATGGCGATGATGCACTTTTGTTATTGTTGTCAATTTTTTCCAACAAACATTCTAAATCAGCAAAAATTGTAAAAGGTACCTGCTCTTTATTTTTAAATTCTGTAAATTTCAAAATGTCGTCATTTTTCTTTGGTAGAGTTACTTTGGTAAAATTTAAATTTTTACAATCTAAATAATGCTTTTAAAGCACTGCCTCAGAAACAAACCAATTTAAACATCTATCACATACCCATTTTTTATTATTTTGTCTACCCACCTGACTTGATATAAGACGTGAAAGATTTTTTATTAGGGCAAAGTAGTAGATCCTTTTATTTGGCTGGAGAATTTCAAAATCTTCAGAATCTACATCTATCTCATTTTCACTATCAACTATATTATCATCACCAAACGATAAAATTAATAAATTAATTCGTTTGAAAAAATTTGATTTGCTCAAACAGATGGGCAGGATTTCATTCTTTTCAACCCCAAAAACATTTATTGATAAATTATTAAGTGTTTCAAATTTGGAAATGTCTTTTAGTCGCATAGGAAATTCCAAACCTTCATAATTCAACCCCACCTGAGTAAAATCAGGATATGAAAGAGTACGATCTTGGTTTGTTTTAGAAGGGTGTAAAGCAGCCACAATAGACCAAAGAAAATAATAATTATCTTTATTTTGAATATTGATTTATTTATTTATTTATTTATTAAATCGACTTTTATTAGAAATAAGGCGAGGTTTAGTCACAGACTATTCTTACACCTAACCTTATTCTTACACCTAACCTGATCACCCCCTTGGTGTTTTTAATCCACTGAGGTGACTCAACATAAGTTGAATCACCACAGTTGATGGGGTGTGTTTATTAATATTAACCTTAAGATGAAGAATTTCATACAGAGCCCAACCAGAATCTCGCTCTTGAAAGTCCTCCATCTTGGTTAATATTTTTGGAGAAACGTTTTCCTCATACCATTTTTTTAAATTTGTTGTTTGATCTATTATACTGTTTCTCGTAGAAAAAGCCTTCACATCAGTTTGTGTAGTACCTTCATGTAATTTCATAAAATTCCCCGAAAAAATGACATTAACTTTTAAAATTGAATGTTTAAGTGACTTTTTAATTTGACTTGAAAAACTCTTGAATGCCTTTTTAAAAAAAATTTTAGGGTCTTTAATGGTAAAATTAGTGATAATACCTGTTCTAATTCTACCACCAAAGCACGTTTCGACATCTTCCCAAACCAAATTTTTTTTGATCGACCTCACCCTATTAGTTTTGCCAAAATGAATTCTTTTTTTATTTTTTAGTAATATTAAATAATGTTTTAAAAGTGCCAAATTCGATTCTAATTTAGAAAAGTTTTGTACACAATCAAGTTTATTTTTACACAACTTTTTACGGTTGAAATTAAATTTAGAAGAGAAACTATCCAATAATTAAATTCCTCTTTTGTTTTCACCAGTCTACTCAACTGTTCAACCTTTTTTACAGACTCAGACACCAACACATCAAAACTTTGGGAACTCATTTTTTCTATAATATTCAACTGTGTAAGATATGTTATGAACAACGTTTTTTGTCAGAATGAATTCATACGTTGTCAAAATATAATTAAATATTGGTTTGATAAGAAAGTTCTTTTTTAATACGAGGGAAATTTTTAAAGTAACAAATGTAAGAAAGCATAACACATGTTGCCAGATTCACGATAACCTAACTTTTTTAACAGTTGGATGGTATTGATTGTGCATAGAATTGCTGTCAAAAGTGTCAAAACAGACATTATGGATTAATTCTAAATGCTCAGAATTTAGTTAAAAACTGGAAAATTCCATAGCAAACACATGACTGACGTATGATTTAATACAATCTAACCAACGCCACTAAGTCTGTAAAAATGGACATTTTTTTTATTCAAACCAAAACATAATGTTTAATAAATTTTATAAAAATGTATTATTTAACAAAAATGTGTTTTTTAGTATTTAAACTAAAACATATTGGTCAGCACTTTTTAGGTGTAGTCATAGGCGGCGCTACTTTAATATTGTATATATATTTAATTAATTTAAACCAACAAAAATAATTTGACTGCTTTAAAAGTCACGTGATATGTCAAAATAGTAAAATATGACAGTTTGTAACCTAAAATTCAATATATTAGGGACTTATTGTAATAAAGCTTAGATTTATTAGTGCCTGTCTTTATTAAAAGATAACAAATGACTTTACTTTTCAATTCAACTTTAGTATGTCAATTTTAAGAGATTAGTTGTTCGTTTTCTATGTAATACTGTCACAATACGGCTAAGCAGTATTAAATCCATTTATTGTAATAAGTCCCTATTACAGTCCGATTCATCATTTAGACAACTTTTTGACAGTTATCAGCTGTTTCCCATAACAAATAGCATAGGCCAACCAAAAAAGTAGCAAAAAGTTGTATCAAAAATTATGCCTTGTAGTATAGGAAAAGATACTAAAATGTAAAGGATGGAGCTAGTCTATAGAAGTATCGCTGTCATCTTGGTTATAAGAAAAACTCTCCCCACACCAAAATTTTAACTAATGATACGCCTATGGATAAGTGAAAACATGGTTTTGATAAGTGACCAATGTAGTGCTATGTCAGCTAAAAATTGGTTATATATACCAAAAATTTTGAACTAGAAATCATCTCAAACAGTTTATTAACATATAATACAAATAAAAATGGCAAACAAACCATCGACTTTGGTTGTGTATTCCTTAGATCGCATTAACTGTCCACCGAAAATGGTCTATGTATGTGTAAAGAATTTGTTCAGGTAAGTTTTGTTATTATTTGTGAAAACTTTAACTTATAAAAAAACAAAAAAAAATATATATATTATTTTTTAATATATTTTATATATAAGGTTTTTTTTGTCAAGAGATTTGTTGTTTTTTAATAAACTTCAGAAGAGATTTATTTTTGATAGATTTTGATATAGGTAGTTTTATAACAAATTTTTTTAAATATTTTAAAGTTAACAGGACCTATTATTTTATATTATGCTTTTGATGTGATTTTATTTTACTTAATATATTAGGTTATTAATTTATTAATTTTTTGAGTGGAACGAATTGAATTGAAGGGTGAAAAACTCTTTGTCAAGTTGTCATACACCTCAAAATAGGAGACATTAATACAAAAGTTTGCTAGATTGCCTGTGAAATTCTATAAGATACAGGCAGATGATGAGGAGGAGTATTTGTTATTAGAAAAGGCAAGCAAAAAATATGGGGTAAATTTACATCAGACCACAGATGAGCCTGAAACCATGCTTCCTCCTCCTCCGCCGCCTGTTGCAGCTGTTGGGAAGAAGATTACTTCACCTCGAAGAAAAAGAGCGGTGGCGACCACATCATCATCATCATCATCCATCAATGAGATGGATATATTATCGCAGGCGATTTCATTGGTGGATGATGATGTTTACTTTGAGGAGTCACAAAAGTGGTAATTTTAGTTAGAGTAGTAGTTAAAGTATGTATAATATAAATAAATAAATGAAAGGTTAAAACTGAATATGCTTTTTATTTAAATACCATCTATTTAGCAAAATTACATTTTCTCTAGCACAATTTAAATAATTATTATTATGCATTTCACAGTGAAACTTATCATTACAATAATTTTTTAATTTTTTAATATTGGGACATCCCAAGTCATATAAATCTACAACAATAATTATTAACTAAATTACATAACCAAACTTTTTTTTCATTTCCTTTTACAAACACAGTTTCATTTTGAATTAAATCCTTAATAAATAAAGCGAGGTTTTCAAATGGTAAATAACTAAAATCAAAAGTGTCCCAATTTATACCATGAAGTTTGTTTGTATTCCATTCAGCTTGATTTTTAAAGTCTTGATGTAACCAGATGGACTTCCTGGGTAAATTAACGATATGGTGCCGAACTTCATTAGTATGGGTGTTTAATATAGCTATTTCCTTACATATAAATTCAGTGTCTTTGTACTGGAAACCTTGCACATCCAAAATAAACAATTTTTTCTTTAAACTACCCTTCCGGTACCGGTTAGAGGGTTGTATTTCACAAGTCGATCGTGCAATATTAAACAGTAGGCTATAGTTTTATCAGGTACAGCTTTTTTCGTTTCAAACTCAATTCTAATGTCAACTGCACCACCTTTGAGCACGTCTTCACTCTGTCGAGAGCAGTCGATAACTACCAGTGAAGCATCATTTTTAAAGTTTATCGGGTGGAAGCAAGGTTCGCTTTGATCGTTGTAATAATAGGATTTTTGAAACTGGGCATACATTTCATATAGAATAGCATACTGATTGTTATCAAAATCCAAATTTAAGTTTTCATATGGAAAAACTTCAGAGTTTAAATAAACTTTTAGTTTCGTTAATGACAGGTGGTCAAAACGGCTCATATTTTTACTAAACAAGTTTTTTCTATCTGTCTGAAATCCAATAATAATGAAACGCGGTATCTCCAGTTGATTTGAAGTTTTCACTGCCCATGTATGATTAGTTGTAGTTTGAAGTTGTGGATATTCATGCAATTCCCAACTTCTAAAACTAATATTTTCTGTTACCCTCTAAATACTTGTAAAGGCGCAATTTTTGATCATCTGACACTCTAACATGTGGAATTTTCCAATGAACTTTATTTAACACCACCTTATATTTTTCTTTTTTATCCTCAGTTTAAATTAAAGCGTTTAAATCGGAATTGCTGCGAATCAACATGAGTTCTTGTCATACATTTAAAATAATCTTGTGATGGTGCTCAAAGGGTTTTTAGGGGTAAACATATATTGAAATTACCGGAACCATCTAATATGGGTGGATTTTCTTTAAGTGTCCAACCAGCATTTTGAAGGGTGTTACCATCACTTTCCTTGAATGAGCAGTAACCTTTTATTGTTGATGTAATCCTAGGATTTCTAACACGGTCCACAATCACCCCTCCTAACTCATAACGAATTTCATCAAATAAATGTGCTAAACCATTGTTTACAAAGTGCACATTAGTGCTGGCAGTATTGCCATCTTTCAGTACTTTTCCTTCAAGGTAAAGAACACTTTGACTAGGCAGGGTATAGAAGTCTTGAGTTTGTATGAGAATTCGAATTTCATCATTGTTGATTAAGGTGGTTGAAGCATATGGTTGATGAGTGTGTAGTTGGTAACTCACAATCGAATTATCATAGAGCACGTTTTCGCCCACTCGTGGAATGTTACAAATCATTTGTTTCAAAACACTTTAAACTACACCGCACTGAAAAAAATATTCTTCTTATACCACAACTGATACGTACTTTTAAATTATACCAAAATTTCTTAAGTCTTTTGCCTATGATGGTAGTTATTGTCCTTTTAGTTTAAATCCTAAAGATACTAAAAAAGCTCTATTTTCAGGTGTTAGCTCTTTGGCTAGCTGTTTATTACTAAATGGTGGTACACCATCAATCTTCTTCTTATAAATTTTATTACTTTCCTCTAAGGCGGTAATTTCTTCATAAGGAATACCAAAAGTATTATGATTATACAAAAACACCATTTTTAAACGGATTTTTTTAGATGCAGTCTAATCGTGACCACTTCTCCACGAAAATTGATGGGTTTTCCATTCTGGTCAGTTATTTTAAGTAAAATATCATCAATATAATGAGTGCTGATTGGTAGATATATCACATTTAAGGGTCTTTCTATAATTTTATAACCTGGAGGAGAAGAGGGGTAAAACATGTGTAACATGTGCACTGCTTTTTCGTTATTATAAAAGTTTATAACCAAGTTGCACTCAACACATTCACTTTTAATATATCAACCGGATTTTCAGATATATGTTTTTTATCTGTCTCTAGAGTTTTTCCTGCAAATCCTAGTAAACTTCCAATGGAATTTTCCTTTTCAAAATTAATCTTTTTATTGCATATAACCTCACACTGTAAGGTATTATGGTTAGCTGTTATACTTATTTTAAATTGTTTCTCCTTTAAAGTTTGCTTTGAGTATTTATTTAGGAAATCGTTCAGGTCTTTGATTTTATATGACCCCTCAGGTATTTTTATAATTTTATCATCACTAAAACAAAATACATTATTTGAACTATCCACATTCGGTATTGAGTTGTAACTCTCGAAATTAATGAGCCCCAAATCATATTGCTCAAGCTCGTTTAGCACTATAGGTGGATAGATGTTTGCTGAAAGGAGTAATGATTTTCCGGATAAGGTAAAGGTATAGGACATGTTTACTATATAGCGGTTTACTGAAAAATGAAAAACCATGAAGTTTAGTAGACGTTTTTTATTAACCCTTAAAGCAATACAAAAAACTTAAACACAAGTGTCCACAATTTACAGAATTATAAGTCTGGTAGGGGTTATAATTATACAGTATCTTTGAGTCACCATTAGAACTAAAGTATCTTACAGATTCTATAGGAGGTCCTAAATTGCCAAAACTATCAAAATAGTGTACATTATTTTTAATTTTCTTATAATAATTATTTTTAATTTTCTTATATAAGTCCAATGACTACCAGATCCTCTACTACTATCTAAATTAATTATTCCTGACTCAAATTTATGTATCTTTGAGGGTAGTTCATCTCTCATAAACACACCTCTAAAATGCTTAATTTTTAACAGCTTTGTATACTTTTTTAGGTCAATATTTGTAAGAGGTCGCTGTGGTAGTGAAATCGGTAAAGTTTTTTTAAAAAACTTTAGGTTTTTGTTTTTTGACATCCACCTTTGTGTAAAAAAAGACCCATTCCTAGTTTGTATGGTTTGAGAAATAATCCTTTACCCATAGCAATCGACTCCATACTTTGGTTATGTCTTTGAGCCTCTTGCAATTGTTGATTTGCGGATTTAGCATCATTAACGGCTTTCACGATTCCTAAGGTGCCGCCCCCTAAAGCACCAAGGGCACTGAGAGTCGCCATGATTGGTACTAGAGGCAAAAAACCACCCTTTTTTGGTAGTTTTATTATTCGTGCAGGTCGTACTTTCCTTTGTTTTTTTCCGCTGTCTTGAGAGCAACTTTAAGTGCAGTTTCAAAGTCTTGTGGTTTTCGTTGTTTTAATCTATCCTTTATCTTTTTTGTTGCTTGACTAAAACTCAATGTTTTGATTTTTTTCTTTACAATTTGTGCCCTCTTTCTTTTAAAAGTTGATGTTTTTCTACTTTTGATGAGTTTTCTTGATTTTCTCGTTTTACTCATTTTTTAAGAATGATGTTACTACCTTGAAAGTTTACACAAGAATGAAAGAAACTGATATGTGTGTTTGAAGGTGTATAAGATTTATATAACTTTTGGTTTTTTAATGTTGCTATAAATATTGTCATTTTCTTCACTATCAATGCTCAGTCTCCGCTTTAGTGACTTCTGCTCCAATGGTCCTTCACTCAAAACAGCAGTTGTGTTGATTTTTGGTAATTTAAAGGGAACATCAACCGAAATTTCGGACTTCCATTCTTTATTTATAATTTTTTTTAGACACGACGTTTCGGTTAGTAAGTATCTCTAACCGTTATCAAGTGTAAACTAAACAATCTAGTCTCTAGGCTACTACTTACACTACTTGGTGTGCAGTCAGGTGTGACGACCCGCCCCCTTTTTTAATCCTAAGACGCCTGTTTTCCTTAACAAGTGGTTTCCATATGTTTGGTATGTCCGTCCTTGGTTGACTGAAAACTTCTTTATTCTGCATTATCAACGCAGCTTCAATAAACTTTCGTTTCCGCCAATGCTACTCCTTATGTAAAACTTTAGCTTCTGACCACTGAATCCTGTGATCATTTGACCATGCATGATCTGCTAAACCGGATTTTTCAATATCCCCTAATTGGGTACTTTTTAGATGTTCATTTACTCTAACCTGAAGAGGGCGTTTCGTTTCACCTACATACGATTTACCACACTCACACGGGATTTGGTAAATACATTCCTTATTATTTGAGGGATTGTCTGGTTTTGTTTTAGTTACAAAACTTCTTATCGTATTTCCCGAAGAAAATACTGTTTTTATATTATAGTGTTTAGCTATTCGTCTTATGTTTTCTGAAATCCCTTGAACATATGGAATGTTAATAACACCTAACGGATTATTATTTTGAGAATTTGGTACAGTTAGTTTGTTTTTAATTTTAAATATCGTTGAGTTTATTAATTTCTCGGAATAAACATTCTGTTGTAAGTCCTTTTTAATGCTGTTAATTTCTGTGGTTAATTATAATATATAATACAAATATTTACGGCTCTTAAATACAAACTTCTTATAACTCCTTGTTTTGTGGCAACAGAATGATTAGACTTAAAATTTAGGTACTGTCCCGTGTGTGTAGGTTTCCTGTATACAGTGTTTGAATGTTTCTGTCTAATCGTTTGACAAGAACATTTTTCTCTAGAGTTTCAAGAGAGCCTAAATAATTTTTTGTCATCTTTATCCCACGTTGAATCATATTTAGGCACTGACGCACTGCCTTTAAGCGTGGCACTTGATCACTTTTTGATAAATTATTTACCATACCCATCCCTAGTTTTAGCTTGATACCCATAGCAGCAGCTACACCAGAAGCAGCCAGTTTTTCATACAAGCCTGAATCCGTTGCTCGCATCCGTTCTAAAGCTTTTCTCATTAAAACTTTATCTGCCTAATGACGGTCGGTCAACTCCATATTAGTTGAATAGGAAATGTCATGATCTTTGCATGCCCTATCAAGCTCGTTAATACCTTTATCTCCCCTGGCTAAACATTTCTCTAGCTTAGTCCCACGTCCACAATAAGAAAACCCTGGGATATGCATTTCGAATGGCAGATTTTTTAAAGCACTGTTACAACCCTTACCCTTTAACGTTTGAACTAACATAGTACTTCATAGCGTTTCACTTAAGACTAAATAAAAAGCAGGGTCTTTTTTTTATACATTACCAGTTCAACAGTGTTAAGTTGACATAATATTTCTATAGAAAATGAAAAAGATTGTTAAACAAAAAGTGCGTTAAGAAGTTAAAAACCATGATATTAATGCATCCATCATCTATTAGATGTCTTATTGTGGGCCCATCAAACTGTGGAAAAACCAACCTTATATTGAGCCTTTTGGAACATTTAAACGGTTTAAAGTTTAAAAATGTGTATGTGTGTTCAAAAAGTCTATACCAGCTAGAGTATTTATATTTGGAGAATCTATTAAAACCCATTAAAGAGATAGGGTATTATGCTTACAACAGTGGCGAAAATATAATTCCTCCATCAGAAGCAAATCCTTTTTCCAATTTTATATTTGATGATGTAGCCTGCGATAAACAAGATGTGATGCGTGACTACTTTAGTATGGGTCGACATAATAATATTGACAGTTTCTATCTCTCTCAAACATATGCAAAAGTACCTAAACATTTAAAAAGACAATGCCAACGTTTTAATTTTATTCAAACAAGATTTACCAAACGTAAAACATATATACACCAACGATATTGGCACTGATATGACATTTGATGAATTTCAAAAGATGTGTGCATACTGCTGGAAAAAACCATACGATTTTTTGACAATTCTTAAAGATTGTGATATTGATAAGGGAAGATATCGGTATCCTTTTGTTAACTTTATATATCTTTAGATTCAAATACTTCTTAGTGTTAATAGTTATAACGCACCTGTAGAGATAACATAGATAAAAATGTCAGAAGAAAACATAAAAATGGTTAGTGGCAAAAAAAACTTAAAGAAAAAATTAATTTCTAAATGAAAAATAATACGTAAGAAATTAAATTTGTTAAAACAGGGTCAGATTTCACAGGCTAACCTATTTCAACCCATTACAAAACACTTGGAAAATATTGAATCTAGTTTAACCGATAAAAAGCCACCGAAACTGGTCAATATACCTTCATTATCACCCAGATTGACAACTCCTCAAAAAAATCAAGCAAGAAAACGAAAAACAACAACAACAAGAAAAACAGGAAGAACTTGAAGATCTGCAAACTTCATCGCAAGAATTTTGATAATAACAGAGCAGAAGAAGATGAAAAACAGATGCCTGAACCAAGTGTTTACATGCAAGACTTATTCCAGTCAACTCCTCGAAATCCAAATCCTACAACACCGACAACTGAAAAGAGAGCTAAACGAAAAATAAATTTTTCTTTAAGTGCTAAAAAACCAAATAATCCCACCACAAGTGGTTACTTTTTGAGAAAAGCAGTGTTAAAAGATGCAGCAGAGAACTTTACACATAATGAGGCTAGAAAGCAAGAAGAGTTTGAAAACGGACGACTCAGAGACTTGATGAATAAATCCGAGAATGATTACTACAGTAAGTTTCATCCTTCTCTTGCAAGCTATATTAACGAATTTTGCTAAAACTACTGCTCAAAACGTTTTATAACCATATAAAGATGACATTTAAACCAAAATACAAGGTTGGTGACTACGTTCGCATTTCAAAAATACGAGGTGTGTTTGATAAAAAATATATGCCGAATTGGTCCACTGAAATTTTTACTGTTAAGAAAATTCAGCTCACCAACCCAGTAACATACCTATTGGAGGATGCTAGCAAAAATGAAATTAAGGGAGGATTCTATGAGCTTCAACTACAAAAAGTAAAATATCCTGATATATATTTAGTAGAAAAAATTTTAAAACGTGCCAAAAATAAGGTGTTTGTAAAGTGGTTAGGATTTGATAATAAACATAATAGCTGGATAGATAAAAGTAATGTTGCTTAGTACTAAATAAAGAAAAACATATAAAACTTATTGGTGTATTTTATTTACTAATTTTCTTAAAATATAATTACATTTAGAATACATATTTAATGGGGACAACCATCCTTTAATTAAAGCAGTTACTAAATAACTAAAATGAGCCACCCATTGATGATATTCTAAAATTTGATGGGTTATTATACAGCTTTGAAGTACCATTTAACTGTTTCTTCCCATTTCGAATATTAGTTGCCTCTTCCATTTGTTCCTCTTCATAAATTCTCCCCTCTTCGGGTTTAATATATTTTTGACGCATCTCTTCAAAAAACTCTGGAGAGAGATGTGTTTGATACTTTAATAAGTATTCCCAGTCGATGCGCCATTAATTTTCTCTTATAAAATTTTCAGACATAACGACAAAGAAAAGGCCAATAGAGTTTGCTTTTAAACATATGCATAAAAGCTTCGCTTAAATTTTGATATCTAGACACATTGGGCCAATGCATCTTATTAATATAGGTCGCCATAAACATATCAGATAATCTTTGTTTGCGACAAATTACTTCCCAGTTCACATGGTCACAAAAGCATCCAATAAAGTCCTCTGTAATAACTGGTGACGCAGAGATCTCATCCCACACTTTATTAATACTATTATTTTCAACCATCTTTAAAAGCGTTCTTTCTGAAAGTAAGAGTTTCAACTTATAAATCCCTCTATTTATAGGTTGAAGTAAAAGTAACCTTTGACCTTTGATACTTCTTTTTAACCACGATAGCCTTGTTGAATATATTTCTTAACTTCTTCGTTTTTCTTCTGTTCACAAGAGCTGTGTTTTGTTACAATCCAATCAGCAGGTCGCTGTGGATTTCCTTTGGTACAATAGATGCAACGGGGTTTTTTATTTTTGGTTTAATCCACTCATAGGTTGGTAACATTGTATTTGGTTGACTTAAAAAAACACCAAGTTTTGATGATCTACACTGTTCAACGGTTGACTATAAAATAACCAACGCAGTAAGTTCAATCGTTTTAGCATAGATGAAATAATCCTTTATCTACATCTACAGTTTTAGACAAATCAGTTTTTCTGTGTCTGTCGTAGCGATAGGTTGTGCGTGTGAAATGAGAAAATGTTCCCAACCACCATCAATTTATCATAATTTTCGCTGTGATAAATGTGGAAGAGTAGACATAGTTAAAATAAGCACAGGCAACAAAATTGCTTCATATTTGTGTGATATTTGCAGAAATACAAGTCCAGGAAAAAACCAAGGAAATATTTTCCGAAATACAACAACGAGACGTGGTAAATTAAAATTTAGAACACAGTAAGATGGACTTTCAATATAATTATTGGTTAACTAAAATTGACTTTGAACTAGAAGAACTTTTAGAAGAGAAAAGTTATGAAAATATTTAGAAATGGTTAGCAGAATAGATATATTTTGGGTTTGATTCATGCAGATACATCATTGAGGAAAAACTGCCAACAATATACCCATTATTACCTACAATATGGAAACATAAATTAACAGAGGCAGCGCTGGAATATATGAAAATATATCCAAACTATGACGTGAAAAAACATCTTTAATCAATTATTTTTAAATTTGATGGTCGAGATGAGTGTGGTTTATATGATATATATGAATAAAAATATATAATTAAAACATACTTTGAGTTTTTATTTTGGAATTATTTACTTTGAGACATCCTGTACAGCATAAGTAACCAGCTGTATTAGATAAAACAGGAACGTGTGCGGGTCATAAGGTTATCCTATAACGGCATAAACAACGATAAGAGATACAGAGACAATCCCGATTAATGTAAACAAATATTTTTAGAAATTATTTTATTTTTTAACAATTACCTAACTAAAGTCTTTTTCACATTAAGACTTACCTAGACCAGGCTAAGCTAGTGAAGTAGCTATATTACTAAAAAAAAAACACCCCATTTTACCTACTCTCTCATTGGCACCTAACTTATTGACCAATAGGGCCCTTCAACAGCCTCTGGTTGTGATGTCATTGCTGACAACTTCTTGCACACTTCTTTTAGTCCCAAGGTCATATCAAGTTCACTTCTTCAGCAACAGGCCATCCACTTCAAAGAAGTGGATTGCATGTTACCCATTTGATATAGAACCCACACAACTGTACTACTACCCTTACTTTAACCAGCATACAGGCCGGTAAACTACATCTCAAAAATATGTTAAAGAATTTCTTCTAATATAATTTTTACTCGATTTGATGATACCCATTAAGCTTCATTTAACAAGGCACTAGAAATATACCTCGAAGGAAGTATAGAGAATAGAGAGAGAAGAAATTATGTATGCAAATCTAATAAAACTCCATTCATTAAAATTAAAGTAAGAACTCACAGATGTGTATGTACAGCTTTATTCACTTCGAAAGTTGCAGCGTGCAGTATCCCTTGATATGCCTATATCCGAGAAGCCCCTATATCACAGCACGAAGTGTCCTATTATTATTTGTGATCACAAGCACAGAGTAGGTATTTTAATCTATGTCGCAGAAGTTCCCTAGAAGATTTGGCGCCGAGGCACGGATCTTTGTTTGGTGATCCGTGGCCAAAGTAAATGTGCAAAGAAACACGATACCACACCAGCACAGGTATTGTGTGCAATTAAGTTTGTTAAAAAAAAATAAAAAGTGCTTTACCAGTATTTTCTATAGACGCAGAAAATTTTGGACCTAATGTATGTTTAGGATTAGATTTTATTTATAATTATGGAGCTAAGATAAATTGGAGAAATCAAATGATGTACGGTTTTTCAGAGAGAAATCTCACTTTTTGATAAGACATGAAGCTCAGATAGTGTATGCCGTCTGATGTGCAAGCAAACCATCACTTAAATTGATATTTTGAAAAGATGTAATATAAGAAATCAAGAAATAGCTGACAAAACTCACTTTGTAAGAAGAAAAAGAGGTTCAAACTTTTACGTTTGGGTCGTCACATTCGACCTAAGGTGGTTAACCATTATACAGATTAATTGTTTATACCAAATGTCAAGGCAAAGAAATACTGGAGCTTCCGTAAATGTTTAAACTTTTGAATATTTAATAAAAAAATAGTAGTACATAGACTATAAAAGGGTATATAAGAAATCAGAGCATTATGTAGCAGAAAGAAATAGTTAGAGGTTTGCCTGTGGTGTTAAAGCAAGATTAAGGTAACCTGCAGCATATTATAGTTCGTATAGTATAGTAGTATAGTTCGCAAATGATTCTGAACCCAGTGATGAATAATCCTACAGGATTGCTTGTAGCTAGAGCCCTATACAAGACTACAGATGCAGTTTCTTACTATTTAAATTAATTGGTTTTAACTAGAAGTTTTTAAGCAGAGCAAAAAGATGAAGACCAAAAGAAAATGACCAGAAGTTGGGCAAGTATCTGTCAAAAATATTTCTGAAATTTTTAAACAATTAATTTATACGAAATACGGAACAAGTTCGAAAAGAAAGCAAAACATTTAGTTTGCAGTTTAGTGATAAATTTTACACCCCATATAAAAAATGACACTAGAGTTATCGGGATTGGGCATTGTAGTTTGAGAAGATATGGTTATTTTAACGTTAAGAAAGAAAAAGAAGCATACCAAGTACCCATATATAAACTTGAAGAACAAGAGGCAAAAGAAGAGAAGGTTACGCACATATAGAAGTTAGATGTAGTCTAATGCAGGATTGGATGGAGAGGTTAATTATTATGGAGGAAGTTAAGGTTAGAAAATTAAAAAAAAAAATAAGGAAATTTGAGTTTAGTCAAAGAATTTTGTTTTGAGATTCCTGAGTCATAGGCCAATGATAAAGGAACTAGAGATTTGACAGTTGGCCCCTATCTTCCTCTAGGATGCATTGAGAGTCAGATGTAACGTAGAAATTGGTTAAACTAATAACGAAGAGTTGAAAGTAAGAAGATATGGTATCATATGATACTATTTGTTGAAACAGCTGACAGAAGGTCAGATGTCAAGATGACCAATACAGTCATGAAGATTTGTAGAGATGGATGTCTAATATTTTAGACAATGTGATTGTAGAAGGTGGAGCTGACAGAAGTTCAGTTGCGGTGACATAGATAGTCACGAAGAAGTTTAAGAAGACCTCCAATGAAGCAGAAAAATTATGAGTTGTTTGAAAGGAAAAATGTGTAATGACACAACATTTTGATTTTAAAATCATAATGCAATTTCCAGAAATTATTGTTAGATGACAAGGCGGTGAAATGAAATTTCTGCAAAGTCAGAATGATGATGAATAATCAATTAAGCCTTTATAACAAATTTAAAAAAAATATGTGCGTAAGAGAAATGGAGTACAGTTGATAAAATTCTATTAACTTATCTGGCTATTGCGTCATAACTTTTCGTTTACTAGCCAGTGAAGTAATCCAAAAAAAATGTTGACTCAATCACACCACAGAATATCGCTGTTCGGTCCGCGCTGCAGATAAATTATGAATCACACTGACGCAGAGCCGAGATTGAGTCAGGAAAGATACTTTAATTGAGTCAATAGCTTAAAGAAAAGTCGACCTACGACAATAGTGAAATTGGCCAACCATCACAATAATCAATAATAGTAGTAAATGCCTAGATGAGACAGTGCAAGCGTAAAACACGCGGTCTGTTTATATTATATAACAGAGGGTTAACTTGGTAATAAAAATTAGACGAGGTGTGAGATAAAAGATTTTCTGATGTTTCACCTTTACGTTAATATGCTATTTTTGTCTCTTGTAATTAATACTCAAACTACCATGTAAAAAGAAATAGAGGTTACGTTAATCATTGCTCTCATATTAAAAAATTATGAAAGTTGAAAATTTGGAATTTGTAATAGTTAGGTGATAGTTTATGTTAGATATTTAGAACACTGTTAATTTTAATTTTGGAATAAAAGTTATAATCACGCAAGGGTTCAGAACAAGCTTAAATTATAATAAAAAGAAATAAAGTGCGTTTAAAAAAATATTAAGTGAAGTGTCTAAAATATATAAAGTGAAAAAAAATCTTATCTAATTACAACTGAGATGGAATATGGTTAGCATAGGGCGTCATCAGGTCAAGCTGAAGTTGGACATCCACATGGAAGCTAGCAGTGCAGATTCTAACCAACCACCTTTTTACGGGAAACAACGAAAACTAAGAAGAAGCAAGTAAGGTTTTGACGCATTTTAAATATAGAAAACGGATGTAAGTAGAATTAAGTTTTTGAGGAATGAAACTTTAGGTAAATTTTATTTTGTAAAGGGCTTACTTTCTGACTTAATCATCAAAGAAAATAATAGAGTTCAGTTTTAAAATTATTAAAATCTAACGTTTAAGATATTTCGAGACTTAAAATTATATTGGCACTAGGTTAACTCTACTACTAGTAAATAAATAAAACTCTTTTGTTTATTTTAAATAAACATGTAAAAATTAACAAACTAGGGGAGAACAAAGTTTAACAAAAATAAATAAATTAGAACTTAGTCAAACTTATTTTTAACTTAAAATATTTTATAAACACAAAATATATTAGCAGTAAACACATCTTAAGGCAGTAATATCACTCTTAAAATAAAAAAGAAGATATATATATTTCGAGCTTAAAAATAATTTTAGTTTAGTAAAGGAAAATGTTACGAACATTATTTTTGTTCACGGGCTCGGAAAAGTTATACCAAATGATAGCTATTAAAGAGCTATTTGAGTTAAAAGAAGGGAGGAATGTAAAGGTCGGGGTTTACTTAATAAAATATAAAAATATTTTACCAAAAAATATGAGAAATTTCAAGGTTTCAGTTTAGTTGATAATAAAATTTAACAAGATGAAAAATACATAAGTAAAAAAAATTAATTAGATATTATTTTTTAAGAAAACAAAAATAATAATTTTTTTTAAGAAAAAGAAAAATATTCATTAAAACCTAAATTAAAAATATTAAAATCATATTCTAAAATTGGTAGAAACTATACAAGTATTATCGAATCAAGAAAGTAAAAAATCACAACAATAAGAAAAAATTATTTTTAAAATAAAAATAATAAAAATTTTAAATATTAAATTTAAAATAATAAATTAAAAAATATTGAGAAACCGGTCGATGATGAACAAGTAATATTTAAACCAAAAATTAAAAAAAACAGTTAAAATAAAAATGATTGGGACTCACATGAAACCAGCTGAACTTATTATATAACACTTATTTTCACTTAGAGAGCACTGTTGATTCGGTCGATCGCAAAATTACAAATGAAATTAATTAAATGAGTCAAAAAAGAGGTTGACAAAAATTCCCCTTTTTACCTATTTTCTTGGCCGCGTCTTACGCAATTGTTTATATTAGGGCTATATTTAGAAACACTGGCTCGATCGAAAACACAAAAGGGGAAAAAAATAAGGTCCTGGGTTTGATTTCTTCGTAGCATCAAAGCAAAATATCACCCTATATAGATCTGGGTCGAGAAAATTAGCTCAAAAAACACATTGACCTGGTCCGTCATCAAAATTGGTGGGATCAACAGGATGTTGATCGCCTATAAATTCGATTTCTTGAATTACATCCAGGCATTATTAAAGTACCAGTGTTAAAGTTGCAGCCAAAAGTGAAAAATAGTAAAACGTTAAAATAAAAGTGAATTAGTAAAAGTTGAGTTTACCATTTTCTATAAAAATGTAGTCTTAAAGAAATTCTAGAGTTTTTGAACTCTAGAATAAGTTGCCTATAATAAAATACATATTTTAGTGATTCGATGACAGAAAGTAAGTTGAAACTATTTGAACATTGATTTAAAAGGAAAATATCACGTTTTAGACTATTTGAATATTGATTTAAAAGGAAAATATCACGTCTTAAACTATTTGAACATTGAATTAAAAAGACAATATTACCGTTTATTTAATTGCTGTAGGCAATTAAATTATTAGACTTTTATATGTAAATAAGGATCAGTCATTATAGTAAAGATGAAAAGATGAAGATTGATTTTGAACTTTTGATAGTGCATTTAGTTTTTAACGAGATTTAGACTATTGGAATAAATTTACTGATATGTTTACGGACTTATTATGTGTGTGTTACCATTGAGATAATTTCACAATATTATATGTCCTACAATGTTTTTTTAGGTATCTTATAAAACTGTACATACCTAGACTCTATCATTTTCATTTGCGAGGACATTGTTGTGTCGGAAATATGAAATTAAACAAAACAATTTTGTTCGTAGATAGACTCTATGGTATTTGCTAATGTTAATTTTAGCGCAATTTCGTTATTATTTTCAATATTAGGACCATGCTAGACTTTGGATTTACGATTTGTATTAATAATTTTTGACTTTAAATATAAGGTATTCTTTATAACAATTGGTGTCTAACTTAACAACAACCAAAAGTCAATAACAACAACTGGATTTTGTCATAGCTATGTGCAACTAGGACGCCTACCTCCAAATAAGTTTAATGTAATCGTGGAAAGGGACAAGTTGTAAAAATATACCGCTCGACTAAAGCACCCCAGTAGATAGGCTATGGGGGTTGTGGGCCACTTTTCCCATGTAAATCCCCATAAGACGAAAACGTGGTCTTTTTTGAACCGGTCGGTCACAGTATATTGCTTGCGACACTAGTTGTATGCATCGGGCCCTCACGTTTACTACCTGACTTTAAATGGCATATGGTATATTTTCATTTAATTTATTTTGCAGATTCTTAAATAAATCTTTAATTTTCATTTTAGGATATGCCTTTAGTTATATTTTCCAGGATGACATAGTTGTGCTATTCCTATGTTTATGTATGTTAAATATTTGCGAGACCATTCGCTTCAGTGATAGTTGATATAACCAATCATTTATCTAAGATATTTTATTTTTTTATTTGACTGTTAACAGTAATTTTTTTTTGTCTTTATACTTAATATTTTTTAATGTTTCAAAGATTTTAAACGACCATCTAAGGACTTGCACTACTTAACCTAGCTACTTTTACAATGGCGCTTAGCAACTACCTGGTATCATTAGATTTTTTTCTACTTTGATTTTACGTTTCTATTGTTTGTTTTTATTATGGATAATATTCAAAATTGCGGATACAGAATAAATTGTTTAACATTTTGTTAATTATAATATTCATTTACAGAGTTTTTACAGAATTAACTTATAAATTATGACATAACAAACTTGTATAATACTGTTCTTATATCTATTTTAAAAAAACGTTTTTACTCTTATTGTCTTAATCCTATTAACACAAAACACAGGCCTAGCTATACAAAGTATTATATATTAATTATATCCATTTCTATTACCATCATAATGCTACTACCAACAGGTAAAAAAAATATTTTGTTTTTACATTTTCCAATACTTAAAATTTGTACCTATAGTCTAAATCATATTGCTATCAAAGACAAAAGTGTAGCATACAAATTCATATTTTATACAATATACTATTAATCAACTCTATTCCTACTGTCTTAATTATTATTAGAGTTTTTAACAAAGTCATATTATAACTAAAAACGCTAAATATATTGCTATTAAAAAGCTGAATATACACTTAAAACTAATAATGTATTAATTGTGTTTAATGCAGTAGTGTCCCCAAGGAAGAGTTTCATATGAATGTTTTGATATGGATCTTTTATTATCAAAAGGTCTTAGTCCAATTTTATTTTGTTTTATTGAGTACATGTTTTTCTGATCTGATTAGATTTTGTGACACCATTTTCTCTTTAAAATTGTTTAGGCAGTCAACATGATCATCAAATAATATTTTTGATTCGACGATACGTTTCTTAACACCCTTTGCCTTTTTAGAAACTTTTTCGGCTGACATATGGTTCAATCCTTTATTGTTTTTAGTCGATTCACAATTAAGAACTTTAAAAGCATACATTTTTGCTCTTAACCCAACAAAATGTGTCATGATATTTCCGTTTTCTCATCTTTCATCATACCTAAAACTTTTTGATTAACTCTTGGTATATCATATGTATTGTCTTCAGGGTAATCTGAGGTATCAAAAAATTTGTAACTGTCACGGCGTATAACTTCATATGTATCACAGTTTCTTATTTAATATACTAAACTATCAGTATCTGTATATGTTATTGAACAGTCTTTTGCAAAAGTAGGTAGCATATAGTTATAATGAAATTCATATATGGTTGTTTTGGCAATATCTAAAATACACATACCCAGGTATATAGGTTTGTTAAAGTAAATTTCAGTTTTCTCAAGTTCTACGGCAGCCAAGTTTTCATTGAATATTGTAATGCTTTTAAATTCAGGTCGAGAAATCAGAGCTTCAGCCCGTAGCGCCCATCCCAGTTTCGGACCAATTTGATATTACTGTGATTTCGAATATTTTCCATAGTATTGCCGAAAACGGCGTTATTCATTAATTTAAAAATATTTTTTTCAAATTCGTTTTTAGCATTCTTTCTTAATTGAGTATTTAAATCAATATAAGGCTTTGCCATGCTGATTGTTTAAAACTTAAGATTCTGTGGATATGCTTTAGTGTAACACCAAGTTTTAATGCCTGTTTTAAATTTATATAGTGAATTACATACTCTTATTTATCAAACAATGTGGCCATAAGTTTTCTACTTGGACTGTTTTTTTCTTGAGGTGGACACATATGCTCGGGACAGGGCGGAAGGTCAGAAAAATAATCATGTAGCATTGTTGGAATTTCTAAATCAACTTCCAATATTTGTTATTGGCCTCAACATATCTTTTTGAGCACTGACTCAAACCACCTCTAATACCATGTTCTATAAATGTGACCATATTGTAATCTGTTAATAGTTCTAAAGTTTGATTTGTCTTGTAGAGCATACAGTCCCATGTGTAACCAGGAAGGGTATAATAGTTAGCAGGATCTAAACCATATGTTTTATGGCAACTTTTTCTAAATTGCTGGAATTATTAAATTATTAAATTATTAAACGGACTATGTTAGATTGTAAATAAAGTTCTAAATACTTTTTCATGTTTTTACAATTAAAGCTATTCCATACATTGTGTGCATGTTCATAATCAATCTGTGAAATTTCTTTACCTTCTAAGGTAAAAAAAAAATTATATTTTTCGGGTAACTTTGTTTCTTTTAATTTTTCTTACCCGTCCAGATAATCATAACAAACAGGGAGTGTTTTGTTCTTGTTAGGAGTTTAATCTCATCTTCCTTAAAACTATGAATTTCTTTTTTTAAAAGAGGATATTCTGTTAAATATGAGAGGATTGGATAAGCTGGTAGCGATGAATCGAAAAGAATCAATAAATCTGAATGTTATAAAATTATTAGCCAGCTTTTTTGTAAAAGATATATACTTTTCTTTGTTTGCTGGTAGTAAATTGATTGTACCATCCAACTTTGCTATACTCTCGATAATTAAACTGGCATCATATGAACTTAAATTATGAAAAATAACCGGAACAGTGTGAATATCTGTAAAATTTAAGTTACATTCATTATGTGCAACACCTCTGTCTTCAGAGGTAAGGTGGTTGTGGTCTCTTATCTTTTTGTCATCATTAGCAAAAGGTTTTCCGCAAACATGACAATTTTTAGCAAGAAAAAATTCAGTGTTTTGTTTTTTATTTAGAGGTTCCATTGGTAAATCACACAAGAATACAGTTTCCAAATCCTCTGCAAAGCCTTCCAGCTCCTTAGCAAACCATTCCATGCAATCGGGACCGGTATAATGGCGATAGAAAGATAAAGTGTCATCATATTCACATTTTACGTAATATCCAACAGAAGAAGGAACATGTTGTTGATATTTTTGCCTATTGTTTTCACTTTTCTTTTGTATAGGAACCAGCAGACATTCAGTATCTGCGTAAATTACAAACGGAACCATTTGTTTATTCTTAAAATTTTTAAATTTTACTAATTTTTTATCTTCTGTTGGTAATTTGGGCACGAAGATAGTTCCAATTTTTCGACAATCCTTAAAATGCTGATTAAATTTATCTCGTGTGTTAAAAAAGTGTAAACATCTTTCACATATCCACTTTGCTGGCTGCTTACAAGTCTTGAAAGATTTTTTACCCATACAAAATGGTAAGTTGCAGTAGAGAGATCTGTAATATGTCTTTCTTTTTCTTTACTACTAACCTAAAATAATTTTAATTTTGTGCAAAATATATGCAACTTGAAGTAAAATGGTCCAAAAAGTACATAATACAAAGAAGGAACTTGTTTGGTGTGCAACGCAATTGAGAACAAAAGACATATGCGGATGCGTGCAATTGAGAACAAAAGACATATGCGCATGCGTGGATATCTGACGATTTTCTATAAAGAAATGATCCTCATTTAACTATTTCAGTCTGGTTTTGTATCTTCACCTAGTCGCTTGTGCTCAAAAATCATTTAAGTAATTATTAGATATCGGCACATAATTAAATAACCAAAAATGAGTTTTGCAACTTTGTTAGTTCTGAAAATTAAAGATCAGCTGAAGATCACTGACGATGGTAAAAATACGGCAAAGATTTAACAAATTTTAAAAGACTGTGCTTTGGCTAGCAGAAGAAAAAGTGTTGCGCTGAAGAATTCCAAGTCCGTAGCTGAAAAAGCTCACTTAACAGCTTGCCTTGTACAAGTTAAAGAGTCTAAACACAATTTAAAAAGCCTTTTAAAGATAGGAGGTGGCAGATTCATCAACAGTAAAACAGCAAAACATCGTGTACAGTGGGAAGATGTAAATTCAGCCTTTGATAACCGGCTAAGAAGTGGTGGGATTACAAACTTAAAAAACAATGATGCGAAGCAATTTTTAGATGACAGTTGTAGCCTATTTAAAAGAAGAATTCATAATATTTTGAAAAAAGAGGAAATGGTAAAAGTAAACACAGTTTTAAGTGGGGATTTTCAAATTCTCAAACAACAAGAAATGATTACTGAAACATAACATTTTAATACTTCGAATGCTGCAATTGACCGTAATACTTATTTAGTTAAATGGTTTGAGAAGTATGTGAAAAATCAGTTATTGGTTGATCTTGAAGAATTTGCGAAAAATCAATCTGGTTGGTCTCTTATTAAAATAAACAATCTTCTAATAGGAATTAATAAGTACAATTCAATGAGAGCTGGTTGTTGCTTAGAGCTACCCAAAGAAATTCTTAGTCGTAAAGCATGTGTAAATATAAAGAACAATGACGATTTATGCTCTGGCTGGGCGGTTGTGTCAGCACTGTATCCCTTTAAAGAACATTCTTCTCGTACTTCATTATATCCTCACCCACATGACGTCCTAAACCTTAATGGAATTAAATTACCTATGACTTTAAAGCTAGTTGCTCGTTTTGAAAAAAAAATAATGTATCTATAAACGTATATAGACTTCACAAAAATATAGATAAAAGCTACAAAGTAATACCAGCATACGTTACTTGTGAAGAAAAAGAAAGACATGTCAACATTCTTATGATTGAAAATATATATAACTCTAAAGATGGAGATATTACATATGTGAAAGATGTTTACACTTTTTTAACACACAAGATAAATTTAATCAGCATTTTAAGGATTGTCGAAAAATTGGAAGAATCGTCGTGCCCAAATTACCAACAGAAGATAAAAAATTAGCGAAATTTAAAAATTTTAAGAATAAACAAATGGTCCTGTTTGCAATTTATGCAGATACTGAATGTCTGCTGGTTCCTATAAAAAAGAAAAGCGAAAACAATACGCAAAAATATCAACAACATGTTCCTTGTTCTGTTGGATATTACGTAAAATGTGAATATGATGACACTTTATCTTTCTATCGCCATTATACCGGTCCCGATTGCATGCAATGGTTTGCTAAGGAGCTGGAAGACTTTGCAGGGGATTTGGAAACTATAATCTTGTGTGATTTACCAATGGAACCTCTAAATAAAAACAAAAGACTGAATTTTTTCGTGCTAAAAATTGTCATGTTTGCGGAAAACTTTTTGCTAATGATGACAAAAAGATAAGAGACCTCAACCACATTAACTCTGAATACAGAGGTGCTGCACATAATGAATGTAACTTAAATTTTACAGATATTCACACTGTTCGTGTTATTTTTCATAATTTAAGTTCATGTTAGCTTCCGCTAAATTTCGCGGAGTTTGTAAATTTTAAAACCACACAATTGAATGAGGGACAGAGTGCATTCGCGCATTTTGGACATGCGCACCAAGAATCAGTGAGATCCTTTCTCGACCGCCTCGAGAAATGGCGTGTTAATTTACTTTCTCCAACTATTTCAAATTTCTACACCTGAAAGTGCTCGATTTTGGTGTACTGAAGCATAGAACTAGAAACTTCAGCCCTTCAGCTACGTGGTGACATCATTAGATCCAGATAGGGGCCCCTTGGAAGTGGAGAAATTGGCTGCAAACTGGTGAGTGCTTTGTCTCTGATTTCTCTTGTGTGGTACCCACAATTAACCTATGGACCTTTTAATTATTTCGTAATTTTCATATCAATATATTTATGTTTGTCCGCGCTTTCAATAATTAAAATATATACAGTCCATTGCATTTATCGTTTTTCTTACTGCGGGCATAACATAAGTGTTCCTTCGACCGAATTATTTAAAATTTGCTCCATACGACGGTATTAATAAGTCGGCCATTTATTTTCACGCCGAGATCAAGGCGGCCTTGAATTTTGTCAATCGTATTGAAACGAGAGAGATTTTCGCTCGACCTTCGGTAGCGGCGCGGTTCACCTGTTTTTCGGTCCGCTGCTATGGTAACGTACCGTGGTCATTCAGTAAACAAAGCGAAGCGGCCAAAACAAACAAGCACATGTTCAGTGTGTTAGGTGTGTTCCATATCATTTCGATATTTAAGGCAATTTTCATCAATTGCGATAAATTAGTGCATATTTTCGACAATTCGTCATTTTTCTATTTCAGAAGCATTAATTTAGCGTTAATTGTATATTGTAAAATCATGTCTGTCAAAAAAGCCGTGCAAAAACGCAAGGGTTTTTTATCTGCGATCACCGAGTGTTATGTGTTTTCACAGACCGCGGCATCGGACGACAAAGCGAGAAACGAGTTTCAAGTGAGGTATTCCGATTTGGATGAAACCTTCGATAAATGCATGCTGGCACATAATGATGTCATTATGTTGATAGACGACTCGGACGACGAGGAGTTTAAAACGCAGGATGCGATCCTTTCAGAAGCTCGTAAATATTTTTATGCGTGTAAGGGGGTTTACTCTAAAATATTTCCGGTTGAGGCCCCATCCTTTTCGGGATCATATGTTCGACAAAACGAAACTCCAAAACTCAAAGAGTTAGGTATTCCCATATTTCGAGGTGATAAAAAACTATGGTCAAGCTTTTTCGATCTTTTTAATAACATTATAGATCAAAATACAAGTCTAAGTAACGTTCCAAAACTTCAATATTTATTTTCATATCTCGAGGATGAGCCTTTAAAATTGATATCAGTGATTAGCTTATCTGATCAAAATTATAAAATTGCTTACGACAAATTAGTCAACAGATATCAAAACAAGCGAGACCTCGCAAATGATGCTTTAAGCACAATTATGAACTCCACCTTAAAAAACGAGTCAGCTAAAGAATTGCGTAACTTAATTGACACCTTTTCTAAATCCCTAGAAATTTTAAAATCACTTAGCTTTGACGTTGACAGTTGGGACTTTATTATTTTTTTCATTTTGTTAGAAAAATTGGATATTCCGACGCGTTCAAATTTCGAAATGAGTCACGCCAATACTAATACCGAAATTCCCACTTTTCAGTCACTTTTTCAATTTCTAGAAAAAAGATGTAAAGTTTTGGAATCACTTCCTCAATCAACAGCACCCAAAAAGGTGCCTACCTATCAAAAATCAAATTCTATGCAAAATCAGTTTGGGCAAAAGCCTACCTATCAAAATTCAAATTCTATGCAAAATCAGTTTGGGCAAAAGCCTACCTATAAATCATCCAATTCGCCTTTTATAGGACTGGCTGGCACCTCAACTAATTCGTGCTTTCGAAATGTCAAACATTTCTTGATCTCTCACCTATCGATCGCCTATCTTTCGTCAAGCAGAAAAAATTATGTCTAGCGTGTTTTCATCCCTTGCATGGGGTAGATACGTGCAAATCAAAATATTCATGCAGGACTTGCGATACTAAAAGGCACCACACTTTAACTCATATCTTAGAAACTAATCAAGAGTCTGGAAGCCAAGATACTAGTCCTGTCATTCACAGACCACCTGTCAATAATCTTCATGTGTCATTAAATACCTCAGGACCTTCAGGTACCTTTCTTTTATGCACCGCCATAATAGATGTTATGGACGGTTGCCGAAATTTTCAACCTGTAAGGGCACTGCTTGATTCTGGATCACAGACTGGATTCATCAGTGAAAAGTGTATTCAGCGTCTTAATCTTCCTAGGCGAAGTTACACCACTGAAATATTCGGATTAAATCAGATGTCTTCTTTTACTTCCAAAGGGCTCGTTCAATGTCACATTAAGCCACAAGGACAGGTCACTCCTTTACTTAATTTCGAAGCAATTGTCGTTCCACAATTATGTTCCAATATGCCTACATTCACTTTGAACGATAATCAGTGGAAACACTTGGAAAGCCTTAAACTTGCCGACCCATCTTATTTCAAATCTAGACCTGTGGACCTAGTTATTGGTTGCGAGCTATTCGCACAGATATTCAAGGAGGGCAGGGTTCTTGGACAAATAGGGCAACCTTCAGCCCTTGAAACTATCTTTGGCTGGGTCGTCATGGGAAAAGTTGACGAAGTAGGTAGTCTTACGGAACGAACCAGTTGTTTTTTAACGAGTCATTCACCTCCTTTAGAGGTCATTCTCCCTAGGTTTTGGGAAATCGAACATTTGCCTAAAAAACAAATCTTATCAAAGGAAGAAAAACAAGCAGAATCAATTTTTACTGCTAGTGTAGTACGGCAACCGAGCGGTAGATTCATGGTAGATCTTCCGTTTAAAGATAAAATAAACCCTGACCTAGGCAATACTTATCCGCAAGCTTATCGTAGATTTTTACTTCTAGAAAATAGATTAATCAAAAATCCTGATCTGTACACTGCCTATTCAGGTTTCATGCAAGACTATATCGATTCTAATCATATGAGTTTAGTTTTATCTAGTCAACCAAAGGTCGACGTATCATGTTTTTTAGCACATCATTGCGTACTAAAGCCGGAAAGCTTAAGTACAAAATTAAGCGTAGTCTGGGATTGTTCGGCAGTCACCCCAAAAAATATTAGTCTCAATGACACGTTGTTATCGGGACCGAAACTTCAAAAAGATATTGCTTCTTTACTCCTTACGTTTCGTCTTAATCCTATTGCCTACATTGCTGATATCAAACAGATGTTCCGTCAAGTCCTTATCAATCCTTATCACCGTCCTTATCAAAGGATATTGTGGAGGTTTTCTCCACAGGACCCACTTTCAGTGTGGGAACTTTCTACTGTCACTTTTGGCATGACATGCTCACCTTTTCTAGCCATGCGTACATTAAATGAGCTGGCAGAGAGACAAAAGGAACGTTTTCCTATGGCTAGTACTGTTCTAAAAACGTCAATCTATATCGACGATATCTTGGGAACTAGCCCCTCGCTTTCTGAAGCTCTCTCCCTTCAAACAGAACTCAATGATTTATTGAAGTCGGGAGGATTTGAACTTAAAAAATGGGCAAGCAATTGTCCTGAGTTATTGGTAACATTGCCAGAGTCCGATCGTCAAATGCCTCTCTCTTTCGATAAGGAGGAACCCCATTTTATCAAAATTTTAGGACTTCAGTGGCATCCAAAAAACGACATTTTTTCTTATCAATGCCGAATGAAGGACAAACCCCCAACCAAACGTTCTATTTTATCTATCATAGGAACAATTTTCGATCCCTTAGGTTTTCTTTGTCCCTTGTTGCTACAAGCAAAATTTATTTTGCAACAGTTGTGGTTATCGAAAATAGGCTCGGACGAAGAACCAGATTCTTCTATCATCGACTCTTGGAACAAACTTCGTTCTGAATTCCCGCTTCTTTCCAATTTTCAATTACCCCGACAAATCAAACTGTCAAAAATCAATACCTGTCAAATCATCGGCTTCTGTGACGCTTCAATTCGAGGCTACGCAGGCGTCGTATATTTTCGTGTAGAAGAGGAAAACAATATCTCTGTTTCTCTCATATCTGCAAAATCTAGGGTCGCGCCTATAAAGTCACAAACTTTGGCTAGGCTAGAACTCCTAGGCGCATTTCTTTTAAGCGAATTAATTGACTTCGTTTTATCTAGCTATGAAGGAAAAATAACTTTTACAAATATCGTTACTTTCTGCGATTCGCATTGGCTTTCATCCCCTCCTAATCGCTGGCAAACCTTTGTTGAAAACCGAGTCAGTAGAATCCAAGAAATCATTCCCTCAAACTCGTGGCGCTACATTCCTTCTGCTTTAAATGCAGCCAATATTGCGTCACGAGGGGCCACCCCTTCACAGCTCATGTCACATGACATGTGGTGGAACGCACCGTCGATTTTGTGGTCTCCCGAAAACGAATGGCCCGATTTTCATAAATCAAAAATGCCGATTGATTTCGGAGATATTAATCTGGAGGAAAAGCCAAAGGTCTGTTGCAATGCGATAATTGATGTCAACTTCTTAGATCAGCTTCTTATCAAATATTCATCTATATCAAAAATTCAACGTATCATTTGTGTCCTTCGAATAGTTAACCTTTTTCAAAACCATTCCTATCAAAAATCCACTAAGCTGCCGGACCAAAAAGTTATTTTTGAGAATATTGTTTTTCCTACCACCGGTGAGATGCAAAGTGCGTTATACCTTCTTATCAAACGCGTTCAAGTTTCTTGTTTTTCTGAGCTTTTTTCCGCGTTATCTAAGGATAAACCAATACCGAAACCTTTCCGAAAACTTTCACCTTTTCTTGATGAAAATAATATCATTAGAGTCGGTGGCAGATTACAAAAATCTGACCTTTTGTCTTATTCTGCAAAACACCCCGTCTTACTTTCGAGTAACCATCGTTTAACTACTCTTCTTATCGAGTCCACTCATCGACAATACCTTCATCCTGGGTTTAAAACATTACATAATCTGCTTTTACAGCAATTTTGGATATTATCTGCCAGACGGGCAATTCAAAGAACCATATCCAAGTGTTTGCAATGTTTTAGAATCAACCCTAAACCCTATAGACCGCCCATAATGAGTTCACTTCCCGCTCATCGAATCAATCAACTTAAACCTTTTTCGAGTGTAGCTATCGACTTTTGTGGACCTTTCTTTGTGATTCCTCATCGTTACCGTGGTTGTAAAGCTTTCAAATCGTATGTCTGTGGGTTTGTCTGTACGGCCACACATGCATTTGGAATTAACCATGGAACTGTCCACCGAAGGGTTCGTAGGTGCACTCCATCGATTCATTTCCAGACGTGGAAGCGTGACGCAATGCTGGTCAGATCAAGGCAGTAATTTTATAGGGTTTCGTAACCAATTACTTGATTACGCAAGAAGTGCGGCCACCAGACTTTCTATTCGTTGGCATCTGGGACCTCCTCTCAGTCCGCATTTCAATGGCCTGGCAGAAGCTGGCGTCAAAAGTTTTAAAACTCACTTTGTTCGAGTAGTCGGCGACCAGAAGTTGTCCATCATGGAAATGTCCACCCTTACATGTCGCATAGAAGCCGTACTTAATAGTCGCCCTTTATCTCCTGCCTCTTCAGACCCACACGATCTTCAACCTCTTACCCCTGGGCATTTTTTGACCCTTGAACCCCTTAATTCAGAAATTCCGGAGTCAGATTTGTCCGAGGTTCCCCTAAATCGGCTCTCGAGATGGCAACTAATCCAAAAACTACATAATGATTTTTGGAAACGGTATTCTATAGAGTATTTGCATACGCTACAACAGCGACACAAGTGGGCTGATTCGTCCCCAAATATCAAATTAAATGATTGGTTATCATAAGAAGTGATCACAGCCAATCACCTTTGAAATGGCCGGTCGGGTCATCGAACTGCATCCCGGCGGAGACGGTCAGGTGCGTGTTGCGACGGTACAAACGGTTACCGGTGTTTACAAGCGGCCAGTTGTAAAACTGTGCCCCTTGCCGAATTAAAAGTAATTTTAATTTTTTCTACCTATTGAAGTCAATTATTACAATAGGTAATTCTTTATTATTTTTTTTTTTAATTTTGTTTGTTTGTTTTGACTTTTTCGGGTTTTCGTTATCTCTAAATAAACTTACGCTACTTATCTGTTTTTCATTCATTTATATTTATCGGTCGATCATTTTTTTTATCTATATCTGTCCGGCTGATATTCTAAAATTGTGTGTTTTGGAAGGCAGTTATGTTAGCTCCCGCTAAATTTCGCGGTGTTTGTAAATTTTAAAACCACACAATTGAATGATGGACAGAGTGCATTTGCGCATTTTGGACATGCGCACCAAGAATCAGTGAGATCCTTTTTCGACCGCCTCGAGAAATGGAGTGTTAATTTACTTTCTCCAACTATTTCAAATTTCTACACCTGAAAGTGCTCGATTTTGGTGTACTGAAGCATATAACTAGAAACTTCAGCCCTTCAGATACGTGGTGACATCATTAGATCCAGATAGGGGCCCCTTGGAAGTGGAGAAATTGGCTGCAAACTGGTGAGTGCTTTGTCTCTGATTTCCCTTGTGTGGTACCCACAATTAACCTATGGACCTTTTAATTATTTCGTAATTTTCATATCAATATATTTATGTTTGTCCGCGCTTTCATTAATTAAAATATATACAGTCCATTGCATTTATCGTTTTTCTTACTGCGGGCATAATGATGCCAGTTTAATTATCGAGAGTATATAAAAATAAAATAAAATAAAAACCACATGGAGTATTATTAATAATCTAAGTGGAAAAAAATCTAAAACCTCACACTCTATAGATCAAATCCGGGATAGCAATAATGTAATTATAAATAATACTATGGAGATCGCTAATAACTTTAGCAGTTATTTGTCCTCTATTGTTGCTGACAAGCTCCAATCTCATTTCCAGGGCAGCTTGTCCGCAGATTGCACTACGACTAAAAAAAATCACAAATCATTTACTTTTACCGAAGTTACTACACATGATGTTAAACTCGCACTGAAATGCTTGCCAAACAAAAAATCGGCGGGACCCGATGAAATACCCATATCCCTACTGAAAAATGCTTCTTTGAAAATGATAACTTGCCTTACTTATCTGATAAATCTATCTATATCTGAAGGTACCTACCCTTCTCACCTAAAAGAAGCTAATATCTTACCTATCTATAAAAAGGGCGACCCTTTGTCGGTGGAGAACTATCGTCCAATTTCTTTGTTGAACAGTTTCTCTAAGGTCTTTGAAAAAGTTCTATGCAACCAAATAAATCAATTTCCTAAAAAATATCAGATCTTAACTCCAAGCCAACACGGTTTCAGAGAACTGCACTCTACCGAAACAGCCAGCATTGACTTTGTTCAACAGATCTACAACAAACTAGACCAAGGCGATAAAGTTGTTGCACTATTGTTTGATCTAACCCGTGCTTTTGATACCATAGACCCTAACTTTGTATATAAAAAACTCAAAAAACTAGGTATCCCAAACCCCCTTAATAACTGCATTAAATCTTTTCTTACAGATAGAAAATTTAAAATCAAAATAGGAAGCACATATTCAGAATCTACAGAATCAAACATAGGCACGCCCCAAGGCAGTGTGCTTGCACCTTTAATATTTTTGCTGTTTATTAACGATCTTCCCGAATATATCACGTGTTTGGACTTGTGTTTATGTTCGCCGATGATACGTCCATCGTTGTATCCGCAAAAGACACAAATTTTCTTCATGAAAAAATTAACTTAACCCTAAATGAATTTTCGAACTGGTGCAAGCAAAACAATCTGATTATAAATGTCTCTAAAACTGTCTTTATGGAATTTAAAACAAAGTCCCGTAAACCTACCGACCTCAATATAATCTTTAATGACATCCCTTTGTCAGTTAGCGATAGCTCAAAATTTTTGGGAACCATTGTCGATACTCATTTCGAGTGGAGTTTACACATAAGTAGTGTATGCTCAAAACTTAATACATGCTACTTCATGATTAAGTCACTTAAAAACTATCTCAGTATAAAAAATCTCATTACTGTGTATTATGCTAATGCATACTCGGCTCTAGCCTATGGTGTGGCAGTATGGGGTAGTGCTCAGGATGTGGAAAGAGTATTGGTAGGTCAAAAGAGACTTATAAGATTAATTTTCAATATACCTTACAACGGTACTTGTCGCTCTGCATTTAAGGATAATAAAATTATGACAATAACAAGTATTTACATATATAAACTACTCATTTTCATTTTTCAACACCAAAATATTTTTACATCAAATAGTTCTTATCACAATTATCCAACTAGAAGTCGTAACCACTTCAGCATCCATAACCACAACCATGAGTATATAAAAAAAGTACTCATTATCTTGGATGCAAATTCTTTAACTTGTTGCCAAACAAAATCAAACAAACTACGTCGCTGCCAAGATTCAAAAAAGAAATCAAAAATCTTTTATTAAAATAAACTTTTTATAGTTTAATTGAATTTGAAAACTACATGTTGGGCAGAAGGTAAATTTTTGTTCTCAATATTTATATACATATATATACAAATCTTGTAAATGTGTTTTCGTTTTTATTTTTTTAAATATTTACACTATTATTATTTACACTTAATGTTATATTTTTTGTATTTGACGTATCTTATCTACATTATTGTAGCTGAAAAGATTAATAAAGTTGTCTATTGTCTATTGTCTATAGCAAAGTTGGATGTTACAATCAATTTACTACCAGTAAACAAAGAAAAGTATATATATATCTTTTACAAAAAAGCTGGCTAATAATTTTATAAAATTCAGATTTATTGATTCTTTTCGATTCATGGCTACCAGCTCATCCAATCCTGTCTCATATTTAACAAAATATCCTCTTTTAAAAAAAGAATTTCATAGTTTTAAGGAAGATGAGATTAAACTCCTAACAAGAAAGGGAGTGTTTTGTTATGATTATGTAGACGGGTGAGAAAAATTAAAAGCAACAGAAGAATAACGCCGTTTTCGGCAAAACTATCGATAATATTCGAAATCACAGTAATATCAAATTGGTCCGAAACTGGAATAGGCGCTACGGGGCTGAAGCTCTAATTTCTCGACCTGAATTTAAAAGCATTACAATATTCAATGAAAACTTGGCTGCCGTAGAACTTGAGAAAACTGAAATTTACTTTAACAAACCTATATACCTGGGAATGTGTATTTTAGATATTGCTTAAACAACCATATATGAATTTCATTATAACTATATGCTACCTACTTTTGCAAAAGACTGTTCAATAACATAAACAAATACTGATAGTTTAGTATAAGTATAATGAAATAAGAAACTGTGATATATATGAAGCTATACGCCGTGACAGTTACAAATTTTTTGATACCTCAGATTACCCTGAAGACAATACATATGATATACCAAGAGTTAATAAAAAATTTTTAGGTATGATGAAAGATGAGAACAACGGAAATATCTTGACACATTTTGTTGGGTTAAGAGCAAAAATGTATGCTTTTAAAGTTCTTAATTGTGAATCGACTAAAAACATTGAAGGACTGAACCATATGTCAGCCGAAAAAGGCAAAGGGTGTTAAGAAAGGTATCGTCAAATCCAAAATATTATTTGGTGATTATGTTGACTGCCTCAACAATTTTAAAGAGAAAATGGTGTCACAAAATCTAATCAGATCATAAAAACATAGGCTGTACTCAATAAAACAAAATAAAATTGGACTAAGTCCTTTTGATATTAAAAGATCCATATCAAAAGATTCATATGAAACTCTTCCTTGGGGACACTACTGCATTAAACACAATTAATACATTATTAGTTCTAAGTGTATATTCAGCTTTTTAATAGCAATATATTTAGCGTTTTTAGTTATAATATGACTTTGTTAAAAACTCTAATAATAATTAAGACAGTAGGAATAGAGTTGATTAATAGTATATTGTATAAAATATGAATTTGTATGCTACAATTTTGTCTTTGATAGCAATATGATTTAGACTATGGTAAAAATTTTAAGTATTGGAAAATGTAAAAACAAAATATTTTTTTTACCTGTTGAGTAGCATTATGATGGTAATAGGAATGGATGTAATTAATATATAATACTTTGTATTGCTAGGCCTGTGTTTTGGGTTAATAGGATTAAGACAATAAGAGTAAAAATGTTTTTTTAAAATAGAGACAAGAACAGTATTATATAATTTTGGTATGTCATAATTTATAAGTTAATTCTGTAAAAAAATCTCTGTAAATGAATATTATAATTAATAAAATGTTAAACAAGTTATTCTGTATCCGCAATTTTGAATACTATCCATAATAAAAACAAACAATAGAAACGTAAATACAAAGTAGAAAAAAAATCTAATGATACCAGGTAGTTGCTAAGCGCCATTGTAAAAGTAGCTAGGTTAAGTAGTGCAACTCCTTAGTGATGAAAAATCTAGTTTTTTGTAGGTAAAATAATTTATTTCGATTTGACATTTTAGTTGACTAACTTGACCATAAATTAATTCAATAACATACACTTGTATAATAGAACATACAGTGAGAACACTTGTAACGTTATTAACACACCTGGAATAATCCGGGAGGTGGATATTACTTTAATACTTTCCCTTCTTAATGACAGTTACAAAACACCCATTTGATTTCTAAAAATCTGCAAACGAGTTTTTGCTAGTGGTTTCGTCATAACATCTGCTAACTGTATTTCTGTTGGTATTTGCCGAACTGCAATAGCACCTTCTAAAACTTTTTCTCTAGCAAAAAAATGTTTTATGCTTATGTGCTTAGTTCTGCGATGTAACTCTGGATTATGAGCCAGTCTAACTGCAGCAGAGTTATCAACTTGAAGAATAGGAACATATCTAAACTTCCAAATTTCTTTGTATAGTCTGCTTAGCCAAATAAGTTCTTTGATTGCTTCACTAGCTGCTATTATTTCAGCTTCTGTTGTAGAGGTTGCTACTAAAGCTTGTCGCTGACTAATCTATGAAATTGCCCCATTGGCAAATGTAAAAACAACTCCAGAGGTTGATCTGCCAGTCTTTGTACAGCCTTCGAAGTCTGCATCACTGTAACATTTCATCTCCGGAATTTTCATGAAATTGTAGGTTATTCCTAAATCTCTGGTACCAGCAAGATATCGGAAAACTCTGCAACACTTAAAACAGATCTAATCGTGGAAAGTTTGGCCACTGGACTAAACGTCTCATTATAATCAACTCCTTGACGCTGAGCAAAGCCTTTTATAACTAACCTTGCTTTAAATTTGTCTACTGTACCATCTGGGTTGGATTTCACTCGATAAACCCACTTACAGGGTAGCGCTTTGGTATCATTAGGCAATTTTTCTAACGTCCAAGTTTGATTTTCTTTTAACGAATTGATTTCACTTTCCATAGCTCTTTTCCATTCATAGCTTTCCCTAGTTTCAAGTGCTTCTTTGTTAGTTTGAGGAGTGTCAATATTACAAATAATATCTTCAGCTATGCTGATATATTCATCTTGAAATCTTTTAGGTTTTTGTAAAGTTTGACGATTTCTGAGATTGTATGAAGTACTTGGTTCTTCTTCATCTGTTTCTTCACTTTCACTTATGTCAGTAACATGTCTTTCTTGATCTTCATCTTGTTGTTCATCTTCTTCGTCATTTTCTTGTTCTTCCACTTGACTTTCTGAAAAATCTTGTCTTGAATCTTGTATGCAAGTATTTGGAGGAATAATTTGGATTCTGATGTTACTCTCGGTGCTTGTACTGGAATGATCAGAAATACTGGATTTTTGAGCACAAACTTTGAGATACTCTTGAAATTTTACATCTCTTGAAACATAGAGATGTTTTGCTGCTTAACCCAAATTCTATATCTTTCATCACCATCGTAACCTACCAAATAGCCTTTTATTGCCTTTTTGTCCATTTTTCTCCTTTTTTGAAATGGAACATGAAATTCAAAAGGACTTACATTCTCTACTGACGATTTTCCAGTTCTGTTTAGGACATAAGTAGATGTGCTTACTAACTCAGCCCACATTTCCTTTGGAAATTCTACTTCTGAGCACGAGTATTTTAACGTTCTTGCCATTTCGACTGTCGTACGATTCTCACGTTCACTGCCTTCGTTCTGTTCTGGTGTGTATGGAGCTGTCAGTCTAAACGTGATACCTTTGCTCGCAAGTATAGATTTAACGTCTTTGTTGTCGAATTCGCCACCACCATCTGTCAATAACTCTTTGATTTTATGGCCTGAATTTTCGACAAGTGCTAACATATTCTTTAGCATTTCTTTGCTCTCTGACTTTTCTTTTATCAAATAACCAATTCTGTACTGAGTATAACTGTCTTTAAAAATCAGTAGATACCTTTTTCCTTGAAAAGAAGAATCAAAAGGTCCAACTAGGTCTGCTGAAACTAACTCTCCAGGTCTTGTTGCGTTTTGTCGAGTACCAAATGGTAAACGGTGCGTCTTACCATAAATACATACTTCACAAATCTCATTATTCAGTTTGACTGTAATGCCCATCTCTTTTTGTAATTTTGCTTTTACATACCTTTTGTCTTGATGCCCCCATCTCTCATGGTAAAGTTGAAGCATAGAACTGTCTGCTTCTGCAATGTTACAATGGATTTCTGTTTCTGGAATGATGGGTTTAATACTCAGCTTATATAAACTACCACCAACCTCTCTGTTACCATTTATCACTGTTTTTCCAACTTTAAAGCTGCATCTTGTGCTTGTAGATCTAAAAGTACTGTTTGCATTTCTGTCATGGGCTGCAAGTACTGAAAACAAATTCTTTGATATACCAGGTACATACCATACGTCTTTGAATAAAACGATTTCTTCTTCAACTGAACTTTTCTTAACTGAATTTACAAACTGAATTGTACCTTTTCCAACAGCACTTAACACTTCTTTTCCTGCGGCTTTTATGCTATATGGCGACTCAAAACTTTCAAATTCTGTGAAATATATTGGTGTGTTTGTAACATGCTTTGTTGCTCCATTATCCACCCACCATATAGACGTCTCTTGCTCTGTTACCAAAACTTCTTCATCTAAGGATAATAATGCTGTATTTGCTTGTTGTTTGGTATTTTCAGCAAATGTCTTTTTCTGGTTTTTCGGCGGTCTTCCGTCTGCAATCCACTTTTTACATGTTTTCACCCAATGTCCATTCAATCCGCAGTAATTACACTTACTACTCTTACTTTTAGGTCCTTTAGCATGTTTTTCTGTAACCAATGCTTCTTGATCAATTCTGCTATCTTTACTTTTTGCAAAATTTCTTTCGAATATGCATAATTGAACTGTCAACTCATCAAGCGTTTTATTTGTTTCTTTTGAAAGTAACATCCAACTTGATTTAAATGTGTCGAACCGTTAAGGTAAAATATGGAGAATTTTACATACCACCATTAGTTCTGGAAGACTATTCTCGCCTTTTGCTTTTAGTCCATTATTTAACTCTGTAAATAAACTTCTTAGCTTCGCTATATGCGTGGAAACATCTTTACCTTCTAACCAATTAAAACCAAAGAAATCTGTACAAATTTTGTACAGCTGATCTTTTGCCGAAGCTTGAAATTGATTTTTAAGGCTTCCCATGCTTCATATGCTGTTGTTTTATCCATTATTTTCTGATAAACATTATCACTTATTGCACTTGTAATTATTGACTTAGCATAACTGTTTGCCTTTCGGTACAAATCAGATTCCAACTTGTGTTGCTTTCTCTGATCTTCCGTTGCACCCTCAGCTAAAGGATCAGGCTTTTTTAGCTTACCATCAATGACGTCTAAGGCACCTTCATGATAATCAAGCATATCACGCATTTTATTTTTCCAAATAGGCCAATCTGTATCACCAGTTAGTGGTTTAATATGTTTGGATGTGTGGATCCATATTTTTATTTTATTTAATTACCTTCCTCTTCAAAAAACTACTTTTACTGACCTCTGCTTACTATTTCAGCATGATAGGCCCATAACCTGATGAAAAATCTAGTTTTTTGTAGGTAAAATAATTTATTTCGATCTGACATTCAAAATCTTTTTAGTTGACTAACTTGACCATAAATTAATTCAATAACATACACTTGTATAATAGAACATACAGTGAGAACACTTGTAACGTTATTAACACACCTGGAATAATCCGGGAGGTGGGATATTACTTCAATACTTAGATGGTCGTTTAAAATCTTTGAAACATTAAAAAATATTAAGAATAAAGACAAAAAAAAATTACTGTTAATAAATGACATGTTAGGTTATATCAACTATCACTAAAGCGAATGGTCTCGCAAATATTTAACATACATAAACATAGAAATAGCACAACTATGTCATCCTGGAAAATACAACTAAAGGCATATCCTAAAGTGAAAATTAAAGATTTATTTAAGAATCTGCAAAATAAATTAAATGAAAATATACCATATGCCATTTAAGGTCAGGTAGTAAATGTGAGGGCCCGATGCATACAACTAGTGTCGCAAGCAATATACTGTGACCGACCGGTTCAAAAAAAGACCACGTTTTCGTCTTATGGGGATTTACATGGGAAAAGTGGCCCAGAACCCCCATAGCCTATCTACTCACCCCTAACCGCGGCGTTACAATAAAGAGCTTAGTTTTTTATTTTTAAAAGTTCGAATACGACTACAAGGAGGAAGGATAAAAAAAATTGGACCAAAATCTTCCTTGGCAATATCCAGATCATTAATCTGTGACCTATTGGCAGCTAGAATCCATTGTCAAACTGCGGTGCTCATATTTTGCATACTCAACTACCCACAGCGCCTGCACTAGCAGGGGTGCCGAAATCGTTCGAGCTTCGGACTGATTGAACCATGCATGCGATTTTCGGGACATTGTTACGGTTTACTTTGAAACACATTTTTTAGGTCACAAAAAAATTGCCGGTTATTAATTCTTTACTGTTATTTTTTTGATTAAAGAAATAACGAGATAAAAAATTTCAGGGCGTTACCATGGCCGCACCCACAAGGGGCGCTTTAGGTCCCGTCCCCCCTCCATGTCTAAGATATTTATAGATGCTTTCCACACATTTCATAAATAAAAAAATTAAATAGCATAAAACACAAAATCATGGGGTTTCCGGCTCCCAACACATATTGCCGAACCGAACTGAACCAAGATTTTTAATTTAAAGTACTTATACTTTTTTGTAACCAATAAAACTTCCATTTAAACTATGTATTATTCAGTGCAGCCTAGATTGTAACGTTGTAGTCGCGTCCGTAAGCTGGAAATCTTTCTAAAACTCACATTAATCTCATTTGAGACGTCTTTAAATGTGTTTTAAATATTGTTTCTACAAAATTTCTCAAAAAATAAGTATTTTCTAATTAGAAGGCCAATAAAGAAAACATATTCAAAAATCTATAATAGGGGCTTTTTCTTCTTCATCTTTAATGCTATTAAATACCATATTCTTAATTTAATGTTCTTGAAAACTTTTTATTTTTTCATTTTCCATCTTGAAAATGCTTTAAGGGTGCCAGAGGAGCAATAACCGAATTCTTCATTTAGAGCCTTTGGACTGTATTCAAAACAGCAATAAAATTTAATCCAGATTAGGAACGATTATAATAATAATAGGTATAATTGTTACGTTTTAGATCGCAAAATGGACCTGCCCACGCCCATAAAAACAAACAAAAATGATTGGTACTCAACCCAGGAGTATTTTGTAATCAGACGAAAACCCAACAATTTTTTTATCCCCCCCTCCCGCAATTTTTTCCTAGATACCGCCCTGGTTCGGTTCGGCGCCCATTTAATAAAGTTGTATGTTTAGTGAAGGTAGGACATATTAACAGCTGTGGCACTACCCAAGGCCGTACCTTGGGGGGGGGGGCGATCAAGATGGATCAATCTTCCCGACTCCCCAAAATAGTCGATAAAGTGTGAAAAATAGATTTCTCAGCAATACAAATAATAAAAAAAATTGCACAAAACGCAAATTTGGCCACTGATAATATAGCCGTAGTCATAAATTAGGGACTTATTAGGGACTTATTGCAAATCAGTGTCAAACCTGCCGCAATAAGATTCGAACCTGGCTGTATTTATAGTACTCAAGCATTAATCCATTGAGTTACGGTACGTAAAGACTAATAATAGGATTTTTTCTTTTACAGATTACCACCGTCGAAACCTAATCCTGGGGAAATATATTTGTCAAGCCCCTACCGGTTTCCAAACCAGTAATGACGTGCTGCTATGTTTCATCTTACCAAGGCGAGGAATTATATCGACATGCTTACGTTTTGTCTAATCAATGTAAGCTGAATTCTACCAAAACTTTAATTCACTATGTTGACAGCTTGGAAGAAATTATTCACGGTCCTCATAGCAACAGAAAAATAAATGTAGATATTCAGCACCGTATGACTGCAAAGTCTGAACTACAGAAACAAAAGACTGAATTAAGAAAAGTTATAAATAATTACCGAAAAATAGTAAGCAATTCAACCATGGTAAAGGAGCGAGCGAGAGTAAACTTGAATTTATTCCAAATTTTTTTGAGTGGTTGAAACCAAAATCACCAGAGATTTTAAATGATCTCCTACAGCAAGATTTAAAATTAGTTTTTCAGTACGATATCACTTAATTTGGGAATTTTTTTTGATAATTAAGACTGTTATGTCAAAAATTCCATATTTCTTTTGCTGGAACCATTTACAGCAAGATGTTAAGAAATGGGTTTAAAACCACTTGAACAGCAAAGTTGGGGATCGAATTGTGTATCCTAGCATATATGGGATCTCTTAGACTCAGACAACAGACAAGATGTTGATGTGGTGTGATTCATTGAATTTAAAAAATATTTTAAAAATAATCTTGCTGATGTCCTCAAAAGTTGCAAATGGGAACTGTTACAATATAATGTTTATACACCCAGAAGCGGTATTACAATAAATTAAGGAGAAAGCTTTAATGCCGTACTAAAGAGATATGTGTTGATAATAAAGAGGTTTAGCTTCAAATCCTTGCCCTGACTTTATATCAATTAGATCTATTTCACGTGAAAGAAATATTAAGAGGTTTTTGTAGTCAGGCCAATTTATCGATTAAGGTCAAACTTTTTAGACCGATTCACTGATCCTAAAGAAACTGTATAAACCCCATATCATTATCTTTGAGACAACTTTTGACAACTTTTTTTCGTTGGTGGGGTTCCCTGGTGGTCCAGAAAGGAGAGTTGTCTGGAATTTAACGGTGTCAGGTGTGGACTGTATAAAGTTAAGGGAATAAGGTCATAGGCTAAGCTGGTACAAGGGATTCTGAAATGGTCTAGTTTACCTTCTAGGTTAGTGTAGCAATAAACAAATGTATGTAAGGTAAAAATAATGCATTTTCACTTACCATTTTTATACAGGAAGTGGAACTCATGGGAGGACGCGCTGTTAAACCGTAGTTTTTGCACCCCACATTCCTGTGGTAGGAGAGTCGCTAACACGCGTGTATTCTCGTTCGAAGGCGAAACGGTTCTCTCTGATGCTGCAGCAGGTATCGCTGCTGCGTTCGTTCTCCCACATGTCGCCCAGTGGCGTCGTTAATCCATAGGCGTAGGAGAAAAGGAATAAGTAGGAAGGAATGAGATTACGAAGGTCCATATTAAAGGAACTAGGAACCTTAGTAATTCAAAATGCATTTTATGTAAAGTAAATTAATTATAGCAAATTGTAATATTTGCCTCTAAAACCGCGGGAGTTTCAAATGCAAATAACCCAGTAATTTTAAGTACTTAATTAGTTAATTAATACTAAATAAACAAAAAATAGAAAATGCTCTAGTGAATCACCAAATAGCCTAATTCGAACCAATTTGGTAAATTATAGTAAAAAGAACATATTTACAAAAAGGAAGGCGGGACGAACCATTTCCCACCCCCCTGAGAATGCCCAGGGGCATTTCAGAGAGTTTAATTTGTAGGCAGGGCGCATAGTTTTACCAAAGGCCGTTTGTAGGTACCTTTAGTAGTCTTTACAATAGCAACCCGTGGAACATTATCAGAACCTTTAATAAGGTCTTCAATGCGGCCTAGGGGCCAATCCAATGGAGTGGAATTTTCATCTTTGATCAGTACCATAGTACCAATATCAATGGAAGCAAGAGGTTGGTGCCATTTGGCTCGCTGTTGCAAAGTGTGCAAATATTCGCGATGCCAGCGAATCCAAAAATCGCGGTGCATTCTTTGCAACAGTTGCCACCTGGACAGCCTGTTTAACGCAATATCGCAGTAGTTTGGATCGGGTATTGTACCTGGAGGCCTCAAATTTAAAAAATTATTAGGAGTCAAGACCGCCAGATCAGTAGGATCGGTGCTTAAGGCACACAAAGGACGTGAGTTCATTATGGCTTCAACTTGGGTTAAAACCGTATTTAATTCCTCATAGGTGAGTATTTGATTTCCAACTACCCTGTGAAGATGAGTCTTCAAAGATTTAATGTTTGATTCCCAAATGCCTCCCATGTGGGGAGCAGCAGGTGGGTTAAAAGACCAAACTATACCTTCCCCCTTCACGCAATCAGAAAAAATTTGTCGCAAGTATTTTTCAGAGGCCACGAAGTTGGTCCCGCAGTCTGAAGAGATCTTTGAGCATAGTCCTCTTCTAGCTATGAAGCGGCGCAGAGCAGCCAGAAAGGCTTCTGATGTCATATCAGAGACTAACTCTAAATGCACGGCTTTAACAGCGCAACAGATAAATAAACAGACATATGCTTTCATGGTTTTTGCACCTCTGGTCCGACCAAGAGTAATCGTGAACGGACCACAAAAATCTATACCTACATTTTCGAACACCTTTGCTTCGGAAACTCTAAATTTCGGTAGGTTACCCATAGGGGGTTGAAGGGAGTTAGGTTTAGTTTTCCAGCAAGTATGGCAAGAACTTAAAACTTTTCTCACTACCTTTTTAGCAGACAATACCCAGAAGTTTTGCATTAGTAAAAAAGTTGTGGTCTGTATACCACAATGAAGATTGCTGCGATGCAAATCTAAAATCAGTAATTCAGTGAATTTTGCACTAGAAGGCAAAAGAATTGGAAATTTTTTATCGTATGATAAATTTGAATGGCATAAACGGCCTCCAACACGAAGCAAATCGTAGCTTTCATTATGCAAAAATGGACATAATTTTTGAAAAGCTTTTGGAAGCTGTTTCTTATCTTTTAGTAATTCAATTTCTTTTTGGAAAGAAAAAGATTGTACGCATTTCGAAATAAAAAGTAAGCTTTTGTAGTAATCCTGATTTGTAAGGTAATCAGTAGCAAAATTGTATGAGGGATTTTTAAATTTTTGTAACCCTCGCAAAAAGTAAGCAACTATTCTCTTAATTTTAAAAAGAGAACTGTATCTTTCAAACAAGTTGTTTACATAATATTCAACTGTTTGTTCGCAAGTAAAAACGTTAAAAATATTTTTTCGCTGTTCTTCCAAAACTGCATTCCCATCGTAAGTAACTGTCATAAAATCCCAAGTATTTGTAGGTTGGTTTAGAAAAGAAGGCCCTTCTAACCAAAAATAAAATCTTTGTAAATCAGAGGGATACATTTCCCTAGTACCGCAGTCAGCAGGATTTTGTTCAGTAGGAACATAATGCCAAAACTCAGGGCTAATTCTTCCTTGTATATAGGCAGTTCTATTCGAAACAAATGTTTTAAATTTGTGAGGAGATCCCTGAATCCAAGATAAGGTCACTGTGCTATCAGTAAAAGCAAGAATTTTATCAAATTTAATTTTTTCCGAGAACGTTTCTAGTAAAAAATCCATTAATTTAGCCAACAAAACAGCTCCTAAAAGCTCTAGTCTTGGTAAAGTTAGTTTACGACGCAACGGTGCGACTCTAGATTTACTACAAACAAAAAAAACTTTAATGTTTCCATCAGAATAAAAAATTCGAATATAAGCGACAGCACAATAGGCCCGTTCTGAACTATCGCAAAATCCTACTAGCTGGATTTGACTAGCATTAGGCAAAATTATTTGACGAGGAATTTTAACAGAATGCAAAAACTTTAATTCATTTTTAAATTTTTCCCATTTAAAAACAATTTCCGGACTGACAGGGTCGTCCCAGTTTAAGTCTTCTGCCCAGCAGTATTGAACAATTAATTTTAAAATTAAAACTATTGGCGCCAAAAAAGACAGAGGGTCGTAAATGCGGGCCAAATTACTTAAAATTGTTCTTTTAGTGCATGTTTGGAGAGAACAGTCGAAAGTATAAAAAAATTCATCAGTATGAGGGTTCCAATTTAAACCGAGAATTTTCAAAGTTGAATTTTCAGCATCTAAATCGAGAGAAAGAGCCTTCATCGAAATGTGTGACTCAGGAAGATCGGATAGTAACTCGGGACAATTGCTCGCCCATTTACGCAATTCGAATCCACCTCGGCTAAGTAGCTCGATTAATTGATTTTTCATCTCAGTGGCCTTAAAAAAGTCATCACTTCCCGAAATCACATCATCGACAAAAACTGCCTCCTCAATGATTTTTGAGGCAAGAGGAAGGTTCTCATGCTCTCTAGCAAGTTGCAGCAAAGTTCTGATAGCCAAAAAGGGGCTACAAGAGACCCCGAATAAAACTCTATTTATTTCGAAGTCTTGAATAGGCTGGTTAGGATCAAACCTCCAAACTATTCTTTGAAAATTAGTTTGACTAGGGTCAACTAAAATCATCCTGTACATTTGACGGATGTCGCAACAAAAGCAAAATTTATGCAAACGATAAAGTAATAAAATTTTTTGTAAGTCCCTTTGTAAAGGGGGCCCAGTATAAACAGCGTTGTTGAGCGAGATTTTGCCAGGGGCGTGCATGCTCGCATCAAAAACCACCCTCAGGGGGGTGCTAGTAGAATCTTTTTTAAACACCGCATGGTGTGCAATATAAAAATGATTTGAAATTTCGGTCGGCAAAGGTGCAGAAACCGGTTGCATATGATTATTATCTAAATAATCTTGTAAAACAGAGCTGTAGGCAGCATAAAAATCAGGGTTTTGTAGCAATTTCTTCTCAAGGGAGAAAAAACGACGTACGGCAATGGATCGAGTGTCGCCAAAATCTGGAGCAGTAACTTTAAATGGTAAAGATACAATATATCTCCCCTCCTCATTTTTTGAGGTAGTTTTCAAAAAATAATTTTCGCAAAACTCATCTTCGGGGTCAATGGCCTTGACATTAGGTATGTCATCTATTTGCCAAAATCGTTGTAGATTTTTATCTAAATTGACAAAAGAATCGTTCATTGACGTAGTAAAAAATGTTTTAATTTGATTTCTAGTTGAAGGTGAAAGTGAAAGATTGCCCATTATTCCCCAACCAAAAATAGTATTAATGCAGACGGGGTTGTTGGGTCCCGTAGACAAACGACCATCTAGCAAAATGTAAGGGTACACATCGCCGCCCAACAATAAATCAATTTTATCGCTTTTATTAAAGCCTGGGTCAGCTAGTTCTAAGTTGGCGAGAAAAGGAAAACTTTTAATCGAAAATGAGGAATGAGGTAAATCACTACAAATTTTATCGAGTATTATCGCATCAAAATTAAAAACAAAATTATTATCACGCAAAGAGGATATATTGCAATTAATTCCAGATTTTGCCGAAGTTGTCATTCGATCTAAGCTTTGTAGAGTCATGGCGATATTAAATTTAGGAAGGCCCAAACTATCAGCACATGACTTAGATATAAATGAAGATTGAGCACCAGAGTCACAGATGGCGCGCACTGTGTGCCAATTTTGAAAAACATCCTGTATTTGTATTAAAGCGGTACAGAGAAGTACTTCGCGATCATTTAAAGACATACCAGTAACAATGGTGTTAGTGGTTCTATTAAATTCGGTAGCCACGGGGCTCCTCGGGGGTTGCACTGCAGAAGTAGAGGGGCTACTCGCAGAACTAGGTGTAGAATTAATAGGAAAAAAATGTAAGAGACTGTGATGAAATTGGCCACAATGTAAACATCTTTTTTCTGATTTGCATTGCTGGGGTAAATTATGCTTTGAGGCCAAACAGTTGACACACGCTTTATGTTGTTTAACAATCTCAAAACGTTGCTGGGGAGTTTTCGCCAAAAAATTAGGACATCTGTATATTATATGATCGCCACTTTTACAGAGAAAACAAAAATTTTGAGGGTTTGGAGTATTATTTAAGCCACTTTGGCCATTTGGAGACTGGGAGGCATTTTTGGAGGCTCTCTGAGTATTAGCAAACAAAGCAGATCGATTTTGAAACTTTGCTTGATTTTTCTGACTTGAAATTGACAAATCTTTATTTTTTAAGTAATCTTGAGTTTGTTGTATTTGTTCCAACGCAATGCAATGGCTAGAAACAAAAGCACGAATTTTATCATAAGAGGGGATCTCATTGGAGCAATAATTTTGCTCAAATGCCTTGCGCGTGGTTGGGTCCAACCTATCCAAGAGCATTTGTGCCATAATATAATCCCAAAACTCCGTTTTAAAACCCATGACTTTTAAAGCCCTTAAGTTTTTCGAAAAACAATCAAGCAAATTCCTCAAATTCGTAGCATTCTCTTTAGTAAGAGGAGAGAAGCCTTCAATTGCCTTCCAGTGAAGGTAAGCTTGTAATCGTTTATTTGTATACCTATCCACCAAGGTGTGGTAGGCATTTAAATAATTTTCAGCAAGGATAGGAATGTCAGAAATGACATCCAGGGCAGGGCCCTTTAAATTAGAAAAAAGCAAATTGAATTTTTCAAAGTTTCCCAGCGACCTATTATTGTGCACGGTAGCATTAAAGGCTTGCAAAAAGGTTGGAAACTCCTTAAATTCCCCTTGAAAAAGAGGTATTTTTATCCTAGGCAGTAAACCATGCTGGTCTGTGGAGGCACAGGGACTGCCCATGGGATTTATCGTACTGCTCAAAAGCCCTCCATCTTCAAAGGGTAGTTCGAAAAGTTCGTAAAATATAGTGGAAATCTCGTCACAGCGTTTGCAAAAGTCCATAGACACTTTGTTTTCTACTACTAAGCGATCCTCATCAGAGGCTACCAACGTCAACAAAGTATTATGGTGCTTTTCAAAATCTTTTTTGATTTTTGACAATGTCCGAAATTTGACTTTAAAGCCGCTGTGATAGGCAGGGTCATTTTTTGCGAGGGTCGCGGATTCAATGATCAAATTTAGCTGTGAAATCGCACTATAGCGCAAGGCTTTAGCCTTTAAAATTTTATCCGAACTAGACATGATTTAAAAAAAAAATCCAAAAAATAATTGACAAAAATTAGGTAAACTGAAAAAAAATCAAAATTTGGACACCCTGTATAAATATTAATGTCCTACGTTTAATTACAATAATCAAACTATAAGCGCACAAAAGTAAAGAAAATACCCGATGCAAACTAATGATAACAAAAAAACTTGTGTATAAGTTTTTTTATCTTCGCCTCGCGAATTCAAATAAGTAGGTACCTACTATGTATTAAATTTAAAAATAAATACCTACAAATCAAAAGCATTTAATTTGGTAAAACTATTTATCTGCCTTTACACGAAAACAAATTCTCAAGTTAAGAATTAAATTTCCTTCAAAATTTATTATGCACGCAAAAAATGGATACAATCATAGCCATTTGCAGACAGATATTATAATAGTAAATTAGAAATAGATATATTCATAGCAATTTTTACGCAAAAACGAATATAGTAAAGCATCCGCAATCGGATATAGTCATAGCAATTTGCAATAAGCAAAAATGAATATGGCAATTTGGAGATTTTTTTCGAGCAAATTGGATATAATTATAGCAATCCACAAATGTGAAGGCACAACGGCTAAAATAATAGCACTTTGCAGACACTATTTTAAACTATTTCCAGTGACAAACAAAAAAACACCCAAATTCTATACGGTTTTTTTTTTTACAAAAAAGAAACGAAAAAACTTGATTTATTCGAAACAAAAAAAAGCATAGTAGTTTACAGATTTTATCTGTGTTTGGTTTTTCGCATGAAAAGGCTAAATTTATTGTTAAAAATATTTAATTTTTACACAAAAAAAATCGCAAAATGTATTTTAGAAACCTAGGGGTTTTCTAAAGTAGGCATGTAAGAAAAACAAGGGTTTTTCTTGCATTTGTTTTTACACAAAAAAAAAATCGCAAAATGTATTTTAGAAACCTAGGGGTTTTCTAAAGTAGGCATGTAAGAAAAACAAGGGTTTTTCTTGCATTTGAAACCAGTAAAAAAGGCATTTAGGAAAAACAAGGGTTTTTCTTGCATTTGAAACCAGTAAAAAAACTAACCTAAAAAGGCAAAAAAACGATTCCAGAAATCCGGGTCGCTAAGGATCAAAATGGGGTTCCCTGGTGGTCCAGAAAGGAGAGTTGTCTGGAATTTAACGGTGTCAGGTGTGGACTGTATAAAGTTAAGGGAATAAGGTCATAGGCTAAGCTGGTACAAGGGATTCTGAAATGGTCTAGTTTACCTTCTAGGTTAGTGTAGCAATAAACAAATGTATGTAAGGTAAAAATAATGCATTTTCACTTACCATTTTTATACAGGAAGTGGAACTCATGGGAGGACGCGCTGTTAAACCGTAGTTTTTGCACCCCACATTCCTGTGGTAGGAGAGTCGCTAACACGCGTGTATTCTCGTTCGAAGGCGAAACGGTTCTCTCTGATGCTGCAGCAGGTATCGCTGCTGCGTTCGTTCTCCCACATGTCGCCCAGTGGCGTCGTTAATCCATAGGCGTAGGAGAAAAGGAATAAGTAGGAAGGAATGAGATTACGAAGGTCCATATTAAAGGAACTAGGAACCTTAGTAATTCAAAATGCATTTTATGTAAAGTAAATTAATTATAGCAAATTGTAATATTTGCCTCTAAAACCGCGGGAGTTTCAAATGCAAATAACCCAGTAATTTTAAGTACTTAATTAGTTAATTAATACTAAATAAACAAAAAATAGAAAATGCTCTAGTGAATCACCAAATAGCCTAATTCGAACCAATTTGGTAAATTATAGTAAAAAGAACATATTTACAAAAAGGAAGGCGGGACGAACCAGTTGGCCTATGCTATTTATTATGGTAAACAGCTGCTAACTGTCAAAAAGTTATCTGAAAAATTATGATATGGAGATTATATATCCCACTTCCCATTTGCTTATTATATTTTTCGCAATAAAGATCTAAAAATACAAAAAGGAATTAGTGACACTGAAATGCCTTATACCCAGTTTGCCCTAGCAAAAATGCTTGTTCTCCAAGAAAGAGGAGACCAGGTATTTATTGTTTTTGGTGAAAACACTAAATCGCTTGTTAAACTGTTTCGAAAAGAGTTTTGCTCATGCAATATAAAAAGTTGTCACCACATAATGGTGTCAAAAATATCAATAGGAATTGACAAAAATTTCATATCATCCTGACAATAATAATGGATGTTCCATTACAAATCCATGTGACAATAATCAGAAGGCAAACCTGGTTTTTGGCAGAGAAATTTATCCCTCACATCTAAATTATTTCGTACCAACATATGCAGGACAGTTATTGTTCATATTTTTTAAATGGCGGCATTTTGGAGATATACCCTGTGCCTGTTTTAAATGAGGTGAAAAATGATATCACAAAATATACTAAACCTATATTTTTTGTGATGATATCAACAATTTAAAAGCATTGGTATGCGAAACATATTATACAAGTCATGTACTAGAAGATGAAAGTTATTTTGAGGAACCGGTTATTCTTATTTATTATAATATTCGGGATTATGATAACCTTTTTTTACACGATTTTATATAACAGACGCATTACATTGACAATAACAGTTAAAAAACATAACTAGTTAATTTACTTAGATTCGCTACTTGGGCCTCCATTAGAACACCATATAGTGCAGGCGCTGTAGATAGTTGAGTATGCAAAATATGAGGACCGCAGTTTGAAAATGGATTCTAGCTGACAATAGGTCACAGATTAACGATCTGGATGTTGCCAAGTTAGGTTTTTGTCCAATTTTTTTTATCCCCCCTCCTCTTATAGTCGTGTTCGAATTTCTGAAAATTTAACTAAGTTGATGTCCTAAAGCCACAATAACAAAGAAATGAATCAGAAATGTGTAAAATCCAACCTAAAAATAAAATTATGTTAGTTTGTTAAATTTTAGCTGCAAAACCCCCAAAGACCCCCCAGGCCCCCCAAAACTTAAAATTTTTTGGGTTGGTTCAAATTTTTTTAAAAACTAAGCTTCTGAGGAAAAAATAGGTAATTACCTTTATTATAGAAAATAAAATTTCCTTTTCAACGATATATTACTCAGTGGGGTGCGATCAATAACAAACTCTCTAGCGGCGTCCGTTTACTTAGGTGATTTAAAAAAATTTAAAAAAGAAACATGTTTATTACAATCAAAACGAATTTTATACTTCACACAAAGGTATGTGTGCCTAACTTGCGAGTGTCAGAAGGAGAGGGAAGAGTTGATTTTGGTTGTTTTCCTACTTACACAAGATTGCATCTCTAGACGTACGTTTCTGTGTGTTTCACGTCATCAGTAGAGAACAGCAAACCCAGGTAAGCCAATTTTAACCAAAACCAACTCCTATATATGAAATACTCGCGGCGGTGCAATGCGAGTAAATTACAAGTTGTTGCGCCATCTAGCGGACTGGCTCGACCACTCGAAAATTTAAACACACTGGCATCGTCTTGTCTGAGACGCCGAAGCGCCATCTATGACAAGTTTCGTCCATTAATGTGGATGTGATAAACCACGTAATCACGTAGCAACTAAAAGGCCGTACTGCCCGAAGCATATGCAAAGAAGAAAGATGAAAAACGTGCTGTGTGTGGATCGATAAAAATCAAAACGAATTTTATACTTTACACAAAGGTATGTGTGCCTAACTTGCGAGTGTCAGAAGGAGAGGGAAGAGTTGATTTTGGTGGTTTTCCTACTTACACAAGGTTGCATCTCTAGACGTACGTTTCTGTGTGTTTTACGTCATCAGTGGAGAACAGCAAACCCAGGTAAGCCAATTTTAACCAAAACCAACTCCTATATATGAAATACCCGCGGCGGTGCAATGCGAGTAAATTACAAGTTGTTGCGCCATCTAGCGGACTGGCTCGACCACTCGAAAGTTTAAACACACTGGCATCGTCTTGTCTGAGACGCCGAAGCGCCATCTATGACAAGTTTCGTCCATTAATGTGGTATTAAAACCACGTAATCACGTAGCAACTAAAAGGCCGTACTGCCCGAAGCATATGCAAAGAAGAAAGATGGAAAACGTGCTGTGTGTGGATCGATAAAAATCAAAACGAATTTTATACTTCACACAAAGGTATGTGTGCCTAACTTTCGAGTGGTCGAGCCAGTCCGCTAGATGGCGCAACAACTTGTAATTTACTCGCATTGCACCGCCGCGAGTATTTCATATATAGGAGTTGGTTTTGGTTAAAATTGGCTTACCTGGGTTTGCTGTTCTCTACTGATGACGTGAAACACACAGAAACGTACGTCTAGAGATGCAACCTTGTGTAAGTAGGAAAACAACCAAAATCAACTCTTCCCTCTCCTTCTGACAGTCGCAAGTTAGGCACACATACCTTTGAGTGAAGTATAAAATTCGTTTTGATTTTTATCGATCCACACACAGCACGTTTTCCATCTTTCTTCTTTGCATATGTTTATTACAGGTTTTAGCCGATTTTCTTGAAAAATAAACTATTTATCAAAAATTGTTTCCTATAGTCGATTGTAGACAAAAAAATTTCGTTTAAAATGATATATAACAAGGCAAGATTAGTTTTACTTGTAACAATTTAGGGTCGTCCGTAAATTACATCAATTTTGAAACATCACTAAACGTACCAATTTTTTTACAACTTTTATTCAATTTTTTCGAAAACTTTTCAGAAAAAAATTATTTTATATTTTATTGCAGAAAATGAAATTCCCTTTTTAACATTGTATTAGTGCGGTGAGACTAATACCAAACCTTCCAGCGGCGTCCATTTATTGAGAAAATATAAAAAAATAATAAAAATCACATGTTTCACCCGATTACCTTAAAAACCAAACCCTCTATTAAAAATTGTGTCCTATAGTCGATTATAGAAAATAAAATTTCCTTTTAAACAATGTATCACAAAGTAAGATGTATTCTCAAATTAAAACTTCACAAGCGTCCGTAAATAAAATCAGTTTTTACAAATCACCAAACAAATTTATTTTGTTACAGGTTTTATCCAATATGCTCAGAAACTAAGCTCAGCTGGAAAAAATGTATTCCACACTTTATTGTAAAAAATAAAATTCCTTTTTAACGATATATAAATCAGTGCGGTTAGGTTAATGACAAAGTCTGCAGTGATGTTCGTAAATTAGTTCATATAAAACAAGTTTTTTCTAAGAAATAGGCTATATAGCTGATTGTAGAAAGTAAAATTTTCTTTTAAATGATGTATACCACGGTAAGATTAATTTTATTTTTAAAACTTCAGGGACGTAATAAAATAATTTTTAAAAACTCACCAAATGAAGCACCACACCATAGCCGCCATCTGCATTAATAGTCCTCGTACCCCCCAAACCTCCCTTCCCATCCCCACTCAACAAAAAAAATTCCCCCTGAAAAAAAATAGGTACGGCTCTAGCAGCGGAGGTGATCTCTTCTACTCCACTGCGCCATAGTTTTGTAGGTAAGGTTAGATGAGTGAAGGGGGAGATTGCCTACAACCGCCACTGATTTAAATTTTGAGGATCTTAGAAAAATCGTACCAAAATTAATTTGTTGGTGATTTTTAAACATTTTATTAATTTACAGATGTTCCTAAAGTTTTAAGAATGAAATTTTTCGTCCCTTGTTATACATCGTTTAAAAGGAAATTTTATTTTTTACAATCAAGTAAAAGGGACATTTTTTGATAAAGAGCTTGGTTTTTTGGAAAATCGGGTGAAACATGAAACAAAAATATTTTTATTTATTTATTTATTTTATTTTATCACCCCCAATTACGGACGTCGCAGGAGGGTTCAACATCAATCAAACTCTACTAACTCGACATCCTTAAAAAGGAAATTTCACTTTCTACAATAAAGTATAGAAATTTTTAGTTGAGCTTAGTTTCTGAGAAAATTGGATAAAACCTGTAACAAAATTAATTTGTTTCGTGATTTGTAAAAATTCATTTTATTTACGGACGCCTGTGAAGTTTTAATCTGAAAATAATTCTTGCTTTGTGGTATAGCGTTTTCAGGACATTTTATTTTCTATAATCGACTATAGAACACAATTTTTAAAAAACATGTCGTTTTCTTAATTTTTTTACATTTTCTGAAAAAACGGACGCCGCTGGAGAGTTTGGTATTAGTCTGATTACACTGACTTATACACTGTTGAAAAGGGAAATTCAATTTCTACATAAAGCTTAGTTTTTGAGAAAATTGGTTAAAACTTGCAAGAAAATTGGTAAGGTTTAGTAATTTTTCAAAATTGATTTAAATTACGGACGCCTTTAAATTCTTATATATAAAACTAATTGTGCCTAATTATACACCATTTAAAGGGAAATTTTATTGCCTACAACCTTTTATTGTGCACTTGCTTTTAAAGAAAATCGGCTAAAACCTGTAATAAACAATTTCTTTTTTTTAATGTTTTACATTACCTCAATAAGCGGACGCCGCTGGACAGTTTGTCATACCCCACTGATTTGTATATCGTTGAAAAGAAAATTTTGTTGTCTACAATAAAGGTACTTATATATTTTATACATATTTTATATAATAATATATTTATCTTAGAGTATTTTTCTTACTCTAATATATTTATATATTTTTCCCTAAGAAACTTGGTTTTTGAGAAAATTATAAGAAAACCAAAAAAATTTAGGTTTTGGGGGTTTTTGAAGATAAAATTTAAAAACTAATATGATTTTATTTTTAGGTTAGATTTTACACATTTTTGATGCATTTCTGTATCATTGTGGCAAAAACGCGCTTGGCAACATCCAAATCGGTAATCTGTGACCTATTTTCAGCTAGAATCCATTGTCAAACTGCGGTCCTCATATTTTGCATACTAAACTACCTACAGCGCCTGCACGAATATTAATTCAGCTTGTTACGACATCAATAAGGGAAACATTTTCGATATTATTAAAGTATTTGTGTCCTAAAGACATTTCTAAACAAATAAATAAATTTGATTGCGGAATACATTAATGAGTATTAAAATGGTGTTAAGAGGAGATAAAACAATTTTTGATCAAAATAGGACATTAAATTACTGTGAACAAGTAAAGGTATTTTATTTTAGCACATTCAGCACCACGAAGAATATCAAAATATTTTTGCAGCACATAGTGATACCAAACTTAAAAGCAATATCTTTAAAAGCTTTAAAAAAACTAAGAGCCTTCATTATATGCATTCATATGGTGATTCAACTACTCTGGATCTCTTATCCAACATTATATTTAATAACTGGGGGTCGATTTTTGTAAATTAACCTTCCGATCGTTTTGGCCGACTAAAAAATTTTAGCCTCAAGATTTAACCTGAAGCCCGGCAACGCCGCCGGTATAGACTCCACAGCACCCCTTGGCAGTCGCGATGACTAGCGTGGAGTGTCATCGCACAGTGGGACCAATTGTTATAATTTAGCGGCTTTGTATTACAAGATTAAGGGGTAGTAAATCCTCAAAAGTTTAGCTACCGATGTACCGGGTGTCCTATAAAAACATTTCATATTTAAAATGCAGCTAAATATTTGACTAGGTACTGATTTAAAAAAATTTTAAATATATGTAAAGTAAATAAGTTTTACAATCCAACTAAACAAAAATGATCGCAAATATAAAATAAAGATAGCAGAAAATTAAAAGCTGAGAGGCAATTATATATTTTCGTTTAATTAAAAAAATACTGCGTTTACATCAGTATATCAATACAAAAGGTAGAGAGTTTTTTATCGCTTATTTCAGATACTACTTAACCAATTTTAATGAAATTTGGCATACATGTTTTATAAGCCATTCTCCCTTGTTAAGGCGATTTTTTTACGCTATGGCATGTGCAAGTCAGGCCGAACCAGCGAAGCCGGCTATTGTTATTTTTTTAGGTTAGTTATTAATCAATTGGAATAAGAAACCGATACCTTCCTTAAGGCTGTAAATGCAAATAAAGATTAATACGGCTTTTTTTAAAATTCAAGATGGCTACTATACGCTAAAACTATACAACTTATTTGTTTTAATTGACGGAACATTTATATTTAATTTGGTTACACGGTTACAAAACTACTAATTTAAAAAGGCAGTCATTAAAAAAAAATTAAAGAGAATGTCACATTTAATTTATATAACGATATTCTTTTTAAAAATAATTAGCTTTGGCTGGGTGTGGGTACAATTGTTTTTTTCCTTTAAAATCGGTTTAATTTTAAATTTAATCACTACTCAAAAGTCAAACTCTTAAGGCAATCCAAATATTAATTAAAAATAACTCCATTCTGATGGTTATATTGTTATATTAAATTAATTTTTTTAAAAATAATAACTAACCAAACCACTTTTAATTAATGTTTTAGTACAGTTATTCCTTAACCCCCATTCTTTATGTACAATTTGTACGGAAAAATAATAAAAATTTGATTTAATTTGAAAAATAATATTTATGTTTACTAAAACTTGTCTACTATTTAAAACTATCGGTCATCTTTCACTACTACTATGTCGGTTAAGAACGTTTTTCTACGTTGTCCGACGCCTATTCTCCACCTCCTTCGATCCTGACAATCATCCTCAGTCAGATTTTTTTGACTCATTGATCTTTGGATTGACTGTTGCCATTCTAGTTTAGGACGCCATCTTTTTCTGCGCCCTATTGGTTGCCATTCTAGGACCTGCTTTGGTAATCTTTCGTCGTTCATTTGTTGTACATGGCCGTACCATATCAGTTGCCTTCCAGTGATGTCATCCGTTATGCTTCCCATTCTTTCCTTTATGATCTCATTTCTTATGTGATCTATTCTAGATATTCTCATTGATCTTCTTATTGCATCCATTTCGACACTTTCCATTTTTGTTTTGTACTTTTCTGTTACGCGACAAGTCTCTATTGCATACAACAGCGTGCTTTTGACGATTGTTTTATATATGTTAAATTTTACATTATTTTTTATCTCTCTGCTCCATAAAATACTGTTAAGACATCCAATAACTTTTTTTGCTTTTACTATTCTTTTTTCCAATTCTTTACAGTCGGTACCTGTCTTATCAAATGTGACACCCAAGTATACATACTCATTGCATGGGGATATTGTTTGTCCATTGTCTAGTTCTAACTCACTGGATTCGTTTCCAATACATAAGTACTGTGTCTTGTCCACGTTCACTGTTAGTCTCCACTTTTGGTATTCTTCCGTTAGCTTTCTCATCATATACTCCATGTCTTCTTTATTATTAGCTACAATTACTTGGTCGTCAGCAAACTGTAGTGTGTCTATAGTAAATCGGTCGTTAAGTTGTATTCCCATGCCGTGCACTTTACGTTTCCAGTTTTTTAGAGCTACTGCGATATATATTTTAAAAAGAGTTGGAGTTGTATGTATGATTGATATTAGTTTGCTTTAATACTGTCCATAATTTTTCTACTGGAACGGTATCATATGCTTTTTGTAGATCTACAAAGGTAACATGAGTCTCTATATTTCTGGCGCTTCTTTTCTCAATTACTTGTTTAAGACAAAACACATTATCACTACAAGATCTGCCTGCGCGAAACCCACTTTGCTCTTCTTCTTCTTGTTCATGAAAATCATTCTCTATTAGATCTCTAAGAATCCTACCGTACAATCTACTTAGAGTACTGGTAACTGAAATTCCTCTGTAATTGTTGCAATCCAGCTTGTTTCCTTTTTTATGTATTGAGGATATGAATGCAAGTTTCCAATCATTAGGTACTGGATGTCCGTTTATTCATTGGTTAATAATATATGTGAGATTTTTGACTAGTTTCTCTGATCCATATTTGAGCATTTCAGCATATATTCCCCCAGGTCCGCTAGCTTTTCCGGATTTAAGCCTTTTAATATTATTCTTTATCATTTCTTTTTCGATGATTACTTCCTCTTCATGTACTTCTATGTCTCTTTCTTCTCGGAGAGGCTGCCAGATATTCGGGTCTTGTCTCCTGCAGCAGTCCCTTGTAGTGTTTTATCCATTGTTCTGGTTTGATTATCTGGATGTTTACTTTTTCTTTTGTTGGGTTTTTTACTGTAGAAATGAATTTCCATACTTCAGAACTCTGCCTACCTCCTACGTGTGTATTTATATCGTGGCACTTGCGCTCGAACATTTCATTTTTTTCTGTGCGTATCAAATTTCTTAGCTGTCTTCTGGTTTCCCTGTAGATTTCTAGGTCTCTTTGCTCCTTAGTACTTGACCATTTCCTGTATTTTGTCCGTCCACCACATCTTCCTGTTATTTCTATTATCTTGCTACCCAACAGCTTCGTTGCTTGCTTCCTTCAAGCTTTTTATTATGTTTGTATATCTCTCTTCAAATGAGTGATTTGTATTTATTAATTTTTCATCTAATCGGTTCTGATGCAATCTTTGAGTACTTTCGATTTCTAGACTTCTAAAGTTGTATTTTTGATTGTTTTCGATGCTTTCTAGGTTTTCATTTTCTCTAATACTTTCGTCCTTATTTGTTTTTCTTAAAGGAAATAATATTTTTGCTCTTACCAGATGGTGGTCAGATGCACAGGTAACACCACGAAGTGCTCGCACATCATATCACTTTAATTGCGAGTGTTGTCCACCTATAGCATAATCAATGATTGATTTAAGATTTCTTGTTGGCTGAATCCAAGTATATCGATGAATATCCTTATGTTTAAAAAACCATTATTTATTTTTAGGTTGTGGGTTTCACACAATTGCATTAGTCTTAAGCCATTATCATTTGTTACTTCCTCTCCAAATGGTCCTATCACTTTGCTCTGGGTTTGCCTACCAGTTCGGCTATTAAAATCGCCAAGCATAATTATTTCTCTGGTATTACCGATTTTTGTAATAGTCTCATCAAGTTGATCAAAGAACGTTTGTTTTGTAGCTACTCTTTCGTCATCTGATGGTGCGTAGACTGCTATTATGCTTATATTATGTCCAAGCATCTTCATGTTCACTCGAAGTATGTTTTCACTAATGCAATCGTAATCTGTAATTTTATTCTTTAGATTTTTCTTTATTAACAAGGATACCCCTCTGGCTGCTCTTCTTTCTTTTGGGACTCCAGTGAATATATGGACAAAATTACCGACACTATTCGTACCTGTTCCTTTCTTTTTTGTCTCAGTGAGTGCAATAATATCGATTTTGCAATTCTGCACTTCGGTTGCAATAATGTCCAACTTTTGATTCAATCCCTGTACGTTCCATGTAGCTATATTCATAGTCCTTTGTCTTTGCTTTTTTCGTCTTCGAGAGTTTCCATCCATTGCTCCGAGGCTTTGTTTAGGCTTTTTGGTACCTGCTTTGTTTAGAGTATCAGTATTAGAGAACCAGTCTAATGCCTCAACCCCCTACTTGGAGGGCCAGGATTTTTAATCAAGCTTTTACTCCTCTAGCCTTTGACGAGCCAATGCCATACTGTAAGGCAACAGCTGCAGTCTTTTATACTATCCCTAAAAGAAAGGGTTGCCACCTACGCTGTGATCACCGTACCGAGGTCCATTCTCTCCGCCTTTCATATCGATGTGTTCTTCTCCCGTAACCCTGGGAAAGGGACCCTACACAGGTGCTAACTCTCCGGGTCAGAGAGTACCTGGAATCTACGGAGGGCAGGGGTCGATTCATTTCCCCTGATAGACATCTGACGAGGCCTACCCGTACCCTTTTCTTTGATATGTATGAAATAATGTCTAAAGTAGTAAACACTTGTTTAATGGACTAATTATGTCAAAAGTCATAAACCTAACCGAACCAATGCAAAAAAAGTGCGGACATTTGTAGCCTAGCCTACAATTAGTACCTAGACTATTGCACCACCGTCCGTTCATTTGATAGGTTTAATTTTTAGATCGGAAAAAGATTTAAGTAATGGAAGATATAAGGAAACTCGTACAAGGGGGACGAGTGTGATATAGTTTAGGTAGGCTAGATTAATTTACTGAAGATGGGCGCCATCTGCTAGTACCTAAAATAAGTATTGCAAAAAATACAAATAATAAGAATTTTCTTTCTTCTATTCTAAACCTTATTGTGCACACTACAGAAAATATTCAATGAAAAAAATGTCACCGCGTACAAAAATTTAAGAAAAATTAGGCACTATTAGATTAGGGTTCAATAACATAATTTTAGTATTAAATTTCTTGAGTGATTTTAAGACACAAAGTTTATATAAACATAGGTCTACAAACGCTTAGTTTTCGAGATAATATTTTTTGTTTATTTTGATATAGCAGTCTTTGGCGCAAAAGCTTTTTTTTAAACGGTTAGAGATGCGAGAAAATTGCAAGAGACAAAAAAGTTTGCAAACGAAACAAGGATTTTATTTCTTGTTTTAGAATCTACCAGTGGCTTACAACAAAAAATATCCCAGGAAAAAGGTGACATGAGCCCTGAAACAGTATAACCTTCTAGATTTTTACTATCGTCTGGCATGTCTTATAGTGTAATGACAACAGCTAAATATATGTGTTAAATTTGAGCTGCATATCTCAAAAATTGCAAGAGCTATAAACAAAAAACTAAAAAATATATGAAATTTTAACACCCTGTATCTCGAAAACTAAGCGTTTGCGTGTCTATGTTTATATAAACTTTTTGACTTACAATTACTTAAACACCTTGTATAAATAAAAAATTGTATATGATCCGATTTAAATTAGAAATTCAGTACAAAGAAAAACTGTGTACTAAGTAAAACATAGTACATACATAAGTTTGAAACACATATTTAAGTCCTACAAGTTTCTTAAAACATTGTTGCAACTCTTGTCTTATTTTGGAACACAAGTTCCACAACGGCACAGAACTTTTCTTCTTTTTAAAAACATTTTTTGTATTAGAAGAGGACACTCTCATCTATCTTTTATATTTCACCATAAAGATTTCGTTGAGCCTTTACTTATGGAAAATAAAAACGTGATCTGGTTTATTTAGGAAAATACCTGTTATGTCTGATTTCCCTACCCAAATGCAAAAGTGAGTTTTACAAAGTTATGTCATATCATTAAATAAAAAATTATTGTGTGTGCTTAAGACCACACGGCAGAAGTGTAAACATCAACAAGGCGAAATTAATATTACTGGCCTTCATCTGCATCATCATGTCGCTCGCTGAATGTTTCTTTCACAGTCCACTCGAGTCGACTTCACCCGAATGAGCGTTACATTGCCGAGCCTGACGGCTCAGTTCAATTCAGTACCCACAAAAACTGCTAAACGCGCCTAAATGATATCGGACGGGGGGCAGATTGTGGTAGGTTTGTTGTGAGTGGGCTGGTTATGGGGGGAGGGGAATATCTCACTTTACCCCTTCTCATAGAAATACAAGCAGTTATACTTTTTATGTAGGAATCTATTTGTATATTATTATTAAACTATAAAAACAGCAATTAAAGTAAAATGATGTTTTCTTTTTCTAGGGGAGCTTATTTTTCTATAATGAGTGAATCACTTAATTATGTCACTAAAATTCTAGAAAAAACAGAGCAGGTAGGCCTAGTCCGCATGTTATTTGTGGACTTGGTCAGCGCCCCTGATAGATTATGTTCATTTCGTTTGAAGGGGGCTAATTTTGATCTTAGAGGGCTTACCCTCCCTCCCCCAAACTACTTCCTTGGCGTATAAACTTACATTCATTCCATTCTTTCAAAAAATTTTGGTTTTGGTAATATCTAATTTTACCAAGAAAAATTGTATTGGATATCTGATTTGGCCCACTGTGCTTGTTGCTACGTCATCTAAGCCCCGTCAGACTGCATTTCACAACAAAAAATAAGCTTGGTGTTATAAAGTTGGTTAGGAATTTAATGTTTATAGTCAACTAATTTATTATTCATGTTCAACGTTCGATAGTTTTGGTTTTGTAGCTGTTGTGCGATATGTTCAAACGTAAGTTTTAGTCAAGTTTTGTCTAGTAATTTCGCTAACAAGGAGCCCCTTTGCCAAAAATTTTTTTTTTCACTTGGAAATATTTTTAAATGCATAGCTAAATTATTTCCTGTGCGTAAAATACCAGTAAAAACTGTAGGAATCATAAAATTTCAGCTTAAGGTGGTCTTGAGACTCAGGCCCTAAAATTTAAAAAACTTTTGTTTGCATACCTAGTACTTTTTAAAAATAATTAGTGCTGGAAAATTTGTATCTTCTTGAAAAATATTAGTTTTTTAATATAGGATTTTTTTTGTTACAGGTTACTTATGTGTTTACAACAACAGCAAACTTCTCAAGTTTGCAAGCAAATACCTATCATCTGCTATGTTGGTCCAAATAAAAAACTTGTTGCAGAGAAATAAACATCCTTCGAGACCAGTAGATCTCCCAAATCTCTTGTGTGATTTATTCGATTATAGTAATGTAACTATGTGAATGTCAAATAGAATACAATGTATTATCAAATATTATTTGTTAATTATTATTAAAAATAATATTATTCATAAGAAAAGTGCGTAAAGGGATTACATTTCCACAAACAAAAACAGTTGAGCAATATGAAGTGAAGTTCAGTTTCATAATAGTTTGTGAGAAATAGATACCAGGCACATATATAAGGAGGGGGGCACTGGGGGGACATTTCCCCCCTCCTTGAACAAGTTTTTATTATGAAATTTTAGTGTTGGGCACTTCACTCCTAAAATGTTCTGTATTCAGTGAACTTGCCTCCGGCAAGCATTTCTGCCTACCCTGTCCAAAACATCATGCACTGTCACTGAGAAACAACGCAGGACTTTCTATATGGGAGTATCCCCTCAGAAAGAAAAGCTATCTACATGCCTGCTACATACTTTGAGTACATGTTTTACAGAACATTTTTTGTTCAGTTCTTCAGAAGGATAATTATTCAGTAAAATTTTCTTTTATATTTTTGAACAAATTTCTGTTCAAAGAAAATGTTTAGCACTAAATGATTTCATACAATTTTCCATTTAAACAATAAAATTAATTTTAAAGATGTTTCTGCAACCCACTCTTTTCTATGAGGGTTAACAAAAATAACTACTACATACATATTTTTACTCAAATGTCAAAAAATGCTTCGAACATGCCCCATGTTCCAAAAAAATGTAAAATCTTAATTTTAAAAACTATTTTTCTATAATCACCAAAAACAATTGTTGATTTTAAGTAAGCACTGTATAGTCATTATTTTAATTTAACAAAATTAGTACCTTATGAAGTTTCTTCGATAATTAATTCACTTTTTAATTTAAAAAACATTTTGTTCAAAAGGATAATTATTCAATAAAATTTCCTTCAAAGAGAAAATTGTTCAAAAACATTTTCTTCAAATAGAAATTTGTTTGCACAAATTTCCATTTAAAGAAAATGTTTTTGGAGAAATTTCCATCTAAGGAAAATGTTTTAGGAGAAAATGATTTAGAAGAATTTTCCATTTGAACATATTTTTACTCAAATGTTACAAAAACTGTAAAATCTTAATTTTAAAATTTATTTTAGCTCACACTACTACTATACCATAGTAGTGTGAGCTATGTTGATTTTTTTGAGAAAAAAAAGTTGCTCTGAGAGTTTAAGTGAAAATATGTCGTGTGCGATTTCAAACGAAAGGTAATTGAGTCTGGAGTTAAACAAAATACATTTTAGTTAAAAAAAAAGGGTGGGGGTAGATTTCAAAAATTAGAGTCAAAACATGGCTTGTGTGGTATCAACCGAAAGGTAATTGAGTCTGGAGTTGAATAAAATATATTTCAGTTTTTAGTTATATTAGCTCACACGTACACTATAACTAGAGTACCTAGTGTGAGCTTAGGTACCCATATATTGGCAGAGTATTTTTATAATCACCAAAAACACATCAAAAAAAATAAAGTACCTTATTAAGATTCTAAATCAATAATTAAATTTAAAAAAACATTTTCTTCAAAAGGATAATCATTCAATAAAATTTTCGATATACAGAAAATTGTTCAAAAACATTTTCTTCGATTAGAAGTTTGTTCGAACAAATTTCCATTTAAAGAAAATGTTTTTGAACGAATTTTTCATTAGAACATATTTGTTACAAAAAATGTAAAATTTTTACATAACTTTTTTTTCCATAATAACCAAAAACTCAAAGTTTTTGATTTAAAATAAAGGACTGAAAAGTCATTATTCAGTGACCCAATAAAAGAGAAAAAAAAGTACCTACTGCATAAGGTTTCTAAATAATTTATTAACAAAAAAAAATTTAATTATATTATACAAGTAGTAGTAGTAGTAGTAGTGGTGGGGAGACCATTTTTGGTCTAACGACTAGGCACACGGCGCGCCCTTTTCGCAAACCCCGATTTGTCCGTACATCATATATCAAACAGATGCACGTGCCCCTTAGGATGCAAGTTTTCTTTCTCTAAGAGGACTTAATTTTGCCTGACTCCTCTTTGTCGAGGGCAGGGATCTTTATACTGAGTAGCAAGTATACACAGTGGACCCACGCTTTTACACCCCTTCCGAAAGGTGGTCCTGCTACATGTTAGACTTGCATCTATCTAACATGGCTATCGTCCCAGCAGAACTTGGTTATAGACGATAGACTTCTTTCCTTTTCAGTGCAACAGTCGTGGTCGTCGTGAGTTGACTACTGTAGGAGATTTATGCTGGCGCCGTCCTGGTTCCGACTATATATAGCACTTATAGCAGGCTCCTGGGTTATTATCCCTGGTTCCTCGGCTGGCTGCGTGTCGGCTCCTGGACTACACCTGCGTATATTCTCGATGTTCAATGTCGACTTATATTTTTTGCGTGCATCGCATCACATGCTTATTCGATGACGGCTGTTGAACGCTGAAAAGGAACTCGGCGACAGGGCGACAGATTTTTTTTTTGTTTTTGCATCGTTCGAGACGCGAGCCTGGTACCTTCTGCATGTGAAGCCGACGACCATACCACGGCACTACCCTGCCGCCTATATTATACAAGTAAATAATAATTTATTCTAGCACTGTCGAAACAATAATTCTTCTCATCTCATCTCATTTTCATGGTTAGTATAGGTATGCAAAGTTAAATTAAAAAAAAAATAAAAAAAATGGATATACCTAGGTACCTGTCACAGGCTTGTAGCAATAAATAATGATTTTAGTTGTGGGGGTTGCTATAGTCTATAGTTAAAAAGCTATAGTAAGTACCTATAAGCAGATAGTGTAACTATAACCCTGCCAAATTAAATTAAAAAACTAAGCACCTATTAAAAATTGGTAAACTAACCATGTATATTAACATGGGTGTAGTCAGGGTCTCACTCAGGGTGGGGCAAAAAAGCAAAAAATTTTATAGCTCCCCTTTAATTCTTATATTACTAAATGAGCTAAAGCCAGGATGGTGCAGGTGACAAGGCAGGGTTGGGCAAGTGCCCCACCCTGACTACGCCCATGATGTATAACCATCCAAAGAACACCAATATTATTGAAATGTTTTATTTAAGGAATATAAACACTCAAGAGGGGGAGATTGACTTTGCGTCATGATTACACGCAATGTTTTTTTAATGTGTTTTTTCTTGAAAATGCGTTACGAGGGGGAGTTAAAAATCCTGAATTTTTGCGTGTGCCTAACTTTCGAGTGGTCGAGCCAGTCCGCTAGATGGCGCAACAACTTGTAATTTACTCGCATTGCACCGCCGCGAGTATTTCATATATAGGAGTTGGTTTTGGTTAAAATTGGCTTACCTGGGTTTGCTGTTCTCTACCGATGACGTGAAACACACAGAAACGTACGTCTAGAGATGCAACCTTGTGTAAGTAGGAAAACAACCAAAATCAACTCTTCCCTCTCCTTCTGACACTCGCAAGTTAGGCACACATACCTTTGTGTGAAGTATAAAATTCGTTTTGATTTTTATCGATCCACACACAGCACGTTTTCCATCTTTCTTCTTTGCATATGCTTCGGGCAGTACGGCCTTTTAGTTGCTACGTGATTACGTGGTTTTAATACCACATTAATGGACGAAACTTGTCATAGATGGCGCTTCGGCGTCTCAGACAAGACGATGCAAGTGTGTTTAAACTTTCGAGTGGTCGAGCCAGTCCGCTAGATGGCGCAACAACTTGTAATTTACTCCCATTGCACCGCCGCGAGTATTTCATATATAGGAGTTGGTTTTGGTTAAAATTGGCTTACCTGGGTTTGCTGTTCTCTACTGATGACGTGAAACACACAGAAACGTACGTCTAGAGATGCAACCTTGTGTAAGTAGGAAAACAACCAAAATCAACTCTTCCCTCTCCTTCTGACAGTCGCAAGTTAGGCACACATACCTTTGTGTGAAGTATAAAATTCGTTTTGATTTTTATCGATCCACACACAGCACGTTTTCCATCTTTCTTCTTTGCATATGTTTATTACAGGCTTTAGCCGATTTTCTTGAAAAATAAACTATTTATCAAAAATTGTTTCCTATAGTCGATTGTAGACAAAAAAATTTCGTTTAAAATGATATATAACAAGGCAAGATTAGTTTTACTTGTAACAATTTAGGGTCGTCCGTAAATTACATCAATTTTGAAACATCACTAAACGTACCAATTTTTTTACAACTTTTATTCAATTTTTTCGAAAACTAAGCTTTTCAGAAAAAAATTATTTTACATTTTATTGCAGAAAATGAAATTCCCTTTTTAACATTGTATTAGTGCGGTGAGACTAATACCAAACCTTCCAGCGGCGTCCATTTATTGAGAAAATATTTAAAAAAAATAAAAATCACATGTTTCACCCGATTACCTTAAAAACCAAACCCTCTATTAAAAATTGTGTCCTATAGTCGATTATAGAAAATAAAATTTCCTTTTAAACAATGTATCACAAAGTAAGATGTATTCTCAAATTAAAACTTCACAAGCGTCCGTAAATAAAATCAGTTTTTACAAATCACCAAACAAATTAATTTTGTTACAGGTTTTATCCAATATGCTCAGAAACTAAGCTCAGCTGGAAAAAATGTATTCCACACTTTATTGTAAAAAATAAAATTCCTTTTTAACGATATATAAATCAGTGCGGTTAGCTTAATGACAAAGTCTGCAGTGATGTTCGTAAATTAGTTCATATAAAACAAGTTTTTTCTAAGAAATAGGCTATATAGCTGATTGTAGAAAGTAAAATTTTCTTTTAAATGATGTATACCACGGTAAGATTAATTTTATTTTTAAAACTTCAGGGACGTAATAAAATAATTTTTAAAAACTCACCAAATGAAGCACCACACTATAGCCGCCATCTGCATTAATAGTCCTCGTACCCCTCAAACCTCCCTTCCCATCCCCACTCAACAAAAAAAATTCCCCCTGAAAAAAAATAGGTACGGCTCTAGCAGCGGAGGTGATCTCTTCTACTCCACTGCGCCATAGTTTTGTAGGTAAGGTTAGATGAGTGAAGGGGGAGATTGCCTACAACCGCCACTGATTTAAATTTTGAGGATCTTAGAAAAATCGTACCAAAATTAATTTGTTGGTGATTTTTAAACATTTTATTAATTTACAGATGTTCCTAAAGTTTTAAGAATGAAATTTTTCGTCCCTTGTTATACATCGTTTAAAAGGAAATTTTATTTTTTACAATCAAGTAAAAGGGACATTTTTTGATAAAGAGCTTGGTTTTTTGGAAAATCGGGTGAAACATGAAACAAAAATATTTTTATTTATTTATTTATTTTATTTTATCACCCCCAATTACGGACGTCGCAGGAGGGTTCGACATCAATCAAACTCTACTAACTCGACATCCTTAAAAAGGAAATTTCACTTTCTACAATAAAGTATAGAAATTTTTAGTTGAGCTTAGTTTCTGAGAAAATTGGATAAAACCTGTAACAAAATTAATTTGTTTCGTGATTTGTAAAAATTCATTTTATTTACGGACGCCTGTGAAGTTTTAATCTGAAAATAATTCTTGCTTTGTGGTATAGCGTTTTCAGGACATTTTATTTTCTATAATCGACTATAGAACACAATTTTTAAAAAACATGTCGTTATCTTAATTTTTTTACATTTTCCGAAAAAACGGACGCCGCTGGAGAGTTTGGTATTAGTCTGATTACACTGACTTATACACTGTTGAAAAGGGAAATTCAATTTCTACATAAAGCTTAGTTTTTGAGAAAATTGGTTAAAACTTGCAAGAAAATTGGTAAGGTTTAGTAATTTTTCAAAATTGATTTAAATTACGGACGCCTTTAAATTCTTATATATAAAACTAATCGTGCCTAATTATACACCATTTAAAGGGAAATTTTATTGCCTACAACCTTTTATTGTGCACTTGCTTTTAAAGAAAATCGGCTAAAACCTGTAATAAACAATTTCTTTTTTTTAATGTTTTACATTACCTCAATAAGCGGACGCCGCTGGACAGTTTGTCATACCCCACTGATTTGTATATCGTTGAAAAGAAAATTTTGTTGTCTACAATAAAGGTACTTATATATTTTATACATATTTTATATAATAATATATTTATCTTAGAGTATTTTTCTTACTCTAATTTATTTATATATTTTTCCCTAAGAAACTTGGTTTTTGAGAAAATTATAAGAAAACCAAAAAAATTTAGGTTTTGGGGGTTTTTGAAGATAAAATTTAAAAACTAATATGATTTTATTTTTAGGTTAGATTTTACAAATTTTTGATGCATTTCTGTATCATTGTGGCAAAAACGCGCTTGGCAACATCCAAATCGGTAATCTGTGACCTATTTTCAGCTAGAATCCATTGTCAAACTGCGGTCCTCATATTTTGCATACTAAACTACCTACAGCGTCTGCAGGAATATTAATTCAGCTTGTTACGACATCAATAAGGGAAACATTTTCGATATTATTAAAGTATTTGTGTCCTAAAGACATTTCTAAACAAATAAATAAATTTGATTGCGGAATACATTAATGAGTATTAAAATGGTGTTAAGAGGAGATAAAACAATTTTTGATCAAAATAGGACTTTAAAGTACCGTGAACAAGTAAAGGTATTTTATTTTAGCACATTCAGCACCACGAAGAATATCAAAATATTTTTGCAGCACATAGTGATACCAAACTTAAAAGCAATATCTTTAAAAGCTTTAAAAAAACTAAGAGCCTTCATTATATGCATTCATATGGTGATTCAACTACTCTGGATCTCTTATCCAACATTATATTTAATAACTGGGGGTCGATTTTTGTAAATTAACCTTCCGATCGTTTTGGCCGACTAAAAAATTTTAGCCTCAAGATTTAACCTGAAGCCCGGCAACGCCGCCGGTATAGACTCCACAGCACCCCTTGGCAGTCGCGATGAATAGCGTGGAGTGTCATCGCACAGTGGGACCAATTGTTATAATTTAGCGGCTTTGTATTACAAGATTAAGGGGTAGTAAATCCTCAAAAGTTTAGCTACCGATGTACCGGGTGTCCTATAAAAACATTTCATATTTAAAATGCAGCTAAATATTTGACTAGGTACTGATTTAAAAAAATTTTAAATATATGTAAAGTAAATAAGTTTTACAATCCAACTAAACAAAAATGATCGCAAATATAAAATAAAGATAGCAGAAAATTAAAAGCTGAGAGGCAATTATATATTTTCGTTTAATTAAAAAAATACTGCGTTTACATCAGTATATCAATACAAAAGGTAGAGAGTTTTTTATCGCTTATTTCAGATACTACTTAACCAATTTTAATGAAATTTGGCATACATGTTTTATAAGCCATTCTCCCTTGTTAAGGTGATTTTTTTACGCTATGGCATGTGCAAGTCAGGCCGAACCAGCGAAGCCGGCTATTGTTATTTTTTTAGGTTAGTTATTAATCAATTGGAATAAGAAACCGATACCTTCCTTAAGGCTGTAAATGCAAATAAAGATTAATACGGCTTTTTTTTAAATTCAAGATGGCTACTATACGCTAAAACTATACAACTTATTTGTTTTAATTGACGGAACATTTATATTTAATTTGGTTACACGGTTACAAAACTACTAATTTAAAAAGGCAGTCATTAAAAAAAAATTAAAGAGAATGTCACATTTAATTTATATAACGATATTCTTTTTAAAAATAATTCCGCATTTTTAGATTATTTATAGTTTTTACCTGATAGCTTTGGCTGGGTGTGGGTACAATTGTTTTTTTCCTTTAAAATCGGTTTAATTTTAAATTTAATCACTACTCAAAAGTCAAACTCTTAAGGCAATCCAAATATTAATTAAAAATAACTCCATTCTGATGGTTATATTGTTATATTAAATTAATTTTTTTTAAAATAATAACTAACCAAACCACTTTTAATTAATGTTTTAGTACAGTTATTCCTTAACCCCCATTCTTTATGTACAATTTGTACGGAAAAATAATAAAAATTTGATTTAATTTGAAAAATAATATTTATGTTTACTAAAACTACTATTTAAAACTATCGGTCATCTTTCACTACTACTATGTCGGTTTAGAACGTTTTTCTACGTTGTCCGACGCCTATTCTCCACCTCCTTCGATCCTGACAATCATCCTCAGTCAGATTTTTTTGACTCATTGATCTTTGGATTGACTGTTGCCATTCTAGTTTAGGACGCCATCTTTTTCTGCGCCCTATTGGTTGCCATTCTAGGACCTGCTTTGGTAATCTTTCGTCGTTCATTTGTTGTACATGGCCGTACCATATCAGTTGCCTTCCAGTGATGTCATCCGTTATGCTTCCCATTCTTTCTTTTATGATCTCATTTCTTATGTGATCTATTCTAGATATTCTCATTGATCTTCTTATTGCATCCATTTCGACACTTTCCATTTTTGTTTTGTACTTTTCTGTTACGCGACAAGTCTCTATTGCATACAACAGCGTGCTTTTGACGATTCTTTTATATATGTTAAATTTTACATTATTTTTTATCTCTCTGCTCCATAAAATACTGTTAAGACATCCAATAACTTTTTTTGCTTTTACTATTCTTTTTTCCAATTCTTTACAGTCGGTACCTGTCTTATCAAATGTGACACCCAAGTATACATACTCAATGCATGGAGATATTGTTTGTCCATTGTCTAGTTCTAACTCACTGGATTCGTTTCCAATACATAAGTACTGTGTCTTGTCCACGTTCACTGTTAGTCCCTACTTTTGGTATTCTTCCGTTAGCTTTCTCATCATATACTCCATGTCTTCTTTATTATTAGCTACAATTACTTGGTCGTCAGCAAACTGTAGTGTGTATATAGTAAATCGGTCGTTAAGTTGTATTCCCATGCCGTGCACTTTACGTTTCCAGTTTTTTAGAGCTACTGCGATATATATTTTAAAAAGAGTTGGAGTTGTATGTATGATTGATATTAGTTTGCTTTAATACTGTCCATAATTTTTCTACTGGAACGGTATCATATGCTTTTTGTAGGTCTACAAAGGTAACATGAGTCTCTATATTTCTGGCGCTTCTTTTCTCAATTACTTGTTTAAGACAAAAAACATTATCACTACAAGATCTGCCTGCGCGAAACCCACTTTGCTCTTCTTCTTCCTGTTCATGAAAATCATTCTCTATTAGATCTCTAAGAATCCTACCGTACAATCTACTTAGAGTACTGGTTACTGAAATTCCTCTGTAATTGTTGCAATCCAGCTTGTTTCCTTTTTTATGTATTGAGGATATGAATGCAAGTTTCCAATCATTAGGTACTGGATGTCCGTTTATTCATTGGTTAATAATATATGTGAGATTTTTGACTAGTTTCTCTGATCCATATTTGAGCATTTCAGCATATATTCCCCCAGGTCCGCTAGCTTTTCCGGATTTAAGCTTTTTAATATTATTCTTTATCATTTCTTTTTCGATGATTACTTCCTCTTCATGTACTTCTATGTCTCTTCTCGGAGAGGCTGCCAGATATTCGGGTCTTGTCTCCTGCAGCAGTCCCTTGTAGTGTTTTGTCCATTGTTCTGGTTTGATTATCTGGATGTTTACTTTTTCTTTTGTTGGGTTTTTTACTGTAGAAATGAATTTCCATACTTCAGAACTCTGCCTACCTCCTACGTGTGTATTTATATCGTGGCACTTGCGCTCGAACATTTCATTTTTTTCTGTGCGTATCAAATTTCTTAGCTGTCTTCTGGTTTCCCTGTAGATTTCTAAGTCTCTTTGCTCCTTAGTACTGAGCCATTTTAAGTATGTACGTTTTTTCTCTTTGACCATTTCCTGTATTTTGTCCGTCCACCACATCTTCCTGTTATTTCTATTATCTTGCTACCCAACAGCTTCGTTGCTTGCTTCCTTCAAGCTTTTTATTATGTTTGTATATCTCTCTTCAAATGAGTGATTTGTGTTTATTAATTTTTCATCTAATCGGTTCTGATGCAATCTTTGAGTACTTTCGATTTCTAGACTTCTAAAGTTGTATTTTTGATTGTTTTCGATGCTTTCTAGGTTTTCATTTTCTCTAATACTTTCGTCCTTATTTGTTTTTCTTAAAGGGAATAATATTTTTGCTCTTACCAGATGGTGGTCAGATGCACAGGTAACACCACGAAGTGCTCGCACATCATATCACTTTAATTGCGAGTGTTGTCCACCTATAGCATAATCAATGATTGATTTAAGATTTCTTGTTGGTTGAATCCAGGTATATCGATGAATATCCTTATGTTTAAAAAAACCATTATTTATTTTTAGGTTGTGGGTTTCACACAATTGCATCAGTCTTAAGCCATTATCATTTGTTACTTCCTCTCCAAATGGTCCTATCACTTTGCTCTGGGTTTGCCTACCAGTTCGGCTATTAAAATCGCCAAGCATAATTATTTCTCTGGTATTACCGATTTTTGTGATAGTCTCATCAAGTTGATCAAAGAACATTTGTTTTGTAGCTACTCTTTCGTCATCTGATATTGCGTAGACTGCTATTATGCTTATATTATGTCCAAGCATCTTCATGTTCACTCGAAGTATGTTTTCACTAATGCAATCGTAATCTGTAATTTTATTCTTTAGATTTTTCTTTATTAACAAGGATACCCCTCTGGCTGCTCTTCTTTCTTTTGGGATTCCAGTGAATATATGGACAAAATTACCGACACTATTCGTACCTGTTCCTTTCTTTTTTGTCTCAGTGAGTGCAATAATATCGATTTTGCAATTCTGCACTTCGGTTGCAATAATGTCCAACTTTTGATTCAATCCCTGTACGTTCCATGTAGCTATATTCATAGTCCTTTGTCTTTGCTTTTTTCGTCTTCGAGAGTTTCCATCCATTGCTCCGAGGCTTTGTTTAGGCTTTTTGGTACCTGCTTTGTTTAGAGTATCAGTATTAGAGAACCAGTCTAATGCCTCAACCCCCTACTTGGAGGGCCAGGATTTTTAATCAAGGTTTTACTCCTCTAGCCTTTGACGAGCCAATGCCATACTGTAAGGCAACAGCTGCAGCCTTTTATACTATCCCTAAAAGAAAGGGTTGCCACCTACGCTGTGATCACCGTACCGAGGTCCATTCTCTCCGCCTTTCATATCGATGTGTTCTTCTCCCGTAACCCTGGGAAAGGGACCCTACACAGGTGCTAACTCTCCGGGTCAGAGAGTACCTGGAATCTACGGAGGGCAGGGGTCGATTCATTTCCCCTGATAGACATCTGACGAGGCCTACCTATACCCTTTTCTTTCATATGTATGAAATAATGTCTAAAGTAGTAAACACTTGTTTAATGGACTAATTATGTCAAAAGTCATAAACCTAATCGAACCAATGCAAAAAAAGTGCGGACATTTGTAGCCTAGCCTACAATTAGTACCTAGACTATTGCACCACCGTCCGTTCATTTGATAGGTTTAATTTTTAGATCGGAAAAAGATTTAAGTAATGGAAGATATAAGGAAACTCGTACAAGGGGGACGAGTGTGATATAGTTTAGGTAGGCTAGATTAATTTACTGAAGATGGGCGCCATCTGCTAGTACCTAAAATAAGTATTGCAAAAAAATACAAATAATAAGAATTTTCTTTCTTCTATTCTAAACCTTATTGTGCACACTACAGAAAATATTCAATGAAAAAAATGTCACCGCGTACAAAAATTTGAGAAAAATTAGTCACTATTAGATTAGGGTTCAATAACATAATTTTAGTATTAAATTTCTTGAGTGATTTTAAGACACAAAGTTTATATAAACATAGGTCTACAAACGCTTAGTTTTCGAGATAATATTTTTTGTTTATTTTGATATAGTCGCCATGCCATACCGAAGCATTTTTTATTTTGATGCTAGCAGTCTTTGGCGCAAAAGCTTTTTTTTAAACGGTTAGAGATGCGAGAAAATTGCAAGAGACCAAAAAGTTTGCAAACGAAACAAGGATTTTATTTCTTGTTTTAGAATCTACCAGTGGCTTACAACAAAAAATATCCCAGGAAAAAGGTGACATGAGCCCTGAAACAGTATAACCTTCTAGATTTTTACTATCGTCTGGCATGTCTTATAGTGTAATGACAACAGCTAAATATATGTGTTAAATTTGAGCTGCATATCTCAAAAATTGCACGAGCTATAAACAAAAACTAAAAAATATATGAAATTTTAACACCCTGTATCTCGAAAACTAAGCGTTTTCGTGTCTATGTTTATATAAACTTTTTGACTTACAATTACTTAAACACCTTGTATAAATAAAAAATTATATATGATCCGATTTATATTAGAAATTCAGTACAAAGAAAAACTGTGTACTAAGTAAAACATAGTACATACATAAGTTTGAAACACATATTTAAGTCCTACAAGTTTCTTAAAACATTGTTGCAACTCTTGTCTTATTTTGGAACACAAGTTCCACAACGGCACAGAACTTTTCTTCTTTTTAAAAACATTTTTTGTATTAGAAGAGGACACTCTCATCTATCTTTTATATTTCACCATAAAGATTTCGTTGAGCCTTTACTTATGGAAAATAAAAACGTGATCTGGTTTATTTAGGAAAATACCTGTTATGTCTGATTCCTCTACCCAAATGCAAAAGTGAGTTTTACAAAGTTATGTCATATCATTAAATAAAAAATTATTGTGTGTGCTGAAGACCACACGGCAGAAGTGTAAACTTCAACAAGGCGAAATTAATATTACTGGCCTTCATCTGCATCATCATGTCGCTCGCTGAATGTTCCTTTCACAGTCCACTCGAGTCGACTTCACCCGAATGAGCGTTACATTGCCAAGCCTGACGGCTCAGTTCAATTCAGTACCCACAAAAACTGCTAAACGCGCCTAAAGAAGTTTACACTTCAAAAATCTTCAGTCCTTATGATATCGGACGGGGGGCAGATTGTGGTAGGTTTGTTGTGACTGGGCTGGTTATGGGGGGAGGGGAATATCTCACTTTACCCCTTCTCATAGAAATACAAGCAGTTATACTTTTTATGTAGGAATCTATTTGTATATTATTATTAAACTATAAAAACAGCAATTAAAGTAAAATGATGTTTTCTTTTTCTAGGGGAGCTTATTTTTCTATAATGAGTCACTTAATTATGTCACTAAAATTCTAGAAAAAACAGAGCAGGTAGGCCTAGTCCGCATGTTATTTGTGGACTTGGTCAGCGCCCCTGATAGATTATGTTCATTTCGTTTGAAGGGGGCTAATTTTGATCTTAGAGGGATTACCCTCCCTCCCCCAAACTACTTCCTTGGCGTATAAACTTACATTCATTCCATTCTTTCAAAAAATTTTGGTTTTGGTAATATCTAATTTTACCAAGAAAAATTGCATTGGATATCTGATTTGGCCCACTGTGCTTGTTGCTACGTCATCTAAGCCCCGTCAGACTGCATTTCACAACAAAAAATAAGCTTGGTGTTATAAAGTTGGTTAGGAATTTAATGTTTATAGTCAACTAATTTATTATTCATGTTCAACATTCGATAGTTTTGGTTTTGTAGCTGTTGTGCGATATGTTCAAACGTAAGTTTTAGTCAAGTTTTGTCTAGTAATTTCGCTAATAAGGAGCCCCTTTGCCAAAAATTTTTTCACTTGGAAATATTTTTAAATGCATAGCTAAATTATTTCCTGTGCGTAAAATACCAGTAAAAACTGTAGGAATCATAAAAATTCAGCTTAAGGTGGTCTTGAGACTCAGGCCCTAAAATTTAAAAAACTTTTGTTTGCATACCTAGTACTTTTTAAAAATAATTAGTGCTGGAAAATTTGTATCTTCTTGAAAAATATTAGTTTTTTAATATAGGATTTTTTTTGTTACAGGTTACTTATGTGTTTACAACAACAACAACAAACTTCTCAAGCTTGCAAGCAAATACCTATCATCTGCTATGTTGGTCCAAATAAAAAACTTGTTGCAGAGAAATAAACATCCTTCGAGACCAGTAGATGCCACCCAAATCTCTTGTGTGATTTATTCGATTATAGTAATGTAACTATGTGAATGTGAAATAGAATACAATGTATTATCAAATATTATTTGTTAATTATTATTAAAAATAATATTATTCATAAGAAAAGTGCGTAAAGTGATTACATTTCCACAAACAAAAACAGTTGAGCAATATGAAGTGAAGTTCAGTTTCATAATAGTTTGTGAGAAATAGATACCAGGCACATATATAAGGAGGGGGGCACTGGGAGGACATTTCCCCCCTCCTTGAACAAGTTTTTATTATGAAATTTTAGTGTTGGGCACTTCACTCCTAAAATGTTCTGTATTCAGTGGACTTGCCTCCGGCAAGCATTTCTGCCTACCCTGTCCAAAACATCATGCACTGTCACTGAGAAACAACGCAGGACTTTCTATATCCACCACATCTTCCTGTTATTTCTATTATCTTGCTACCCAACAGCTTCGTTGCTTGCTTCCTTCAAGCTTTTTATTATGTTTGTATATCTCTCTTCAAATGAGTGATTTGTGTTTATTAATTTTTCATCTAATCGGTTCTGATGCAATCTTTGAGTACTTTCGATTTCTAGACTTCTAAAGTTGTATTTTTGATTGTTTTCGATGCTTTCTAGGTTTTCATTTTCTCTAATACTTTCGTCCTTATTTGTTTTTCTTAAAGGGAATAATATTTTTGCTCTTACCAGATGGTGGTCAGATGCACAGGTAACACCACGAAGTGCTCGCACATCATATCACTTTAATTGCGAGTGTTGTCCACCTATAGCATAATCAATGATTGATTTAAGATTTCTTGTTGGCTGAATCCAGGTATATCGATGAATATCCTTATGTTTAAAAAAACCATTATTTATTTTTAGGTTGTGGGTTTCACACAATTGCATCAGTCTTAAGCCATTATCATTTGTTACTTCCTCTCCAAATGGTCCTATCACTTTGCTCTGGGTTTGCCTACCAGTTCGGCTATTAAAATCGCCAAGCATAATTATTTCTCTGGTATTACCGATTTTTGTGATAGTCTCATCAAGTTGATCAAAGAACATTTGTTTTGTAGCTACTCTTTCGTCATCTGATGGTGCGTAGACTGCTATTATGCTTATATTATGTCCAAGCATCTTCATGTTCACTCGAAGTATGTTTTCACTAATGCAATCGTAATCTGTAATTTTATTCTTTAGATTTTTCTTTATTAACAAGGATACCCCTCTGGCTGCTCTTCTTTCTTTTGGGACTCCAGTGAATATATGGACAAAATTACCGACACTATTCGTACCTGTTCCTTTCTTTTTTGTCTCAGTGAGTGCAATAATATCGATTTTGCAATTCTGCACTTCGGTTGCAATAATGTCCAACTTTTGATTCAATCCCTGTACGTTCCATGTAGCTATATTCGTAGTCCTTTGTCTTTGCTTTTTTCGTCTTCGAGAGTTTCCATCCATTGCTCCGAGGCTTTGTTTAGGCTTTTTGGTACCTGCTTTGTTTAGAGTATCAGTATTAGAGAACCAGTCTAATGCCTCAACCCCCTACTTGGAGGACCAGGATTTTTAATCAAGGTTTTACTCCTCTAGCCTTTGATGAGCCAATGCCATACTGTAAGGCAACAGCTGCAGTCTTTTATACTATCCCTAAAAGAAAGGGTTGCCACCTACGCTGTGATCACCGTACCGAGGTCCATTCTCTCCGCCTTTCATATCGATGTGTTCTTCTCCCGTAACCCTGGGAAAGGGACCCTACACAGGTGCTAACTCTCCGGGTCAGAGAGTACCTGGAATCTACGGAGGGCAGAGGTCGATTCATTTCCCCTGATAGACATCTGACGAGGCCTACCCGTACCCTTTTCTTTCATATGTATGAAATAATGTCTAAAGTAGTAAACACTTGTTTAATGGACTAATTATGTCAAAAGTCATAAACCTAACCGAACCAATGCAAAAAAAGTGCGGACATTTGTAGCCTAGCCTACAATTAGTACCTAGACTATTGCACCACCGTCCGTTCATTTGATAGGTTTAATTTTTAGATCGGAAAAAGATTTAAGTAATGGAAGATAAAAGGAAACTCGTACAAGGGGGACGAGTGTGATATAGTTTAGGTAGGCTAGATTAATTTACTGAAGATGGGCCACATCTGCTAGTACCTAAAATAAGTATTGCAAAAAAATACAAATAATAAGAATTTTCTTTCTTCTATCCTCCCACCCACCCATTAACCTTATTGTGCACATTACAGAAAATATTCAATAAAAAAATGTCACCGCGTACAAAAATTTGAGAAAAATTAGGCACTATTAGATTAGGGTTCAATAACATAATTTTAGTATTAAATTTCTTGAGTGATTTTAAGACACAAAGTTTATATAAACATAGGCCTACAAACGCTTAGTTTTCGAGATAATATTTTTTGTTTATTTTGATATAGTCGCCATGCCATACCGAAGCATTTTTTATTTTGATGCTAGCAGTCTTTGGCGCAAAAGCTTTTTTTTTAACGGTTAGAGATGCGAGAAAATTGCAAGAGACAAAAAAGTTTGCAAACGAAACAAGGATTTTATTTCTTGTTTTAGAATCTACCAGTGGCTTACAACAAAAAATATCCCAGGAAAAAGGTGACATGAGCCCTGAAACAGTATAACCTTCTAGATTTTTACTATCGTCTGGCATGTCTTATAGTGTAATGACAACAGCTAAATATATGTGTTAAATTTGAGCTGCATATCTCAAAAATTGCACGAGCTATAAACAAAAAACTAAAAAATATATGAAATTTTAACACCCTGTATCTCGAAAACTAAGCGTTTGCGTGTCTATGTTTATATAAACTTTTTGACTTACAATTACTTAAACACCTTGTATAAATAAAAAATTGTATATGATCCGATTTAAATTAGAAATTCAGTACAAAGAAAAACTGTGTACTAAGTAAAACATAGTACATACATAAGTTTGAAACACATATTTAAGTCCTACAAGTTTCTTAAAACATTGTTGCAGCTCTTGTCTTATTTTGGAACACAAGTTCCACAACGGCACAGAACTTTTCTTCTTTTTAAAAACATTTTTTGTATTAGAAGAGGACACTCTCATCTATCTTTTATATTTCACCATAAAGATTTCGTTGAGCCTTTACTTATGGAAAATAAAAACGTGATCTGGTTTATTTAGGAAAATACCTGTTATGTCTGATTCTTTTTATGTAGGAATCTATTTGTATATTATTATTAAACTATAAAAACAGCAATTAAAGTAAAATTATGTTTTCTTTTTCTAGGGGAGCTTATTTTTCTATAATGAGTGAATCACTTAATTATGTCACTAAAATTCTAGAAAAAACAGAGCAGGTAGGCCTAGTCCGCATGTTATTTGTGGACTTGGTCAGCGCCCCTGATAGATTATGTTCATTTCGTTTGAAGGGGGCTAATTTTGATCTTAGAGGGCTTACCCTCCCTCCCCCAAACTACTTCCTTGGCGTATAAACTTACATTCATTCCATTCTTTCAAAAAATTTTGGTTTTGGTAATATCTAATTTTACCAAGAAAAATTGTATTGGATATCTGATTTGGCCCACTGTGCTTGTTGCTACGTCATCTAAGCCCCGTCAGACTGCATTTCACAACAAAAAATAAGCTTGGTGTTATAAAGTTGGTTAGGAATTTAATGTTTATAGTCAACTAATTTATTATTCATGTTCAACGTTCGATAGTTTTGGTTTTGTAGCTGTTGTGCGATATGTTCAAACGTAAGTTTTAGTCAAGTTTTGTCTAGTAATTTTGCTAACAAGGAGCCCCTTTGGCAAAATTTTTTTTTTTCACTTGGAAATATTTTTAAATGCATAGCTAAATTATTTCCTGTGCGTAAAATACCAGTAAAAACTGTAGGAATCATAAAATTTCAGCTTAAGGTGGTCTTGAGACTCAGGCCCTAAAATTTAAAAAACTTTTGTTTGCATACCTAGTACTTTTTAAAAATAATTAGTGCTGGAAAATTTGTATCTTCTTGAAAAATATTAGTTTTTTAATATAGGATTTTTTTTGTTACAGGTTACTTATGTGTTTACAACAACAGCAAACTTCTCAAGCTTGCAAGCAAATACCTATCATCTGCTATGTTGGTCCAAATAAAAAACTTGTTGCAGAGAAATAAACATCCTTCGAGACCAGTAGATCTCCCAAATCTCTTGTGTGATTTATTCGATTATAGTAATGTAACTATGTGAATGTGAAATAGAATACAATGTATTATCAAATATTATTTGTTAATTATTATTAAAAATAATATTATTCATAAGAAAAGTGCGTAAAGTGATTACATTTCCACAAACAAAAACAGTTGAGCAATATGAAGTGAAGTTCAGTTTCATAATAGTTTGTGAGAAATAGATACCAGGCACATATATAAGGAGGGGGGCACTGGGGGGACATTTCCCCCCTCCTTGAACAAGTTTTTATTATGAAATTTTAGTGTTGGGCACTTCACTCCTAAAATGTTCTGTATTCAGTGGACTTGCCTCCGGCAAGCATTTCTGCCTACCCTGTCCAAAACATCATGCACTGTCACTGAGAAACAACGCAGGACTTTCTGTATGGGAGTATCCCCTCAGAAAGAAAAGCTATCTACATGCCTGCTACATACTTTGAGTACATGTTTTACAGAACATTTTTTGTTCAGTTCTTCAGAAGGATAATTATTCAGTAAAATTTTCTTTTATATTTTTGAACAAATTTCTGTTCAAAGAAAATGTTTAGCACTAAATGATTTCATACAATTTTCCATTTAAACAATAAAATTAATTTTAAAGATGTTTCTGCAACCCACTCTTTTCTATGAGGGTTAACAAAAATAACTACTACATACATATTTTTACTCAAATGTCAAAAAATGCTTCGAACATGCCCCATGTTCCAAAAAAATGTAAAATCTTAATTTTAAAAACTATTTTTCTATAATCACCAAAAACAATTGTTGATTTTAAGTAAGCACTGTATAGTCATTATTTTAATTTAAAAAAATTAGTACCTTATGAAGTTTCTTCAATAATTAATTCACTTTTTAATTTAAAAAACATTTTGTTCAAAAGGATAATTATTCAATAAAATTTCCTTCAAAGAGAAAATTCCATTTAAATAAAATGTTTTTGGAGAAATTTCCATCTAAGGAAAATGTTTTAGGAGAAAATGATTTAGAAGAATTTTCCATTTGAACATATTTTTACTCAAATGTTACAAAAACAGTCAAATCTTAATTTTAAAATTTATTTTAGCTCACACTACTACTATACCATAGTATTGTGAGCTATGTTGATTTTTTTGAGAAAAAAAAGTTGCTCTGAGAGTTTAAGTGAAAATATGTCGTGTGTGATTTCAAACGAAAGGTAATTGAGTCTGGAGTTAAACAAAATACATTTTAGTTTAAAAAAAAGGGTGGGGGTAGATTTCAAAAATTAGAGTCAAAACATGGCTTGTGTGGTATCAACCGAAAGGTAATTGAGTCTGGAGTTGAATAAAATATATTTCAGTTTTTAGTTATATTAGCTCACACGTACACTATAACTAGAGTACCTAGTGTGAGCTTAGGTACTCATATATTGGCAGAGTATTTTTATAATCACCAAAAACACATAAAAAAAAATAAAGTACCTTATTAAGATTCTAAATCAATAATTAAATTTAAAAAAACATTTTCTTCAAAAGGATAATCATTCAATAAAATTTTCGATATACAGAAAATTGTTCAAAAACATTTTCTTCGATTAGAAGTTTGTTCGAACAAATTTCCATTTAAAGAAAATGTTTTTGAACGAATTTTTCATTAGAACATATTTGTTACAAAAAATGTAAAATTTTTACATAACTTTTTTTTCCATAATAACCAAAAACTCAAAGTTTTTGATTTAAAATAAAGGACTGAAAAGTCATTATTCAGTGACCCAATAAAAGAGAAAAAAAAGTACCTACTGCATAAGGTTTCTAAATAATTTATTAACAAAAAAAAAATTAATTATATTATACAAGTAGTAGTAGTAGTAGTAGTAGTGGTGGGGAGACCATTTTTGGTCTAACGACTAGGCACACGGCGCGCCCTTTTCGCAAACCCCGATTTGTCCGTACATCATATATCAAACAGATGCACGTGCCCCTTAGGATGCAAGTTTTCTTTCTCTAAGAGAACTTAATTTTGCCTGACTCCTCTTTGTCGATGGCAGGGATCTTTATACTGAGTAGCAAGTATACACAGTGGACCCACGCTTTTACACCCCTTCCGAAAGGTGGTCCTGCTACATGTTAGACTTGCATCTATCTAACATGACTATCGTCCCAGCAGAACTTGGTTATAGACGATAGACTTCTTTCCTTTTCAGCGCAACAGTCGTGGTCGTCGTGAGTTGACTACTGTAGGAGATTTATGCTGGCGCCGTCCTGGTTCCGACTATATATAGCACTTATAGCAGGCTCCTGGGTTATTATCCCTGGTTCCTCGGCTGGCTGCGTGTCGGCTCCTGGACTACACCTGCGTATATTCTCGATGTTCAATGTCGACTTATATTTTTTGCGTGCATCGCATCACATGCTTATTCGATGACGGCTGTTGAACGCTGAAAAGGAACTCGGCGACAGGGCGACAGATTTTTTTTTTGTTTTTGCATCGTTCGAGACGCGAGCCTGGTACCTTCTGCATGTGAAGCCGACGACCATACCACGGCACTACCCTGCCGCCTATATTATACAAGTAAATAATAATTTATTCTAGCACTGTCGAAACAATAATTCTTCTCATCTCATCTCATTTTCATGGTTAGTATAGGTATGCAAAGTTAAATTTAAAAAAAAATACAAAAAATGGATATACCTAGGTACCTGTCACAGGCTTGTAGCAATAAATAATGATTTTAGTTGGGGGTTGCTATAGTCTATAGTTAAAAAGCTATAGTAAGTACCTATAAGCAGATAGTGTAACTATAACCCTGCCAAATTAAATTAAAAAACTAAGCACCTATTAAAAATTGGTAAACTAACCATGTATATTAACATGGGTGTAGTCAGGGTCTCACTCAGGGTGGGGCAAAAAAGCAAAAAATTTTATAGCTCCCCTTTAATTCTTATATTACTAAATGAGCTAAAGCCAGGATGGTGCAGGTGACAAGGCAGGGTTGGGCAAGTGCCCCACCCTGACTACGCCCATGATGTATAACCATCCAAAGAACACCAATATTATTGAAATGATTTATTTAAGGAATATAAACACTCAAGAGGGGGAGATTGGCTTTGCGTCATGATTACACGCAATGTTTTTTTAATGTGTTTTTTCTTGAAAATGCGTTACGAGGGGGAGTTAAAAATCCTGAATTTTTGCGTTGCATAATTTAAGGATGTTCCCCTATACATATCCATTATTTTGAATTTTTATGATGATTTTAACTTTGTATACTAACTATAGGTAGGTACGTTTCTTTTCATATTTTATCAGAAGATTTTATGAGTGAAGCTTCAAGACTATGTAGAACTATTCATATCTTCTCGTCTTTTGTGAGGGGCATATTTAAAAGAAATGGAGCCCCTCTGGGATGGAAAACTTTCTATACTAGTTTTTCTTCTTATATCATCAGGAGATTTTATAGGTGGGGCTTCGTGTAGAACCACAGAGGTTATCCAAGTAGAGCTATCCAAATCTTCTTGTGTTTTGTGAGAGGCGTATTTAAAAGAAATGGAGCCCCTCTCTGGGATAATAATCCGCCCCACAGAACACCATATCCGCACGTGTGAGAAATCCACTTATCATTTTTTTATAACTAGTAATATAATTGAAAAAAAAAATCTGTTTTTTTATTGTGAAATTGCTTCATACTTCTGTCAAAGTAAGCGTCATAAAAATCACGGCGAACTCGATTTTCTGAAATAAGTGAAAGAATTCTAGCAAGCTGCACTGACAACAATGCGGCTCGCGATCACTGACTTGTATGAACACTGAGAAATAAATTCGACGTACAATTCGTGTCGGAAAACGGTTTTTGTTTCCTTCATAGAATGAAATTCGTAAGAAAATTAGCTCTAGAATGTTGTGTTTACCAATATCTAAGGTTGTTTTGCCTTTTTGGTTCAAAATATTAAGCAGAAACCTTCTACGATATTTTGCCAGTTCTAGTTGAACTCAATGCAGCCCAATTTTAGATGGCTAAAAATTTTTGCTGGCTAAAAACGATCGGACGTCTAATCTACAAAAATCGACCACCTGGGATGAAACATCATTAGTCATCATAAAAAGTGTCGCAAAGATGTACCATGATTTTGTGCAACTATTGCAGTCACAAAGACAACCTCCTAAGAAATTGAAGGACAGGCCCTTAGCCGAAATAATATCATATGCTGACGACACAGCCATTATTTTTTGTGGTGTTACGTGGGACGATTAAAGCTAAAGTAATCCAAGGGCTCAAAAAAGTAAAAACATGGCTAGATAAAAATTGATACATTTACTGACAATATAAAAGAAGTTCCCTGTTCAAAAGACTTTGGCATTTATGTTGGAATGAACATGTAGAATATTTAACCAAAAAAATTAAATCTCTCATATCGCTGCTTTGCTTTGATAGTGGCACAACTAAAAAAAAATGCGTTTTTTGTAAAAACTAACTTCTCATCGTATTGTATATATTTTTACCACAAAATTTTCCTTATTATCTATTTCAAGCATGGGTAAGTTATTAATTTAATTAATTAAAGCAACAAAAATATATAAATATTTGCCTTTGCCATTATTTTTAAAAAGCGTTTCCTGAAAATTATCATTTCCAGTTATGCCACTATCAAAGCAAGGCCGCGATATGTCGATTTTATATATTAAGAAATATTTTATCAAAACCAATGATTACTTCTCTCTATAAAAGCTTAGTTGAGTCACTGCTAAGATATGGCATATGGGGGTATGTATGAAAAAACATTAAGACCACTACAAATTATTCAAAATAAAATTTTAAAAATTATTTTCAGAAAAGATCATTTATACCCTACAAATCAAGTTCATGATTCAAAATTGAACAATACAAGAATATTATTTTTTCAGTCAACAGCATGTTTAATACACAAAAACCAACATTTTCAAACAAAATCTCACAACTACCCCACTAGAAACACCACACATAATAGTTACAATCAGGCCGCTCCACAGTCATAAAACCGTCCGAAAAATCCTATTTGCATTCCAGGTCGACGTTGTACTGTTATCGGACAGTCAGTTTTCCGTTCAATCAGGCCACTTAAACCGGCTTCGGAATCCTCTGAAATCCAGGGATTGAAGACAAGCGCATTAGAAATGATTTCTCTCTCTTTCTCTTTGCCTTGTCTGTGTTTATCATATGTTGCACTGGAAAAATTGTATGCAAAACACACATCTCTAGTTTACAGCACCTGACATTTACATTTGTCTGAGAAAATTAAAAAAACAGTGAACAACCCAAAAAATTAAAATTTCTGTCAAAATAAATTGAGTTTCACAACCAATTTGAACACGTGACCAAATGCCACGAAAGCTACGTAAATATACAAATATTTTTTAAATTTCCAAAAAAAATTGTGAAAAATCTGCAGTATCTGTTGATTTTTTTGCAAGAGCCTCCTAATTTTTATTACTACGGGACTGCGGAATGTTGTAGGTATACCACATGGAAAAAAGCTCTACTGACCATAGGGTAGCCTGCTTAGAAAAAGAAAAACTTAGCATGTGATTGGATAGGAATAGAAACATAAGGGTTTACACCAGATTTGGCGGAAGAACAAACGACTTCGCTTTAAGGCATCGACATTAAGGTCATTAACTATATATAACTACCAAAGTACAAGCTACAAAATGTGATTTTCCTAACTTCTTGAAAGTATCACGATCTCTATTTCCTACAAATAAATAAAATCACAAAAACTTTGTGAATATTAAGGCTTTCTATAATATGTAGGTAATTTCACAAAGATTCTGTAAAAATCAAAATACAAATAAATAGATATATAAATTTCACATAAAACTTGTGATATTAGATAAAATAAATATTTTTTCACAAGTTTCGCCCAAAAATATGTGCTAATGCAAGTTCGTTTTAATTTTTGGTGTATTTAGTTTATTAGGCAGTCTGTAGTGGTTTATAGTTTAGTGTGTTTATTATTATTATTATTAGTGAATATCAATTAAATTAATGTAATTTTATCTGCATTTTAAAGAACTAAAATTAAAAATGTATTATGATAATCCTTTGTAATTGTGTAAGTAATCCTTTCTGTGTGCAACTTTAATTTCATGCTCTCGAATTCATACGTTGCCTTCGATCTATCTTTACGCGAGACGACTACACCTAACCTTTCTTTTAGTCACGCGACTTTGAATTTAACTCTCTTCCATATGATCACATGACTGAAGTAAATCGATCACTACAACAACAGCATTCGTTTTTTGGACAGTTATTTCGTCGTTCCATCAAACCAAAACCGTTTTAAAACAGTCCCCGTACTGCATTGCGCGCGCATTGGGATTTTTCGGACAGTTTTATGACTTTCGAACGGGATGATGGAACACTGCTAATATGCACAGTGTGCCAGGTTGCCGCAGTGATTTCTACAAAAGATCTGTAAATTTTTTAGGACCCATCATCATAGGAACTTATGAGACATGACCTCCTCTATCAACTTGTCCTATGGCCCCTAAGTTATGGGACACCCTGTATAATTTGCTTGAAATTAAAAATCTGAAATGAAGAAAACAATTTTCTAGATTAGTCAAGACATTTATATGGAATAACAAAATGAGATTTCTCCAGCTACTTAGGTTCTGAGTGTTTTTAATTTGTGATATGTAGTGTGTGTGTGTGTGTGTGTGTGTGTGTGTGTGTGTGTGTGTGTGTGTGTGTGTCTGTGTGTGTGTATATGTGTGTGTGTGTGTGTGTGTGTGTGTGTGTGTGTGTGTGTGTGTGTGTGTGTGTGTGTGTGTGTGTGTGTGTGTGTGTGTGTGTGTGTGTGTGTGTGTGTGTGTGTGTGTGTGTGTGTGTGTGTGTGTGTGTTTGTGTGTGTGTATGTATGGTGTAGATGACTATTTTATTTTAGATTTTAGGTTAGGTCTTAGGGCAAAATTTTATATTATTTGAAGATATTATAATATTACACTGTACTGCAAATTTAAAAATTTTGAATTAAAGTACATATAGGTGTTTAGTCATCTAGGTGCTTACCAATGTTCGTTTTATAAAAATTGTTTTATAAAAAATTATTTTAAAATATATAAACTTAAAATAAACTTGAAACTCTATATAAATATTTTTGTTGGTATTTCGCTTGCTGATTATGCGCACTAGGTCAAAAAGAACTATAACTGTAACAGTTGCGACAATGTGGGTATTTTTGCCTCTCTCGCGCACTAGCTAATAAATAAAGACGAATAAAAATAAAGGTTACCATTAAATCGTTAACTTATTCGTTTCTGTTATTTTATATCTTCCAGTGGCGGCTCGTGGGCTAGTGAAATTGAGCTTACCTTGGTTTTCTACAAAAACACATTTTTTTTATTTTTAAAACATCTTAATATGTTTGTTATTTTATGCATTTCTTTTTTATATAAAATCTGGTAAACCCTGTGCAATGGAGTGGATCACACTCCGGTCGACAAATATCTGGTCGGGGCGTTAAAACCCAGAGTGTGTGGGGGTGGAATGTATGCCGGTTGTCTGCTGGCTCCGTTAAACGAGATTTTTACCAGTGACCTATATGAGCGACAGAGAGGGACAATTTTTACATTCTTTTAAGGAAAGGAATCAACGAATTTATTACTATTTCCTATTAGGTGATTTTTAAAAATTTATTTAATTTACGGACGTCCCTAGTTTTAAAAATAAATTTTTCCCACTTTGTTATACATCGTTTAAAAAGAAGTTTTATTTTCTACATTTAAGTAAAAAATATATTTTTTGATAAAGAGCTTGGTTTTTTTAAAAATCGGGTGAAATCGGGTAAATGACCCCCATTTACGGATGTCGCTGGAGAGTTTATCATCAATCAAACCCTACTTTTACTTCGTTAAGAAGGGAATTTTATTTTAAACAATAAAGTGTGGAACACAAATTTTTTTTTATTAGGGCTTAGTTTCTGAGAAAATTGGATAAAACCTGTAACAAAATTAATTTGTTTGGTGATTTGTAAAAATTGATTTTATTTACGAACGCCGTCGATTACGAAAATTTTATTTTCTATAATCGACTGAAGGGCACAATTTTTGATAGAGGGCTTGGTTTTAAGAAAATCAGGTACAACATGTGACAAACTGAGAGTTAAATTGGATAAAACTTGTGTGATTTTTCAAAATTGATTTTTTATACCGACGCCTTTAAATTGTTATAAATGAAAGTAATCTTGTCTTATTACACATTATTTAAAAGAAAATTTGATTGCCTACAATATACTGTAAAACACAATTTTTGATAAATAGCTTGGTTTTTAAGAAAATCTGGTAAAACCTGTAACAAACAATTACTTTTCAAAATTTGTTTACATTTCCTGAATAAATGGACGCCCCTGGAAAGTTTGTCATTAGTCGTACCCTACTGACTTGCATATCGTTAAAAAGCAAATTTTATTGTCTACAAAAAAGGTTATACATAATTTTCCCTAAGAAGCTTAGTTTTTGAGAAAATTTGAAGACAACCTAAAAATTTCAGGTTTTGGGGAGTCTGAGGCGCTTTTGTGGGTTTTTTGCAGCTAAAATTTAAAAAACTATTTTTTTATTTTTAGGTTAGATCTTACGCATTTTTTATTCATTTCTCTGTCATTGTGGCTTTAGGGCGTCAACTTAGTTAAATTTTCAGAAATTCGAAGTTCTTTAAAAATACTGGTTTGTTGGGAGGGGGGGGCAGCATAAAGCGGATTTTTCGCGCTTTGAAAAAAACCGCGCGGAAAATACGCTTCATGAACAGTAAGCTGCTTAAAGGTGCAAATTAAGTCACGATTTATTTTTTAAATATAATTCAAGGCACTGTAGGTGACAATTTTTTTTCTAAATAGGGACTTATTGCAATAAGGCCAAGCATAAATATTGCCGGGCACTATTTTGACAGTTTCCCATTGAAAACTAATAGTTGATCTTTCAAAACTGACATACCAAAGTCGAATTTATAAATTTCTAGTATTTATTTTCCATTAATAGTGGCGGCACTATTAATTGCGGCTCTTATAAAACACAAAGGCCTAATTTTGAAAGAAGACAGCTGTTCTTATAATGTGAGACTGTCAGAATAGTGCCCAGCACAATTACTGCCCGGCTTTATTGCACTAAGTCCCTAATCAACAAAAAACGCGTAATTTAATAAAAGTAAGTTGTTTTGTTTGAAATAGTACGCTTGTTAATTTTTAATTTCGCTTGATTTCAAAAATTGTGCTTTCTCTAAAAACAGAAGCATAAGTCTTATCCGGTCCTTAAAATTTGACATTTGATGTTGGACAGTTTTACAGATTGGGTCACTTTCACATATTTTTTATACCAAAAACTAAAATAACAAGGTACGCCACTGACTATGACTAAAAATATTAAAATAACTGTATATATTCCGTTAGCAGACCGGAATTGACAATTATTTAATTTTAAGATGTATTTTTGTGCTCCTTTGATACGCCCATGTGTCCAAACCAGAAGGGCTACTACATTTTGACCCTGGTTTTTATAATGCTTTTATCTGGATGTACAAGATATCAGAATTTCAGAAAAATCGGCTGGTATCGTCGCACACCTAATTGGGTGCGGATTTGTTTATCGACGCCCCTCATTACACTCTGTATAAAAGTTAACGATGCACCCCGCGACCGCACTTTTACGCTAATCAAGTAAAAGATCATCCTTATAATAAAAATGAATATGTTTCAATCAAGAAGGCATACAGATAAAAATTCTATAAAAGAGCTACAGGAACAGCGTAAGGTCGCCAGTGCAAAAGATCAAAGTGAGCAAGTCCATAGAGAAGAAACTTACCACCCTCGTCGGTGTCGCCGAGGCACCGGCGCATTTTCAACACCGGCGCATTTTCAACACCGGCGGAGCCAAAAAGAGGTACATAAGCAAGTTAGGTTAGGTTAGGTGGATAGTAACTTTTTTTTTTCGTTCATACATTTTTTAAAATTTATATAACTTTAAAAAACTATTAGATATTTTTCAAGAAGCTTATTGGATCACAAACAAACAAAGAAACAAATATACAAGATATCACGAGGAAATATCAAATATTACATCGCATCTTCCACGGTATTTGATACAATAAACAGTATTTTCGTAGCTAGTCCGGGGCCATAGTGTCTTTGGTGGGATTTTTGATGAATATTATATGACACCAACCTGTTGTAATCGATTACTTATAAACGCACTAATACTGCCTGACCTGTTAACAGATCCAAAAATGTCTGAGTGAAAAAGTAAGGTCAGGGTGGCAAATTATGTTTTCAACTCTGGGCGGTCTAAGCTAGATCAAGGCCAACAAAAAAATAGAGGCCACGACCCTGAAAAAATCAGCTGTTCTCCGGGGGTTGAATTTTACATTGGGTCTTATGGGAGGTCAGACGTTTTTTTATGATATTCTCAAAATGGCACTAGAGATTTCCGCGAAATTTCAGTGAAATATTCTGAGACACCATCCCGATATTCCACCAAACTTTTGTAAGGATACAAGATGATTAAAAGGTTAAAATCTTCAAGATTTAGCATTCCTTATTTTGAATTTAAGTTACCCGCCATGTATCGCATGCCAACTGTTATATTTGACATGTATTTGAGTTTGTCATCTGTGTTTGTCACATTCGCTTCTGCTTTAAACTTAATTTTTGTGTGAGCTAATGAAGCGGCTCTGAACAACAAGGGATTACTATAGATTAAAAAAAAATTGTTCTAAAATAATTTAGTAAAAACAATCTCAAAACCGGCTTTATTTAAAAAAAAAATCAAATATTCGTGAACCGTCATTCCAACTTCAATATTTTAAAGACAATCAGCTGTGTCGTAACGTGACCATCAAAAAAAAATCAGCCCCGGATGTGACGTCAACAAAGTGGAGGATCGTAGCCCGTCCGTTTTGATAGCCCTGGCTAGATTAATAAAACTTGGTCCACCTATCGGCCTCAAAGAATTGATTCTTCAACTGTCAAAAAATATTAAATATATTGTTTCTAGGGGGCGCAAGGGGGCAAAATATGTTTTTAGATTTTTCTTTATATCTTCTACAGTATTTTACACGCTCAACTTGGACTCTCTAAATTAAGTTTGTAGTTGATATATTTACCCACAGGTCGGCTATATATCAAATCAGGGCTATCAAAACGGACGGGCCACGATCCTCCACTTTGTTGACGTCACATCCGGGGCTGACTTTTTTTTTGATGGTCACGTCACGACACAGCTGATTGTCTTTAAAATATTTAAGTTGGAATGACGGTTTATGAATATTTGATTTTTTTAAAAATAAAGACGGTTTTGAGATTGTTTTTACTATATTCTTGCAGAACAATTGTTTTTTAATGTATAGTAATCCTTAATCTTTCAGAGCCGCTTCATTAGCTCACACAAAAATTAAATTTAAAACAGAAGCGATTGTGACAAACATAGATGACAAAGTCAAATACTTGTCAAATATAACAGTTGGCATGCGGTACATGACGGGTAATTTGAATTCAAAATAAAAAATGCTAAATGTTGAAAATTTTTAAATTTTAATCACCTTGCATCCTTACAAAAGTTTGGTGGAATATAAGGATGGTGTCTGAGAATATTTGACTGAAATTTCGCGGAAATCTGTAGGGCCATTTTGAAAATATCATAAAAAAACGTCTGACCTCCCATAAGACCCAATGTAAAAGTCAGCCCCCGGACAACAGCTGATTTTTTCAGGGTCGTGGCCTCTATTTTTGCGTTGGCCTTGATCAAATAAACTTCGAAGCTGTTAACAAGGCCCTCTAGATAAAGGGAAACATTTTTGTAATTTATATATTTTTTTATATAATTGATTTATACTCTGCCCTATGTCAGCAAAATTGCTCCGGCTCTTGTTAATCATGTTAATCATGAATTTACGCTTTTGCGATATTTTAAACTGATCAATTGGATGGGTTATATAAATTAACGTATTAACCGGAGGAGACCAGAAAATAAACAAAAAATCGGCCGTCTAGATAAAAATTTGGCCCGCCACAAAAACATCGAAAAAAGTTTTGTCGAAACGTAAAAAGGTCGAAAAAAATAATGCCGAACCGTAACTTGGTCGAAAATAAAAAATCGAAAGTAAAATAGACGAAAATAATTTAAACGAAACGTAGTTTTGTCGATCCGTAAAATTGTCAAAAATAATATAGTAGAAAATAATTTAGACGAAGCGTTATTTCGTCGACCCGTAAAAATGTCAAAACGTAAAAGCATCGAAACGTAAAATCATCGAAACGTAGTTAAGTCGATTCGCAGAATGATCGAACCGTAAGAAAATCGATAAAAAGGTTGAACCGTAAAAAAGTCGAAAAATAATAAAATCGAAAAATAAAAGAGAAGAAAGCAATTTAAGCGAAACGTAATTTTGTCGATCCGTAAAATTGTCGAAAATAATGTAGAATAAAATAATTTAAACGAATCGTAATTTCGTCGATCCGTAAAAATGTCGAAACGTAAAAAAGTCGAAAATTAAACGCGCGATACGCAATGGAGAAGAGACGCAAAATCATCGAAACGTAATTATGTCGAAACGTAAAAAGCTCGAACCGTAAAAAAGTCGAAAATGCGGGTGCGATGTTGCCTTATTTTGCAAAATTTCTTGGCTGAATTCGTTGAACTTACGCTGAAAGTTTCACTATATATGGTTAGATGGCACCTGAGGTCATCTCAAAGAACGAAGGGGCCGCATATGAATTAGCTGAGGTAATCGAATTCGTTTTTAGCATGTTCTCCAGTAGTATAATTTTAGTTCCTATTATTTTATTATTAAATAATAGGTATAGTTTTCTAAAACTCTTACATTATCAGAAAATACTTTAATATTATAAATAAAATACATATGTAGGCACCTAAGTATTAATTAAATCTTATACGTCAGTAGCTAGCCCATGGAATAGTAAAGAAATTAAAACCTCGCAATGTCTATTAATTATGTTTAAAATAGACGATATCTAAACCAAAATTTTTCTGGAAAAAAATGAAGAAATTTCTAGTATTTGCGCTGGTATCTTGACATAAGACTAGATTAAGCCAATCTGGGTCGATTTCGTTTTGCTAGCACACAACTTTTTTTTTCGATTATGATCCCACCTAATCCTATTAACAGACTTATTTTTTTTTGCATCTGAGAGAAAGGCCGTAAAGAAACGAAGCTGACGTGTTTTTGTTTTTTTTTCTAAAAAACCCAAATAAGTACCTTATTTACATTAACCCCTAAGTAGCCACCACCGACTTTTTTTTTCAAATTGCACTCTTAAATCTACTGCCAATTCTAAATACAACCCCGTATGTTTTGTTTTTATTTCCAATAGGTATTTTGCTTTAAGTAAAAAAGTATTCATAAAATATATATAGACAAATACTATTTTTTATTATAACCCATTACAATGTTAAAATTCTGGTCCTTTGGCCGCTACACTAAGGGAGATATAGCGTGTAAAGGAAATTCGTGAACACCTTGTATACACGCGTGTTATTAAATAATTGTTTTAGGTCCTTTTTAATTTTAAACTTTTATTGTCATTTTCTGTAATGTCATTAAAAATTGGCCCAATTTTTCTTTTTGTAGTTACACCATTGAGTTGTATAACGCCCTGAAAGGGCGTTAGAGACGGAAAGACAAGGCATTTTTTATTGACCCTATCCAATTTGGTTCCTATGGGCGAGTATTTCTTTTACAATAAAAACAGAGATAGACATTATTGCACATGTGAAACGGACAAAGATAGGGTGATTTTGCATGCTAATAATACCCTAGATAATATATGGGTACTTTTATCTCTCTCACACTGACGGCATAAGTGCGACAGAAAAGCAGCTGGCTACCTTTAATCCACCTGCCGTATTTTGAGTGATTCGTGATTTTGCTAGTCGGTTTATACAGGGAACTGATAGACAATGTTGTCTAAGTACGGAAATGAATTTTTTTGGATTTTGTGCGGGAATATTACAAAAAGAAATCTTAAAACGTTTAAAAACAAGTTTAGAAGTAACTTTTTGAGTTCAAACATGGTCCAAAATTGTTTTTTGTGCAAAAGAAGAAAAAAAATCCATAAAAAAACAACATTTCATGGGTAAGTCGTCTTGACGGATAGTTTTTGCTAAAACACGAGAAAGTTCAGTAGCGTCACGATAGATAGTTTTTTCTGTGACCGTGCGATTTTACCCTCACACATTTTGATTCAGAAAGTGTCACTTCCCCGCATTTTTTTGCATTGCATGAAAATTAACAAAAAGTATTTGATTTTCTTAAAAATGATTTTTTTTTAAATGCTTACATACCGATTTTTATCCAGTTGTTTTTGTTTTTTCGAACCAAACTTTTGACATGTCACGGTCGAGTTTCATACATCTTGATGAATTGTTACACACACTGATCTATGTTTTTCTAAATTTCTATAAATTTAATGTTTTTTGCGGACTTTACAGTAATTTTAAGTAAAATTTTGGTCTTTCATCGCGAAAGTATATATTTATTATTATATGACCACCGCGACCGGTCTACAGGCCGGTATCATATGTGTATGTCCTTCTAATGTCATTTGACCATCATGCTGTCTTACTTAATAAGGTCACTTAGTTTAATTAATAATTTTGTCCTACATAATATAAAAGAAGAATAGAAACCAACAAAAAATTTGTGACACTTCGATTACCGATTTTCTTTGATTGCGATGGATTAGGGTGACCAGATTATTAACAACTAGGTAGGTTAGGTTGGGTTAGGTTGGGTTAGGTTGGGTTAGGTTGAGTTAGGTTGGGTTAGGTTGGGTTAGGTTGGGTTAGGTTGGGTTAGGTTGGGTTAGGTTGGGTTAGGTTCGGTTAGGTTGGGTTAGGTTGGGTTAGATTGGGTTAGGTTGGGTTAGGTTGGGTTAGGTTGGGTTAGGTTGGGTTAGGTTGGGTTAGGTTGGGTTAGGTTGGGTTAGGTTGGGTTAGGTTGGGTTAGGTTGGGTTAGGTTGGGTTAGGTTGGGTTAGGTTGGGTTAGGTTGGGTTAGGTTGGGTTAGGTTGGGTTAGGTTGGGTTAGGTTGGGTTAGGTTGGGTTAGGTTGGGTTAGGTTGGGTTAGGTTGGGTTAGGTTGGGTTAGGTTGGGTTAGGTTGGGTTAGGTTGGGTTAGGTTGGGTTAGGTTGGGTTAGGTTGGGTTAGGTTGGGTTAGGTTGGGTTAGGTTGGGTTAGGTTGGGTTAGGTTGGGTTAGGTTGGGTTAGGTTGGGTTAGGTTGGGTTAGGTTGGGTTAGGTTGGGTTAGGTTGGGTTAGGTTGGGTTAGGTTGGGTTAGGTTGGGTTAGGTTGGGTTAGGTTGGGTTAGGTTGGGTTAGGTTGGGTTAGGTTGGGTTAGGTTGGGTTAGGTTGGGTTAGGTTGGGTTAGGTTGGGTTAGGTTGGGTTAGGTTGGGTTAGGTTGGGTTAGGTTGGGTTAGGTTGGGTTAGGTTGGGTTAGGTTGGGTTAGGTTGGGTTAGGTTGAGTTAGGTTGGGTTAGGTTGGGTTAGGTTGGGTTAGGTTGGGTTAGGTTGGGTTAGGTTGGGTTAGGTTGGGTTAGGTTGGGTTAGGTTGGGTTAGGTTGGGTTAGGTTGGGTTAGGTTGGGTTAGGTTGGGTTAGGTTGGGTTAGGTTGGGTTAGGTTGGGTTAGGTTGGGTTAGGTTGGGTTAGGTTGGGTTAGGTTGGGTTAGGTTGGGTTAGGTTGGGTTAGGTTGGGTTAGGTTGGGTTAGGTTGGGTTAGGTTGGGTTAGGTTGGGTTAGGTTGGGTTAGGTTGGGTTAGGTTGGGTTAGGTTGGGTTAGGTTGGGTTAGGTTGGGTTAGGTTGGGTTAGGTTGGGTTAGGTTGCGTTGGGTTAGGTTAGGTTGGGTTAGGTTGGGTTAGGTTGGGTTAGGTTGGGTTAGGTTGGGTTAGGTTAAGTTAGGTTGGGTTAGGTTGGGTTAGGTTGGGTTAGGTTGGGTTAGGCTGGGTTAGGTTGGGTTAGGTTGGGTTAGGTTGGGTTAGGTTGGGTTAGGTTTAGTTAGGTTGGGTTAGGTTGGGTTAGGTTGGGTTAGGTTGGGTTAGGTTGGGTTAGGTTGGGTTAGGTTGGGTTAGGTTGGGTTAGGTTGGGTTAGGTTGGGTTAGGTTGGGTTAGGTTGGGTTAGGTTGGGTTAGGTTGGGTTAGGTTGGGTTAGGTTGGGTTAGGTTGGGTTAGGTTGGGTTAGGTTGGGTTAGGTTGGGTTAGGTTGGGTTAGGTTGGGTTAGGTTGGGTTAGGTTGGGTTAGGTTGGGTTAGGTTGGGTTAGGTTGGGTTAGGTTGGGTTAGGTTGGGTTAGGTTGGGTTAGGTTGGGTTAGGTTGGGTTAGGTTGGGTTAGGTTGGGTTAGGTTGGGTTAGGTTGGGTTAGGTTGGGTTAGGTTGGGTTAGGTTGGGTTAGGTTGGGTTAGGTTGGGTTAGGTTGGGTTAGGTTGGGTTAGGTTGGGTTAGGTTGGGTTAGGTTGGGTTAGGTTGGGTTAGGTTGGGTTAGGTTGGGTTAGGTTGGGTTAGGTTGGGTTAGGTTTGGGTTAGGTTGGGTTAGGTTGGGTTAGGTTGGGTTAGGTTGGGTTAGGTTGGGTTAGGTTGGGTTAGGTTGGGTTAGGTTGGGTTAGGTTGGGTTAGGTTGGGTTAGGTTGGGTTAGGTTGGGTTAGGTTGGGTTAGGTTGGGTTAGGTTGGGTTAGGTTGGGTTAGGTTGGGTTAGGTTGGGTTAGGTTGGGTTAGGTTGGGTTAGGTTGGGTTAGGTTGGGTTAGGTTGGGTTAGGTTGGGTTAGGTTGGGTTAGGTTGGGTTAGGTTGGGTTAGGTTGGGTTAGGTTGGGTTAGGTTGGGTTAGGTTGGGTTAGGTTGGGTTAGGTTGGGTTAGTTTGGGTTAGGTTGGGTTAGGTTGGGTTAGGTTGGGTTAGGTTGGGTTAGGTTGGGTTAGGTTGGGTTAGGTTGGGTTAGGTTGGGTTAGGTTGGGTTAGGTTGGGTTAGGTTGGGTTAGGTTGGGTTAGGTTGGGTTAGGTTGGGTTAGGTTGGGTTAGGTTGGGTTAGGTTGGGTTAGGTTGGGTTAGGTTGGGTTAGGTTGGGTTAGGTTGGGTTAGGTTGGGTTAGGTTGGGTTAGGTTGGGTTAGGTTGGGTTAGGTTGGGTTAGGTTGGGTTAGGTTGGGTTAGGTTGGGTTAGGTTAGGTTAGGTTGGGTTAGGTTAGGTTAGGTTGGGTTAGGTTGGGTTAGGTTGGGTTAGGTTGGGTTAGGTTGGGTTAGGTTGGGTTAGGTTGGGTTAGGTTGGGTTAGGTTGGGTTAGGTTGGGTTAGGTTGGGTTAGGTTGGGTTAGGTTGGGTTAGGTTGGGTTAGGTTGGGTTAGGTTGGGTTAGGTTGGGTTAGGTTGGGTTAGGTTGGGTTAGGTTGGGTTAGGTTGGGTTAGGTTGGGTTAGGTTGGGTTAGGTTGGGTTAGGTTGGGTTAGGTTGGGTTAGGTTGGGTTAGGTTGGGTTAGGTTGGGTTAGGTTGGGTTAGGTTGGGTTAGGTTGGGTTAGGTTGGGTTAGGTTGGGTTAGGTTGGGTTAGGTTGGGTTAGGTTGGGTTAGGATGGGTTAGGATGGGTTAGGTTGGGTTAGGTTTAGCTACATTCAGTTAGGTACGGTTTAGTTTAACCAAATCGAACCGAACCAAACCGAACCGTTAGATTTGGTTGATTTCGATACGGATCGGTTCAGTTTGGTTTTGTTCGGTTAGACCTTCGATAAATTTAAAAAAAGTAAATAATTATTAATTTTTAGTGTTTTAAGGAATAAAAATTGATATAATGTTCAATTAAACTAATTTTTAATTGTAAAAATGTAGGAATCATAATTTTCTTGATTTTGTTTTGAATTTCATGCTTTTTTAAAAATTGTGCATTTTTATAAAAGGACCAAAAAAACTGACCCCATTTCGATCAGTGACCTTAGTTATTTCAAGTTTTTGTTAACAGCTGATAGACGTCAGGGACCGTTTTGTTTCAGTTTGAAATGAGAAAATGCTTCTTTTGTAGAAATTTGTATGGGTTTTAAGAATTTTTCAATTTCAATTTTTTTTAACAAAATCAACGATTTTCCGCAATTTTTTTTAGAAATCACTATAAAATGGTCTAAAATTATAATTTTTCAAAAAACTTCGTAGTTTTAAGAAAGGTGGTAAAACGTACCAGACCCCTGAAATGTGTTGCAGTCTAGGACAACTGGGCGCCGCCAACTCGGCGCCACCAACTGGGCGGCAGGCCAACTGGGCGCCGGGCCAACTGGACGCCGAGCCAACTGGGCGTCGGACTAAAATATTTTTTCTTGATAAAATGTGCAGATGAAAAACAAAAATTAAAATGGCGGATCCAAAATGGCGGATTTTCTTATTTATGCATCGATATGTATCGAATATGGAACTTGGCGGTGTTTCAAGTCGCAGAACACTACACCTACTAAATTTCAACACTCAACTTAATAGATGTTGAAATTTTTGTATAAATAACATATTTATTTTGTTTTTTATCTGCACATTTTATCGAAAAAAGAATAGTCCGGCGCTGAGTTGGCCCGGCGCCCATTAGGCCCGGCGTGGCGCCCTGTTGGCGGCGCCGAGTTGGCCCGGCGCCCGGTTGTCCCATTCCGAATTGAAATTTTAAGTTCCGAAATTTCATCTGACTTGAGCATAAGTTGTAATCCACCCAAGAAGAGAAGAGTTGAAGAAGACCCTTGTTCAAAGAAAGAAAATATTTTACCTGGAAGGTACAACATTTGTAAAGTTCCAAGATGAAAACAATAATTTTAATACATCCACTGCACTTAGCATGCTTAGAAATTCTTTTTACTCTTTTTTTTTACTGAAGAGAATTTTGTAAACACAGTATACACAAGTAAGTATTCATGAATTATTTATTATTCAAACAGAAAATTGTTGATAAAAAAATTCTAGTAGAATTCAAAATTTTTATTATAGACAAGCAAATAGAATATTTTTGCGATGTTGCATGTGTCCGGACTCACCAAACCGAAATTCTATTTTCAGCCCTATCTTGCTCATTAAATTCTTACTTGTATTTGGTCAATTGCGATAAAAGCTTGATATAATGGCAATTTAGGCCGAGGGGTCATCAGCTTTCAACAGTACTGTACAAATTTCACAACAGGACCCGACAGTACCACGACAGGACCCAACAGTACTCGACAGTACACGACAGTACCCAACAGTACTCGACAGTACACGACAGTACCCAACAGTACTCGACAGTACCACGACAGGACCCAACAGTACTCGACAGTACACGACAGTACCCAACAGTACTCGACAGTACACGACAGTACCCAACAGTACTCGACAGTACACGACAGGACCCAACAGTACCCGACAGTACACGACAGTACCCAACAGTACTCGACAGTACACGACAGGACCCAACAGTACTCGACAGTACACGACAGTACCCAACAGTACTCGACAGTACACGATAGGACCCAACAGTACACGACAGTACTCGACACTACCCCCCAACCCCAGCGGCGTAGATGCGAAAAGAGACATGATGAGCTTTTTTTTTTTTTTTTTTTTGTGGTCGCAAGTTTTTTGAGCGCGTGCTTTGTCCCTGTCGGCCTTCCCCAAACATGATGACCTTTTTTTTTTTTTTTTTTTTTTTTTTTTTTTTTTTTTTGTGGTCGCAAGTTTTTTGAGCGCGCGCTTTGTCCCTGTCGGCCTTCCCCAAACATGATGACCTTTTTTTTTTTTTTTGTTTTTGTGGTCGCAAGTTTTTTGAGCGCGCGCTTTGTCCCTGTCGGCCTTCCACAAACATGATGACCTTTTTTTTTTTTTTTTTTTTGTTTTGGTCGCAAGTTTTTTGAGCGCGTGCTTTGTCCCTGTCGGCCTTAGGGACCCAACAGTACTCGACAGTACACGACAGTACCCAACAGTACACGACAGGACCCAACAGTACTCGACAGTACTCGACAGTACACGACAGTACCCAACAGTACTCGACAGTACCCAACAGTACTCAACAGGACCCAACAGTACACGTCAGGACCCAAGTCCTGTTGGACGCTGTACAAAATTTTAGGCTGCCGATGACCCCTCGATTTAGGCCCATGCCGGGTCTACCCGTAGGGTATAGAAGTCAATGAGTTACACTGTTTCCACTTTGTTAAAAAATGATAATCGTAACCATGTAAATTATGTCCCTGTATTTTAATAAATGAAATAGGAGCTGCCATTTCAGCAAAAAAAACTTGGTGGGTGGTGGCTACTTAGGGGTTGATGTATGAAAAATTATTGTTTCTACAAGCGTGTGGAAAATTTGATTTTCCACACTATTTTTAGTGCAAAAAATTCTACTTTGCCGCACTAGTGTGGAAAATATTTCCGCACAGAAATGTCAAATTTAAAAAAAACCTGTATAGATTTGAAGTTTCTATTAATAATAATGCCTACAAAATGCCTTGTTTGCTATGATCAAAAGGTAAGATGTCAAATTTCTTTAAAACACTAGTTATACGACCGACGTCGACCTTACCTGGAATCATCTAGAGAAACCCGACTACCTCTAAACCTACCGGAGATGAGGAGTTGCATTGCATTTCATTTGTTGTAAACGTTTTTACCTTTAGTATTCTTAAGTCTATTATTGTACTCGCATCAATAAAATATACATTTATTATAAAGCATAAACTCGAAGTGGTTGTTCGATTACTTAATTGGCGCAGTCAACGGAGTTCGAAGTTTCAAACGCATCGCGATCGGCTTATTCGGCTTCAAAAATTTTTGGTGAATGGCGATTGGCAGTGTGGATTTTACAAAATTGAAAATCCCAGTCTATCGAAGACCTGTGAAACGCAATCATCGGGAACTAGAACAGCATCGTATAGTTTCGCAAGGATAAGGACTTTTGTAAGGACAAAATCACCTAGCAGAACCTTGTTCTTATAGAGGGATGACCACCTTCGCTGTTTACCTGCTTATGTAAGTTGCAATTTATGTCTGATTCCGACGATCAAGTAGATATAATTGAGTGACTCAAAAATTTAAGACTTGAAACCAAACTCCCTCAAAACTTAAACGCGCAAAGTTCTTCATTCAGTAATCCTTCTCAAACATTGCAGGCGCGCGAATCTCCGCAATTCGATTTTTTGTCAGCTTCTAAAGAAAGCCAGACCTTTCTAAAAAATTTGATAAAAAGTGAAAATTCTAAAATGAGTTTTAAACCAGAATATCTCAATTGCGTACCCAAATTTGACGGCAATCCGAATGATTTATATAGGTATATCAGTATTTGTGACAAAATTGTAGAAACATTTTTAAATACAACCGACCCGGGATGTTTTCAAAATATTTATTTGTTGAACTCGTTAATAGGAAAACTCGACGGCGAAGCAAGTACTGTCGAAAATATTGATTCATCGACTTCTTGGGCCGTTATTAAAAACACCCTTATTCGAAATTTTGCCGAGCAAAGAGACGACGTTGCTCTTTAAAACAAGATTCAAATGAAGGTTACACACAATTTTATAACAGAGTTTTACACACTCTTAATTTGCTCTCCTCGTACATAAACACCCATATAGGCACTGAAGAAAATAGAAAGTCACGAATTGATTTTTGTAAAAACCTTGCACTTAAGACATTTTTGTCAGGTTTAATTGACACAGATTTGGCACGAGCCATCCGATCCATGAAGCCTCACGATCTAACAGCCTTGCAATATGTCACCGATGAAATGAAGAGTTCCTATCTGAAACAAAACGTGTCATTGCCTCAACCTCCGTTTAATCACATTCAAACGCCCCAAAGATTTTTCTCTCCTAGACCAAGTTACATACAATCTAATGCTTATGCACCAAGTCGTTTTTTTAGACAACCGCCGATAACATTTAGGCCTCAGTCTTTTTATCCTCGACCGGCGTACAGACCACAACAAAGATTTGCTACAAATAGTCAAGTTTTTAGGTCACAAAACATAGTTCGCTCCCAACAAATTCCCCAAAAAGCCTTACCGCCGCCGCCCACACCTATGTCAATATCTACGCGCAATAGTTCAAAAATAACGCCAAATAGCAGCTATTATAAACATAATAACTACCAACCAAGCACTTCACAAATGCAAAAAATGGAAGTGGAAGAAATGTATAATACCGAAGCCAACCAACTTTCTCAATATGATCAAACTTTTACAGATCAGTATTACAATGAATATTACCAACAAAACGGTTACTACCCCGAGGATAATCAATTTTGCCTCTCGGAACGTTTGGATAATTGCCAAATCTTTACATCCGAGTCCAGTGATAATGATTTTTTACTTTACAACGCAAACGAGCAAACCGATTTAGATGCCGTAAATTTTACAGAGGTCCTCAGTCGGGACACCAAACTATAACACCGCAAGAAATACCCTTTAATATGAATAGCTCCAGTGAGCTACCATACATTATATTTCTGGAACACAACCTAAAAATACTAATCGACAGCGGCTCGACAAAGTCATTTTTAGATCCAAATATAACAAAAAAATTGTACCCGAACCACATAAAAAAAGATCCTTTTGTAGTCTCAACAGTATTTCAAAAGTCCGCTCATCAGTTTAGTGCGCATCTGCCCTGCTCAAAATTATTTAATTTGCCAAAAGCCCAAAATCTAAAATTTTTTTTGTTTAAATTTCACGATTTTTTTAATGACCTTATTGGGATTGACAATCTGAAAATTTTGCAAGCTAATCTTGATTTTAACTCTGGAATTCTCGCTACACCATATGCAAAGGTCAAGTTACTAATTGTATTACAATACCACCTCGTGTTCATCAGGTAATAAGAGTATCTGTAAACGTAAAAAATGGTGAGATAATTCTCCCATATCAAAAAATACACAATTGCGAAATCCCAGAATGTTTAACCTCAGCTAAAAATGGTTTTGCCTTGACTACAATCCTAAATAATACATGTGAAAGCGTAACTATGGATTTTTCTTTACCATTTGAAGTAGAAAAATGAAACCGCAAAGAAATTGAAGAAATCAATTTTAATAATATTGTTGAAACGCATGAAACAAAATTGGACTTTTCAAAATTTCGTTTAAACCATTTAAATTCGGAGGAAAAAAATCAACTTTTGACACTAATAAATAACTTTTCAGATGTGTTTTATCAAGAAAATACGCCACTTACTTTTACTAACAAAATAAAACATAATATACGGACCACCGATGAAATACCAGTCTACAAAAAATCGTATCCATTACGTTTTGCTCACAAAAAAGAAGTAGAAAAACAAATGAAACAGTTACTTGATCAAAAAATTATTAGACTCAGCACTTATCCTTGGAACTCTCCATTATGGGTGGTCCCAAAAAATATGGACGCTTCAGGGGAACAACAGTATAGAGCTGTTCTTGACTTCAGGTCATTGAACTCTAAAACTGTAGATGACCGTTATCCCCTTCCTAACGTCACTTATCTCCTTGATAAACTTGGAAAATATCAATATTTTTCAACCTTAGATTTGGCAAGTGGGTTTCACCAAATTGAGATGTCAGAAAAAGATATCGAAAAAACCGCCTTTAGTACAGAAAACGGCCATTTTGAATTTCAGAGAATGCCGTTTGGCTTAAAATACGCCCCCGCCACTTTTCAAAGAGTGATGGATAATGTTTTAAGAGGCATCCAGAATGAAATGTGCTTGGTATATCAAGATGACATAATTATTTTTAGTACGTCACTAAGAGCTGTTTTTCAACGGCTGCGCGAAAAAAGATATCGAAAAAACCGCCTTTAGTACAGAAAACGGCCATTTTGAATTTCAGAGAATGCCGTTTGGCTTAAAAAACGCCCCCGCCACTTTTCAAAGAGTGATGGATAATGTTTTAAGAGGCATCCAGAATGAAATGTGCTTGGTATATCAAGATAACATAATTATTTTTAGTACGTCACTAAGAGCTGTTTTTCAACGGCTGCGCGAATCAAACTTTAAAATACAGTTAAAAAAATCAGAATTTCTAAAGAAAGAAGTCGCCTATTTAGGCCATGTGGTGACCCCAGATGGAGTAAAACCTAATGAGGATAAAATCCGTTCCATTCTTGATTGGCCACTTCCCTCTACCCAGAAACAGATACGCGAATTTCTCGGCCTTCTCGGATATTATAGGCGATTTATACGGGACTTTGCCCGAATCACAAAACCTTTCACTAGATGCTTAAAAAAAGGCGCAAAAATTGTCCATATTGAAGAATTTTTAACTTGTTTTGACACATGCAAAAAACTTCTTACAAACGATCCTATATTACAATATCCAGACTTTAGCAAACCATTCAACCTGGCCACCGATTCTTCAAGTTTCGCACTAGGTGCAGTACTTTCGAAAGGGCCCATTGGCCAAGACCTTCCCGTTGCATACGCTTCGAGTACCCTTAATGACAGTGAGACCAAACTGAGCACAATTGAACGTGAATTATTAGCTATGAATCGTTTGGGCAACCAAATATTTTCGGCCATACCTCTTTGGACGTCCCTTTTTCATTATCACGGACCACAAGCCCCTCCAGTGGCTTCATTCCATAAAAGACCCTTCTTCCAAATTGCTCAGATGGCGTTTAAAGTTAGAAGAATATAGTTATTCTTTGATCCACAGATCTGGAAAATTAAATTCTAACGCGGACGCACTTTCAAGAATAGAATTACATGTATCAGACACCGACAATCTGGACCAAATATCACACATCGCACAGGTAGACAACAACAACCGAACCGAACCGAACCGAACCGTTCGACAGGATTTCAGCAACAAGTAGATAAGACCATCACACAGAAAAAGCAGCAAATAGACCAAACGCAAATAACGACGATGATATCACTATACAATAACGACGAAGACCCTATCGTGGGGATTCCAATAATAGAAACAGCCGTAAACTATGGGGCCAACCAAATAATTTTTTCTAAAGTATTGCACTCTCCTGTAAAACCAAAATTACAAATACTTTTTTCGACAAAAAGAAGGTATTTAGTTCAAATATCACAGAATAATTTTGAAAATGACCTTAGCAATTTCATAAAAAAAAATGTTTTGCCGAACAAACTTTATTATTTATATTTCCAGGAACCTGACCTCTATGAACCGTTTTGCGAAGTCGTCAGAAAGAATTTTAAATATCCTTCATTACGCTTTAAGAAATGTACAATCAAGTTACTAGACTAGAAAAAAATGACATTCCAGAAATTATAAAAAACTATCATGAAGGAAAAAGCAATCACCATTGACGAAACAGAATATAAAATAAAAATAAAATATTACTGGCCAAATCTTAAAAGTTCCGTTCAAACATACATAAATCAATGTGAAATTTACCAGATTAGCAAGTATGAACGACTCCCGGTTAAAGTAAAAATGAATATTACCCCCACCCCAACTAAACCTTTTGAAATCCTATACATCGACACTTATACCGCGGAACATAATAAATTTTTAACAGTAATAGATAGCTTTTCTAAATACGCTCACGCATACTATCTCAAAACACTGACTGCCTCTGATATCGCCGACAAATTATTGACATTTTTCTCACATCACGGTGTACCAAACCTTTTAGTTAATTTTGACAATGGTTCAGAGTTTAAAAATAGCGTAATTACTGAACTTTTACTTTTACACAAATTAAAAGTTCACTTTATTTCTCCAAATCACCCCGATTCAAATGGGAGTATTGAACGGTTTCACTCAACACTGGCAGAACATATTTGTCTTTTAAATAATCAAGGATTTTCGAAAGAACCTATTACAAATAAAATTTCCTACGCGGTCCTGGCCTATAACCATACTATACATTCAGTAACAAAAATGAAGCCTATGGACATTGTAAACGGTCATATTTTCATGTATGTAATTTGGGCATGCTATCCGGAACTTGGTTGGTTGACCTGATGTAAAAGTATTAGGACGTCAACCTAGGAAGTATGTGGTGCAAACGATTTATGTTTAAGATTGAAACACGTTTGTAATCACATGCTTCTATAAAACCAATCAAGAACGGATAGTCGGGGTTCAGTTCAGTGAGTACGCTAAGTACTTAAGTTCTTAATAGTCAAGTATAGGAATAGTAAAGAGATTCTGATCGAGAGCTGAACCCGACCTACAAGTGAATAATATTTGTATCAGAAAACTGGGCCAGACAGTAGTGATTAGTGTGTAAGTATCTTTGTACTAGTATTAAATAAACCCTTAAACTATTTCACGATCCTCTTTATTTGTGCGCAACACATACACAAATAGTCACGACAACCCCCTCGTGACAATATCTCGTCAGACGACCATTTCGACCAAAATTTAGACCATATTCTCATGAGTAACTATGTTAATGATCATAAAAAAAATCTAAATTACTGTACTCAAAAATTAACGAAAAACTAGCCCAATTCAAAACGCGATGATCCTATTTTATTTCAACCCAATCAAGAGGTATATATACGTAAACATGAACGGAAAAAACTAGGAAACAAATTCTTAGAACCCACTACAACGGTGTCAGTAAACCCAGCAAGTAAAACAATATCAACAAACTCCCACGGAAAAATTCATATGTCTAATTTAAAAAGACCGCTAATTAAAAATAAATATGACTTTGGGTAACTTTTATGTTTGGGTTTTGTATTTCAGGTTCGGCCTTGCTTCGGGTCTTGAGGATGAAATGATTATAAAAAAACTGGATAATAAGCTTGGAATAATGCCAATAAAATTGGGAACTGCAAAAACAATAGAATATACCACACTTTAATTCATTACTTTGATTTAGACCCCATAATGTGGGAAACCAATAAATTAAACTTAAAAGTAAATAATATCACGACTTTAATAGATAGCCATACTGGATATTCCAACGATACACAGAATTACCTAAAACTTTTAAAAATATTACAAACCAGGATTGATACCAAAATATCAGAAATTTTGCCTCATCCCAAACGATTAAGACGTGGGATGATTAACATGTTAGGGTCTGTATTTAAGGCTGTTACAGGCAATTTAGACGCATCGGATGGCAAGTACTATGAAAAAATGATTCATGAGTTACAAAATAATCAAAAAACATTGTCGACGACAATTTTAAAACAGAATTCCTTATCGATTAGTGTTATTTCTAAATTTAATCAAACGGTTCAACAAATAATTCAAAATGAAAAATTTTTAGAGTCCAAAATGAATCAGATTGCTTCAATTGTTAAAAATTCTGGCTACAGAGAAAATTCCCTTTTTATCAAAGATATTTTGCTTCAACTTATAAACTCCTATGAAATTATTCAATCAATCTTGAAAGATGTTGAAAATTCAATTACATTTTCTAAACTAAAGGTCATGCATCCAAGTATAATAAAGTTATCTGATCTTCACAAAGAATTATTGTCTGTGCAAGAAAAAGTAGGAGAACAACAAATGTTATTAACTGTTACTCTTCAAAATGTATTTTTTTATGAAAAATTTATCACTTTAGACTGTTTTATTCTAAATAATAAAATTACTTATCTCCTACACATTCCAATCACATCTAAAGACATTTTTGACTACTTTCATTTATATTCCGTGCCAATACAATTTGAGTTGTTTACCATTGTTTACCATGTTGGTTTAAAGTTGATTTTTTTGATAAAAAACAAATTGCAACATGCATACTATCAAGAACCATGCGCAGAAATAACCAAAAATGAATATATTTGCAAAAAAGAAGACTTCAAAAACAGCGAACCCGAAAGTCCTTGCGAAATTTCATTAATTGACTCCAGCATGCTCCTAAATCAGCCAACCACCTGCCAGAAAGCACAAATTAAATTAGCCACACCAATCATTCACCAACTAGAGAAATCAAACCAATGGATATTTGTTCTTCCAAATGAAGAAAACGCTAAAACTTCCTGTCAACATCAAGAAGAAGTACATACACTTTTGGGAACATACCTTATCAGACTGCCAAACGACTGTCTAATTAAGATCAACAGACAAATTTTTACGAACAACAACAAAACAACAGCAGCAATAGTTCAGCCGTATATCTTTCCTGACATACAAGATGCACCAACTGTTATACATCCGTTGGACCTATCAAACAGTATAAAAGATATTGACTTAGATAGCTTAAACCACCTAAAAAGAGAAATTCGAGAAAACTATCCGCACTTCGAAACATCAAGCATTTATCATGTACCCAGTATATGGACATTACTTGTATATGTAATACTTACACTTATATGTTTATACTTAATCTATAAGCGAGTACGGAAATGCAAACAATCAAAAAACACAAATCCAGTTGTGATTCAAATGCAAACTCCACAAGACAGCATTAACGTAATTCCTTTACAATTAAAACAATGTGAGCAGAAAATTGATCCGGCCAGCATCCACCTGCCCCTGTAAAGTCTAATTTTGGGGTGGAGGAGTTATACGACCGACGTCGACCGTACCTGGAATCATCTAGAGAAACCCGACTACCTCTAAACCTACCGGAGATGAGGAGTTGCATTTCATTTCATTTGTTGTAAACGTCTTTACCTTTAGTATTCTTAAGTCTATTATTGTACTCGCATCAATAAAATATACATTTATTATAAAGCATAAACTCGAAGTGGTTGTTCGATTACTTAATTCATTTGTTTTTTGGAAAAAGTCGCGTGACTATAACACTGTATTTTTTTATATCATTTAATTTTTTTATGTTTTTCTGACGCTTGTAGAAAAACAATTGTTCCTAACTAACTACTGTGGAAAGTCTTTTTCAACGGTCAACTAAGCAGTCTCGTGCGGAAAAAGGTGATTTTCCACACTTGATAGGAAAATAGCTATTGACGACTTGATGCTAAGGGCTAGTAGGCATCATTAAAAACCCCGTGTTTTAAAATATTTTATATTCACTATTAACAGAGATATAGCGTGTGAAGGAAATTCTGGGACACCTTGTATTGTACTTATACACGCAAAAATTGTTTTAGGCCCTTTTCAATTTTATACTTTTATTGTCATTTCTGTATTATTTTTGCAATCACACTGTTTCCACTTTATTAAAAAATGATAATCGTAACATTGTATGTACACATCATAACAATTAGCAAATACTGGCTAACTGTCCTAGAAGGACAAAGCCAATACTCTGGAACAGAACAGAACAGAATTAGCAAATAGGCCAACAAAAATAAATAGGTAGTCTCAAAAATGATGAAGTGTTTAAAAATGGAACTAAATTTTGTACTGTAGAAAATGTTTAGTGCTTATTTCAGATATGCACCTACAGTGGCGTATACAAAAAATGGCCTTGGGGGGGCTTGGAACTTTTTTCCACTTTTATTTAATAACTTATTAAAAAGTAGGTAAACAAATATTTTTAAAATAATCTATTTCTAGGTTCTTGGGGAGGGGGCTTCAACATCCCAACCCCCCCCCCTTGTATACGCTCATGAACCTTAATACTTAATTTTTTTAATTTAATGGGATGTGCCGATGTGAACGGGATTGCGTTATTTTATTATACCTTAGTGACCTATTTTTAAAAAAAAAACAGACAAAACCGGACATATTCGAAAAAAACCGGATAATACCGGACACATTTTAAAAACCGGGCGGCAGTCCAAAAAACCGGACTGTCCGGCCCAAAATTGGACGGTTGGTCATTTTAGATAAATGTGTTATTTGATATTGCAAATTTCTATTTTCAACCTATTTCGAGGCCGCATCTAAAAATAAGTGTTTTTTTTTCATGCATTCAAACAATTTCATTTAAAAACAAATGGTCGGGAAGTCAATTTTTAAATATTCAAATTTTGGGTGATTTTGATATAGATAGATAGATAGATATTTATTCACCATATTCAATATACAATTTTGCACTATATATATATGGTATGTCATTTACAAATTAACTTTTTTTTAAACTAATGGTAGGAAAACTTTTAAAAATCCTGAAACATCTTGATTATGTGTACAGCTAGGTTTTTCTTAATACCTAAAAAAAGTTTTATTACTAAATAAAAATAAGATATCAATACCTATTTATAATATTTAAAATGCCTTTTTCTAAAAATACATTCTTTACAAAGAAATCGTCAGGTAAAATTATTTTAATTAAAACCGCTGTTAAGTAGATAAGCACTTATATAACTTGGCATGCTGATTAAGGACTCCATGCGAAGTTAAGAAAAAACAGTGCATTGCTGGGCGTCGCATTATAGGTGGCGCGACGCCTTAAAGCTTAAAATTGATGGTAACCTACTTTTTGCCAAATATCTCAAAAACGGTAATATGTAGGACAATTTTGCTTTTACTCTTATATTGCCAGTTGATGTATCTTTCTACCGCTCTATGACAATCTCAACAAATATTTTGAATTTTTTTCATAAAAACTGTAGAAGTGAGATTTTCAACAAAATTTTAATTTTTAAAATTTTTGGATTGTTTGGCTCCCTCCAAAACAGTTTAGTGCTGATTTTAATTTTGTATGAAAATTATTGTATTTTTACAGTTAACCTATCACAATGTGCTTAAATTAATATATTATCTTCACATGGAACCGCGCAAAAAAATACCAAAATTAGCAATATCGCGTTTTATAAAAAAAAACATTTAATTGCTCCTAAGATCACTTTTTCAAGTAAACTACTACTTATTTTTTTATTCCTATTTTTTGCTTAATTATTATTAAAACTAACCAATATTATTTAAAAAAATAATGCGGTGAACGAAAAATAGTCCGGGTGACTAATAACAAAATTCAAACTTAAGTAATGCTATGTAAAAAAAACATTGGATTTAGGGAGCAATTTGACATCTCTTCATTTGTGTACCTCGGATTTCTATATTTTATGGGTGATTTTGATCCTCCACTGGAATTAGTTTTATTGGACCATTAGCAATAGAACAGATCATAATGAATCACAAAATTATTAGACATTGTCAAATTTGTAATGTTTAATAACAGATTTTTTCTACTCTTTGAACTTGAAAAATAAATTGAAAACAAAAATGTTTTGAAATTTTTGTCTTCTTTTGACCTTACCCACCAATCCTTAAAATTTGATACATTATTTAAATTACACCCTGTATATTATTTTTTGGTACTTTTTTTTATTATTTTGCAAAATAAGTGCCACATGCTGTCATAATATTTAATTAATATTATTATTAAAAATGTGAATTCAATTTTTAGCTGTAAACGTATTATTTGGTAATCGTACATCATGTAAACTTATGTTGTATGCAGTGATCTTCTAACGATTATACAATGTCTATAGTTCTTGGTGATCTTCTCTCTCGCAAGCTTTCTTACCTGGCCGCTAGATGGGGTAACTTAGCAAACTATAATTAGGGTCACTGCATCCTGGAAGCCTGGCGTCTCCAGGGGTAGCGACAAGCCCACGTGACCTCCCTCGGAATTTCCATGGGCACGCAATTTTTGGACAATTTTGTAAATTAACCTCGGAATTTTTAGAGTACCTACAAATTTTCTAGAAGTTTGTAAAGCTATCTCAGAATTTTTAGAGTACCTACAGTATGTAAAATCTTTTAAAAAAATTAAAAGACAATACTTATAATTTAAGTTTTTGACCAACTTTTACTTTTAAAATATAAATTAATACAAAAAAGACTACAAAACAATTTAATACATACACTTTTACTATTAGATATAATATTAGTTATAGTACTTACCTACAATGATAAAAAAATATTATTTCTGTGGGATTACTCTAAATTTTGCCTTTTTTGGTTAAAATGGTTATAGTTTCTAGAGTCATATTCCTGTGATTCTGCCATGCTTCCAATCAGGTAGACTCTGTGCAAAAACATGATTTAAAAAAAAAATCCAAACCTTTTAGTTTTGTATTTTACATCAATATAAGAAATTCTTTATATTTAAAATAACACACAGTATCTTTAAAGTTCGTTAGACTCGCGATCATTTAACGGCATTGTTAGAGATATATTACTTAAATATTAAATCAAGCAAAACAAAGTTCAAACCTATCGGGACTTCGAGCCTCGAGGTAAACCTGGACGATCAGTCTAAAGTAGGAATGTTCAGGAAGCCAGAATAATTTTTAATGGTACCTAGCCCTAATTCTACACTTTCTTTATTTTAATTTGATGTCCTATGTACGTACCATATACGTCTGAGGTACGTACATTTTCAGTACTATATACGTACCATGTACGTCTGGAGTACGTACATTTTACGTTTAACTGGACGTACCATGTTAGTATCTAGTACGAGTTTTTTACGTACATAGGTACATTCATCGAAAATACGTCGAATGTTAGTAGATAGTACGTTCATAGTACGTACAAATCCCTACGACGTACATATATGAGCGTAAGCACTCCGGTTCTCATTTTGGAAGGTTCTCTCTTGAGCGCAAACCTGTGACTTGCGGACAGTTTTTAGTTCAAAAATGTTTGCGATTAATTGACAAAGGTTAGGAAAACACCAATTTCGACAAAAAATTCAAAAAAAGAATTTTTCCAAAATATATGTCGGTTTGGTTCGGTTTGGTTTCACACTCTCTAAGATCCGGGGAAAGAAGTCAGGGAAGTTTTCTTATGAAAAATATGTTAGAAACTATATGAGTTGTGTAAAGTTTGGCAATCCAGGTTAGAACTTCTTTTTTCACAAAGCTTGTTTTCAATGAAATTATTTTTAAACAAATTTCTATTCGAGGCAAATGTTTTCGAACTATTACTTTCGAATAAATTTCCATTCAAAACAACTATTTTCGAACAAATTTCCGTTCGAAGAAAATGTTTTAAAACAAATTTTCGTCAGGAAAAACTGTTTTTGTAAAGTACTATGTGTGCGTTTTTACTTTCGGTTTTTTGTTAGGACCTTTTGTTTTTCAATCTTTTGTTTTTGACCGTTTGTATTTTCGACCTTTTGTATTTTTGATCGTTTGTATTTTCGACCTTTTGAACTTTCGGCTATTGTATTTTCGACCTCTTGTAGTTTCGGCTTTTTGTTTTCCAACCGTTTTTACTTTCGATCTTTTTTATTTTCGACCTTATGTACTTTCGACCTTTTAAACCGTAATAAAATAATGGTAGGCATATTATAAACCTGTGGACGACAGTGTTTACTTTTAATCCCGCGACGAGAATTTTCAAGCCTGACGGGAAGGACGGCTATACTCTGCTAAGTAACTAAAAGGGGCTTTAATACCAAGGTTTATATACTAAAAATAATAATAATCATAAAATAAATATTAAACCACTAACACGATACACTAGTTTTAGCATGTCAACCCCCGGTATATAATAATACAGTGGGCAGTGATTTGTCATTTATTTGGTGGGCTATGGACCCGTTGCTATAGCATGGCGTTAAACAAAAGTCAGTCAAACGCTAACAAACCTAGAAAAAATGTAGAAAAAATAATATTTATTTCGTAACAAACTAAATAGACCAGGCAAAAATTTAGGATTTCCAAACAATCGTCCTTCTTTACCAAATTTTGTACACATATACAGTGCCCTTCCACGGTTCCAAGAATATACTTCGTTAAGTTTTTTGTTAACTTTTCTGTGGCGTAGAGGCCATTTACTGATGTACGAGATTCGTACAAACATAAGTTTCTTATTTATTAAATTTCTTTACAACCGGGACCACCCTGTACATCCTGAATATATTTTTTAAAAGCTGTTAAAATTTCTAATAAAATGATGTATTGCAGCATGACAATTTTTTTTAAAATTATGGAAAAATATGAGCAAGTAATTAGTTTTTCTAAAAAATTTGCCATTTTATTAAAAAATTCTTTTTTTGTTTTTTAATTTTAAAAAAGGTTTACGGCGCTTTAACAAAAAAAAATTGACAAATTCTAGATACAAGGATAAGCCACACAAATAATCAGAAATCTTAAAAAAGCCTATTTGGTGTCTTTTGATTTTATTTAAATTTTGTCAGTTTTTAACCTCTATAAACTTAGCATTACCACTTAAGAATTGGATGTTCGCAATATATGCATTAATTGTCGTGAATTTGTCGTAAATTTGTCGTGAAAGAAAAAAAATTGTCGCGCCACCCGTTTTCCTGAAAAGGGTATGTAATGCTAAGTTGAGTCTCAACTTAGCATTACCACCCCAGAAAAAATTAAAATTTTTAAAAACTAATCTATGGAATAATTGTCGTAAATTTGTCGTAAATTTGTCGTGAAAGAAAAAAATTTGTCGCGTCACCCGTTTTCCTGAAAAGGGTATGTAATGCTAAGTTGAGTCTCAACTTAGCACTACCACCCCAGAAAAAATTAAAATTTTCAAAAACTAATAAATGCATTAATTGTCGTGAGTTTGTCGTAAATTTGTCGTAAAAGAAAAACAATTGACACGTCATCCGTTTTTCCGAAAACGGGCAGTGAGCAATTTTGATTTATTTCCCAGCTAAATCTTAGTGATCTTTAAGCTTTTTTACAATACGAAGATGTAGTATATTTATCTTTGTCGCGCAATTGTAAATTTTTGGTGAAACAATAATTATATTACGTTCCGCTTTTACTTTTCAATATAACCTTTTGTGGTGTTTGGGTAAATATTCATTGATCGCCAGGATTTTGCGTTGTTTTAGAAATTATGAAAAAAAGTGAACTTCTCACGAAACATTTATATGCATTAATTGTCTTAAATTTATAGTAAATTTGTCGTGAAACAAAAAAAATTGTCGCGCCACCCGCTTTCCTGAAAAGGGTATGTAATGCTAAGTTGAGTCTCAATTTAGCACTACCACCCCAGAAAAAATTAAAATTTTTAAAAACTAATCTATGGAATAATTGTTGTAAATTTGTCGTGAAAAGACAAATTTTCTCGCGCCACCCGTTTTCCTGAAAAGGGGGTGTAATGCTAAGTTGAGTCTCAACTTAGCACTACCACCCCAGAAAAAATTTAAATTTTTAAAAACTAATAAATGTATTAATTGTTTTTCAGGAAAACGGGTGGCGCGACAAATTTTTTTCTTTCACGACAAATTTAAGACAAATTTACGACAATTATTCCATAGATTAGTTTTTAAAAATTTTAATTTTTTTCTGGGGTGGTAATGCTAAGTTGAGACTCAACTTAGCATTACATACCGTTTTCAGGAAAACGAGTGTCGCGACAATTTTTTTTCTTTCACGACAAATTTACGACAAATTCACGACAATTAATACATTTATTAGTTTTAAAAATTTTAATTTTTTCTGGGGTGGTAGTGCTAAGTTGAGACTTAACTTAGCATTACACCCCCTTTTCAGGAAAACGGGTGGCGCGAGAAAATTTTTCTTTTCACGACAAATTTACGACAAATTTACAACAATTATTCCATAGATTAGTTTTTGAAAATTTTAATTTTTTCTGGGGTGGTAGTGCTAAATTGAGACTCAACTTAGCATTACATACCCTTTTCAGGAAAGCGGGTGGCGCGACAATTTTTTTTGTTTCACGACAAATTTACTACAAATTTAAGACAATTAATGCAGTTAAATGTTTCGTGAGAAGTTCACTTTTTTTCATAATTTCTAAAACAACGCAAAATCCTGGCGATCAATGAATATTTACACAAACACCACAAAAGGTTATATTGACAAGTAAAAGCGGAACGTAATATAATGATTGTTTCACCAAAAATTTACAATTGCGCGACAAGATTAAATATACTACATCTTCGTATTGTAAAAAAGCTTAAAGATCACTAAGATTTAGCTGGGAAATCAATCAAAATTGCTCACTGCCCGTTTTCGGGAAAACGGATGGGGAGTCAATTGTTTTTCTTTTACGACAAATTTACGACAAATTCACGACAATTAATGCATTTATTAGTTTTTGAAAATTTTAATTTTTTCTGGGGTGGTAGTGCTAAGTTGAGACTCAACTTAGCATTACATACCCTTTTCAGGAAAACGGGTGGCGCGACAAATTTTTTTTCTGTCACGACAAATTTACGACAAATTCACGACAATTAATGCATATATTGCGAATATCCAATTCTTAAGTGGTAATGCTAAGTTTATAGAGGTCAGTTTTTACCTCACAACATTGCGATTTCTACTGGGGATTTTATCTGGTAATATTTTTATTGTTTCTTATAAATGTCTAAATAAAAAAATGTTAGATTTATCAATCTGCGCGATGGCGCTCTATATGCAATTATTTATTTTAGCAGGACATGTTTTTTAAAAAGAGTACCGTTTTCAACGTTACAAAAATAACAATCAAGTTTCCGATCGGGTTACATTTATAAAATTTGTGCAAGTATCAAAAGAAGTATTATGGTTGACAAGCAAACTTATATAATTACCTGAAATTTTGCACATATGTCAAAATATCGCAATTTTTTCTTGTAAAGGTGCCACAATCGACTTTTTTTAAATACTTAATGCAATATGGCCAAACGCTCACTGAACTTAACGAAATAAGAACAAAGTTCATCTTCTTCCATTTTTTGGTTATGCTCGGGCTGAATTAAGCTTGTAAAAGCAGAAACGCTTGAGTCTTCCAATTACCTTTATCCGAGGGGTGGCTCGATCGCCGATTTTTGTACACCAAAAGGAAATACCTACGGTGTTTCCTGGTATTTCCCCAAGTAACATTTCTTTATTTATAGCAGAAGCTAAAAGGTTGCCAGCGCCTTTCCTTAAAACCATTAGTTTCAATGTTTGGTCGCTAGCACGTTCCCATTACCCTTATATACCCCTTAGACCTCCTAAATGGGACTCCCCAATTGGTGGTGGCAACCTATGTATTAAACTCATTATAAAACCATAAGAAATAAACGCTAGCTTCGCCCTCTAGCGGTTCCACCAGTATAGAACCTTTTAGAGCCTAAAGCTATTATGCCAGGTTCTAAAAGCAACTCAGAAACGTCCTCTATCCTAGAAATAAAATTTCGGACTTCCATTGTCTTTATTTATTTTAAAACACGACGTTTCGGTTAGTAAGTATCTCTAACCGTTATCAAGTGTGAACTAAACAATCTAGTCTCTAGGCTACTACTTATACTACTTGGTGTGCAGTCAGGTGTGACGGCCCGCCCCCTTTTTTAATCCTAAGACGCCTGTTTTCCTTAAGGAGTGGTTTCCATATGTTTGGTATGTCCGTGCTTGGTTGACTGAAAACTTCTTTATTCTGCATTATATACGCAGCTTCAATAAACTTTCGTTTTCGCCAATGCGACTCCTTATGTAAAACTTTAGCTTCTGACCACTGAATCCTGTGATCATTTGACCAAGCATGATCTGCTAAACCGGATTTTTCAATATCCCCTAATTGGGTACTTTTTAGATGTTCATTTACTCTAACCTGAAGAGGGCGTTTCGTTTCACCTACATATGATTTACCACACTCACACGGGATTTGGTAAATACATTCCTTATTATTTGAGGGATTGTCTGGTTTTGTTTTAGTTACAAAACTTCTTATCGTATTTCCCGAAGAAAATACTGTTTTTATATTATAGTGTTTAGCTATTCGTCTTATGTTTTCTGAAATCCCTTGAACATATGGAATGTTAATAACACCTAACGGATTATTATTTTGAGAATTTGGTACATTTAGTTTGTTTTTAATTTTAAATATCGTTGAGTTTATTAATTTCTCGGAATAACCATTCTGTTGTAAGTCCTTTTTAATGTTGTTAATTTCTGTGGTTAATTCTTCATTATTACTACAAATATTTACGGCTCTTAAATACAAACTTCTTATAACTCCTTGTTTTGTTGCAACAGAATGATTAGACTTAAAATTTAGGTACTGTCCCGTGTGTGTAGGTTTCCTATATACAGTGGTTTGAATGTTTCTGTCTAATCGTTTGACAAGAACATCCAAAAAAGGTAAGGCCGAATCTTTTTCAATTTCCATGGTGCACTTGATTGTTGGTCGAATACCGTTTAAATGGTGTAGAAAATTTTGTAGTTCGTCATCATTTTCCGGCCATATAATAAATGTGTCATCCATGTATCGTAGCCATAGTTTTGGTTTGACTCTTGCTGTGTTGATCGCATGGCCCTCGAACCACTCCATGTAGATGTTTGCTACCACTGGCGAAAGAGATGAACCCATTGGGAGTCCGTCATTTTGCGCGTAAAACTTATCTTTCACTTGAAAGTAAGAGTTACGGAGACAGAGCTCCAAAAGATCCATCACCCCCTCCACCGATAGCGTTGTTCTCTCGTGAAGTGTATCATCAGTTTGTAATTTGTTTTTAATGATACTGAGTGACTCATTTATTGGCACGTTGGTGTAGAGACTTTCTACATCAAAACTTACAAATCTATCGCCGGGATCTAATTCGATACCTTTTAAAACCTCCACAAAATGTTCCGAGTTTTTGACAAAAGATTCGGACTTACCCTGTAGTGGTTGAATTATGTCCAACAAAAACCTCGACAAAGTGCTGGTCGGTGAGTCCCTGGAGCTGGTAATTGGTCGCAGTGGTATATCCTTCTTATGGATCTTTGGTAATCCATAAAAATGTGGTGCCTTACTGTGGTGTGGAGTCAGGCGGGATCTAGCAGCGTCCGGGATATTTTCAGCATACTTCTTCAAAGTCCTGTAGATGCGTCCTTCTATGGTGGTGGTTGGGTCTTTGGGTAGTTGCTTGTAGTCTCCTTTCTCCAGAACTTCTTGGATCTTTTTGTCGTAAGTCTCGACATCCATGATCACCGTTGCGTTTCCTTTGTCGGCCGGTAGAATCTTGATTGATCTGTCAGCCTGCAGGTTCTTGATTGCCCGTTGTTCTTGACTGGTGATGTTTGTCTTTTGTTGCTTCTTTCTGTCCAACGTTGTTCTTACTTTATGGCGAACCTCATCAGCTTCGGGTTGAGGTAGACTAACGGTCTCTATTGCTGCAATAATTTCCAGTGTCGGTGTCTGTGCCGGTGCAATGGCGAACTTAAGTCCCTTACTGAGTACCAATTCTTCGTTGATGCTCAGAGTCCTTTTGGAGATGTTCACTATAGTGCTTGGTGTTGTTGAGTCTCTTCTATCTTGAGTACGTGTCTGTAGTTTCTTGAGTTTTTCTCGGTGAGTTGATCGTATCTTCTGTCGTTCTCTGTTGCACGTACTGTCAATTTTACTCAGTATCGGTTCGTAGTCTTCCTCCCATGTATGTCGTCTAATTTCGTCAAATCGCTCCTCCATGTCGGCGTTGAAGTTGGCTTTTCTCCATCGATGGTAACTGATTTGGGATCGGATTAGTGCTTGGCTTGTCCTCTCTAAGATCTTCTTCGTTCTCACTCCCGGAAAGTTGGCTTTTAGGCGGAAACCAACCGGAATGACACCACTGTCGCGCGCCTCGCACAAGAATGAAATGTGTTCTTCTTCCTTTATCACTTTAAGTTTGGTCTTCTCGTAGCCTCTGAATAGATTGTTGATTCCGGGTCCGTACCGTTCTTCAACTCTTTGTTTGAAACTCGTAGACAATGATTGTGTAGAAATAAAATTTCGGACTTCCATTGTCTTTATTTATTTTAAAACACGACGTTTCGGTTAGTAAGTATCTCTAACCGTTATCAAGTGTGAACTAAGCAATGTAGTCTCTAGGCTACTACTTATACTACTTGGTGTGCAGTCAGGTGTGACGGCCCGCCCCCTTTTTTGAGTGTGGTAAATCATATGTAGGTGAAACGAAACGCCCTCTTCAGGTTAGAGTAAATGAACATCTAAAAAGTACCCAATTAGGGGATATTGAAAAATCCGGTTTAGCAGATCATGCTTGGTCAAATGATCACAGGGTTCAGTGGTCAGAAGCTAAAGTTTTACATAAGGAGTCGCATTGGCGAAAACGAAAGTTTATTGAAGCTGCGTATATAATGCAGAATAAAGAAGTTTTCAGTCAACCAAGCACGGACATACCAAACATATGGAAACCACTCCTTAAGGAAAACAGGCGTCTTAGGATTAAAAAAGGGGGCGGGCCGTCACACCTGACTGCACACCAAGTAGTATAAGTAGTAGCCTAGAGACTAGATTGTTTAGTTCACACTTGATAACGGTTAGAGATACTTACTAACCGAAACGTCGTGTTTTAAAATAAATAAAGACAATGGAAGTCCGAAATTTTATTTCTACACAATCATTGTCTACGAGTTTCAAACAAAGAGTTGAAGAACGGTACGGACCCGGAATCAACAATCTATTCAGAGGCTACGAGAAGACCAAACTTAAAGTGATAAAGGAAGAAGAACACATTTCATTCTTGTGCGAGGCGCGCGACAGTGGTGTCATTCCGGTTGGTTTCCGCCTAAAAGCCAACTTTCCGGGAGTGAGAACGAAGAAGATCTTAGAGAGGACAAGCCAAGCACGAATCCGATCCCAAATCAGTTACCATCGATGGAGAAAAGCCAACTTCAACGCCGACATGGAGGAGCGATTTGACGAAATTAGACGACATACATGGGAGGAAGACTACGAACCGATACTGAGTAAAATTGACAGTACGTGCAACAGAGAACGACAGAAGATACGATCAACTCACCGAGAAAAACTCAAGAAACTACAGACACGTACTCAAGATAGAAGAGACTCAACAACACCAAGCACTATAGTGAACATCTCCAAAAGGACTCTGAGCATCAACGAAGAATTGGTACTCAGTAAGGGACTTAAGTTCGCCATTGCACCGGCACAGACACCGACACTGGAAATTATTGCAGCAATAGAGACCGTTAGTCTACCTCAACCCGAAGCTGATGAGTTTCGCCATAAAGTAAGAACAACGTTGGACAGAAAGAAGCAACAAAAGACAAACATCACCAGTCAAGAACAACGGGCAATCAAGAACCTGCAGGCTGACAGATCAATCAAGATTCTACCGGCCGACAAAGGAAACGCAACGGTGATCATGGATGTCGAGACTTACGACAAAAAGATCCAAGAAGTTCTGGAGAAAGGAGACTACAAGCAACTACCCAAAGACCCAACCACCACCATAGAAGGACGCATCTACAGGACTTTGAAGAAGTATGCTGAAAATATCCCGGACGCTGCTAGATCCCGCCTGACTCCACATCACAGTAAGGCACCACATTTTTATGGATTACCAAAGATCCATAAGAAGGATATACCACTGCGACCAATTACCAGCTCCAGGGACTCACCGACCAGCACTTTGTCGAGGTTTTTGTTGGACATAATTCAACCACTACAGGGTAAGTCCGAATCTTTTGTCAAAAACTCGGAACATTTTGTGGAGGTTTTAAAAGGTATCGAATTAGATCCCGGCGATAGATTTGTAAGTTTTGATGTAGAAAGTCTCTACACCAACGTGCCAATAAATGAGTCACTCAGTATCATTAAAAACAAATTACAAACTGATGATACACTTCACGAGAGAACAACGCTATCGGTGGAGGGGGTGATGGATCTTTTGGAGCTCTGTCTCCGTAACTCTTACTTTCAAGTGAAAGATAAGTTTTACGCGCAAAATGACGGACTCCCAATGGGTTCATCTCTTTCGCCAGTGGTAGCAAACATCTACATGGAGTGGTTCGAGGGCCATGCGATCAACACAGCAAGAGTCAAACCAAAACTATGGCTACGATACATGGATGACACATTTATTATATGGCCGGAAAATGATGACGAACTACAAAATTTTCTACACCATTTAAACGGTATTCGACCAACAATCAAGTGCACCATGGAAATTGAAAAAGATTCGGCCTTACCTTTTTTGGATGTTCTTGTCAAACGATTAGACAGAAACATTCAAACCACTGTATATAGGAAACCTACACACACGGGACAGTACCTAAATTTTAAGTCTAATCATTCTGTTGCAACAAAACAAGGAGTTATAAGAAGTTTGTATTTAAGAGCCGTAAATATTTGTAGTAATAATGAAGAATTAACCACAGAAATTAACAACATTAAAAAGGACTTACAACAGAATGGTTATTCCGAGAAATTAATAAACTCAACGATATTTAAAATTAAAAACAAACTAAATGTACCAAATTCTCAAAATAATAATCCGTTAGGTGTTATTAACATTCCATATGTTCAAGGGATTTCAGAAAACATAAGACGAATAGCTAAACACTATAATATAAAAACAGTATTTTCTTCGGGAAATACGATAAGAAGTTTTGTAACTAAAACAAAACCAGACAATCCCTCAAATAATAAGGAATGTATTTACCAAATCCCGTGTGAGTGTGGTAAATCATATGTAGGTGAAACGAAACGCCCTCTTCAGGTTAGAGTAAATGAACATCTAAAAAGTACCCAATTAGGGGATATTGAAAAATCCGGTTTAGCAGATCATGCTTGGTCAAATGATCACAGGATTCAGTGGTCAGAAGCTAAAGTTTTACATAAGGAGTCGCATTGGCGAAAACGAAAGTTTATTGAAGCTGCGTATATAATGCAGAATAAAGAAGTTTTCAGTCAACCAAGCACGGACATACCAAACATATGGAAACCACTCCTTAAGGAAAACAGGCGTCTTAGGATTAAAAAAGGGGGCGGGCGTCACACCTGACTGCACACCAAGTAGTATAAGTAGTAGCCTAGAGACTAGATTGTTTAGTTCACACTTGATAACGGTTAGAGATACTTACTAACCGAAACGTCGTGTTTTAAAATAAATAAAGACAATGGAAGTCCGAAATTTTATTTCTACACAATCATTGTCTACGAGTTTCAAACAAAGAGTCCTCTATCCTGTTATAAAACTAGATTTGGTAATTTGGTATCCTAGCAATTCTGTTGAATACCATAATACCTTTAGAGTAAAGAATTTTTCCTATAAAAGCTTTAGCGATATTTTAGATTCACAATGGCTATATAAAATAATTTAGGTCATAAAATTGCCAAAAATGTCAGAGTCCCGAAATTATTGTATCACATAAAAATATACCTATATATGAGGAGTTTTTCGTTTTGTGGATCATCAAATTGCCTGCCAGACTTATTTTTCTGATAAAATCGTATCTGAAAAGCTCTCAAAACAAGCGCGCCAGCTCACAAATGCTTTTTAATAGTTTTTTGATAACTGAATAACAAATATTTAAAATAAAAAAAATTAATTTACACTATTCACCAATAAAAAAGTCTGTTTGGTTTACATAAATCAAAATTAAAGTAAAATTATTGTTAAAAAACACTGCTAAAACGACTAGATAAATATTTTCTGTTTACAATATTTTTAAAATAATTCTATATACGCCATTATCGTTTTATAGTGGTAACTTGGTTTTATTTGTTACTCTATCGCAACAAGGATTTTTGAGTGCGCTTATGAAACCAATAAAAAAGAGAAGGTAAACATAGTGAACATAACCTCACTTAAATCTTTTGTATTTGTTTTTTAAAGTGTTGTGTTAAATTTAAATGTTTTTTATCTTGCAATTTGCACACAATCAGGAGGGCCAGTGCAATGATATCCGTTGTGCCTGCAGGTTGGAGGGAAACCTCTTATATTGGCCGTTTAAACAGGCCTTATCTAGGCTTGGGTGCCCTACCCAGGAGGATAATAAATAATCAATCTTGCAATAGGTAGGTACCAATCTGTACTAGTACTAGTAAAAACTAAAATACGAAAGTATTTATTTACTTCTGTTAGAACCCTTATGGAAACAAAGTTTTATATGACCGCCTATTTAAATAATATTTAATATGCAGCTATGGGTAACCATAAATACAAAAGAATTAAGTTTACCTTTAAGCCTTCCTTTTAAAACCTGTTTAAAATGCCTAAAAGTAATGGCAAAAACCAAAAGTCTAAAGTTTATATTTACCACTCTTAAAAACCTAAAGGTTCTATATGGCCGCCTATATAATCATATTTACTATTAAACTACTGGTAACTACAAAAACAAAAGGATATAAGATAACCTTTTAGCTCTATTATAAAACACTTTTGTTATGACCTAAAGTAATGAAAAAAACTAAAAGACCAAAGTTCATATTTATTTCTTTTTAAAAACTTTAGGTAAAAGGGTTTTATAAGACCATCTTTATAAATCAGAAATCAATAAAACCAAAAGTATCTAAAAGGAACAGAAGAACACTTTTTGGTTGTATAACACCTCTTTAGGTAATTGGCAATATAAATTACCTTTTTATAGCCAAATTGATCCTAAAAGCCATAACAGCACCCTCTAAATAACCTTGGAACCAAATTAATAAAACCTTGAGTGGTAATAATGTTACTTGGGTCCCAGTATTTCCTCGAATTTCAATGGTATTTTCTAGTATTTCTCAAGCAATAGTGTTTCCTAGTATTTCCAATGGTATTTCTTAGTATATTTCCCGGTACTTCCCAAGTATTTCCTGGTATTTCCCCTAACCTGTACAGCGTGTCCCATTTTCGATGGGATTAAATGGGAAACTCGTTTATTATTAAAGATATTGATTTTCTGATTGCACCTTACCGTGCTCTTTTTTTGAGCCCTTAAAAATGGCGTAATCAGATTTTTGCTATACCCCGTAGTTTCGCTAATATTGAAAAAATTGTGTTTTAAATAATCCCTTGTATCTCGCTTATTTTGCGAGATATTTTTATTCTGTAAAAACCTTTTCATGCAACTTTTTTAGAAGAAAATAATGGCGTTGTCAACTTTTTAAAATATTGTTTAATTTTTGAGATATGGTATTTATCATAAAAATATTAAATACGGACCTGGATTTTTTTTATTACTATTTTGATTGGTTTCATGCCAGAATTATCATAAAATAATAAAATGTTAAAAATTTTTTGTTTTAACGTAAAAAAAAATTAATATTTAAAAAAAAATTAGTCCGAACCTGGATATTTTTAACATAAATATAAATTAAAAATTGCTAGAATAACAATTTCTAGTTTAACTGTTTTGATACTTAGCATATTAAAATGGTTTTACGTTAATTTACAGATTTATTTGAAACAAAGTCTACGAAAAATACAAAAAAAACAAATTATAAAAAATAACTAATTTTTCTGATTACCATTATGTGTAAGACATTGTTGGCATTTTTGAGTAATTTTTCATAAAAATATTTCTGCCATTTAAATATTGGGATTTTGTTGCTTGAATGAAGCAGTCAAACATATGACATTTCGATTTCTAGGCAGTTTTTTTACATAATTGTAAGCCATTCACAAAAATGACAAGTAAAATGACAATGTCAATTCCACGCTTTTGTTTTGTAAATTTCACGACCTGCTGTGCTACCATCAAATAATTAGTATGATATTATTTTTGTAACTTTTTAACGTTTTTGACTTTATTTATAAATCTTTTAATATCATTTCAAAACAGATAAACTAAAAATCGTTCAACTAGTGTGTCTTGCAATTTTTAATTTATAATTACGTTGGAAATTTCCAGGTTCGGACTATAATTTTTTTTTTCAAATATTGAATAGTTTGTTTTAACCTTAAATCAAAAAAATATTAAAGTTTTATCATTTTAAGGTAATAACAGCATGGAACCAATGAAAGTAGTAATAAAAAAAATCCAGGTCCGTATTTAATTTTTTTATGATAAATACCATATCTCAAGAACTAAACAATATTTTAAAAAATTGACAACGTCATTATTTTGCTCTAAAAAAGTTGCCATAGAAAGGTTTTTACAGAATAAAAATGTCTTGCAAAATAAGCGAGATACAAGGAATTAATTAAAATGCAATTTTTTCAAAAACTCCCTGTATTAGCGAAACCACGGGGTATAGCAAAAATCTGATTACACCATTTTAAAGGGCTCCAAAAAAGAGCACGGTAAGGTGCAATCAGAAAATCGATATCTTTAATAATAACCGAGTTTCCCATTTAATCCCATCGAAAATGGGACACGCTGTACACCAAAGGGAAATACCGAGCCACCCCTCGCCTTTATCTTTGAGGATTTGCACATCTATAAAAATATTTAAAAATAGAAAAAGTATTTTTTTACCCAAATTTAGATTTATTATTTTAAAAAAAACAGCTATGTAAGAATTTATTTGCAGTAGTGGCATAAAACTCTTAAAACATAATTAATTAAATAAATGCATTAGCGGGCGCGCTGCAGAACGAAGTACCGCAAAATGATACGTTTTGGAATAATGTCAGTTTCAATACGTATTGAAGGCTGTATTGACCGAGGGGTGGCTCGGTTCGGTTGGTGTACAGGTTACGTGAAATACCAGGAAATACTTGGGAAGTACTGGGAAATATGCTAGGAAATACCGGGAAGTGCTTGGGAAATACTAGGAAATACCATTGAAAATTGAGGAATACTGGGAAATACCAGAAAATACCGTAGGTATTTTACCGTAGGTATTTCCCTTTGGTGTACGAAAATCGGCGATCGAGCTACTTCTCGGTATTGACCGTTTAGTCTATTGATAGAAATTTTTATTGAAGTGTATTGATAGAAACAATATTGATGCTCATATTGACGTTTATGAGGTATATTGATGAACGTTGATCAATATTTGCATCAGTTTTGTTCCAGATTCCGAGCACAACCATCAGTCAAAATTACTCATCTTATTGATAGAGTTCGGTATATTGAATCTACATTGAAGCGGATTGATGAGACTTCAATACTTATTGAAGCTTGATTCAGCCCGATCATAACCAAAAAATGCAAGAAAATGAACTTTGTTCTTATTTCTTTAAGTTCAGCGAGCGTTTGGCCATATTGCATTAAGTATTTTAAGCACCATTACAAGAAAAAATGGCTATTATGACATATGTGCAAAATTTCAGGTAATTATATAAGTTTGCTTGTCAACCATAATACTTCGTTTGTTAATTGTACCAAATTTTATAAATGTTACCCGATCGGGAACTTGATTGTTATTTTTGAAACGTTGAAAACGGTAAAAAGTACTCTTTTTTAAAAAACATGGCCTGCAAAAATAAATAATATAACATTTTTTTATTTAGAAATTTATAAGAAACAACAAAAATATTACCAGATAAAATCCACAGTAGAAATGGCTATGTTATGAGGTAAAAACTGACAAAATTTAAATAAAGTCAAAAGACACCAAATAGGCATTTTCAAGATTTCTGATTATTTGTGTGGCTTATCCTTGTATCTAGAATTTTTTTAAAAATTTTTTGTGAAAGCGCCGTAAACCTGCTATAAATTTTTGCTTAATTCATTTAAATAATTTAAAAGGTTTTTAAAAAAATTTGATTAATCCGAGTCAATACAATATCTTCAAGAAAATGCGATTTTGCTCTGTTTTTGTCACCATAAAAACTTATCGTATTGCCCCTGTAGCATATTTAATTTTTTTTTAATGATTTTTTAGTGGTAGAGTGATTCCAAAAACTTTTTCTGGTAAACCGTATTATTTGTTTTTTGTTTTCTGCTTTTGAGAATTAAAAAACAAAAAAATATTTTTTTAATAAAATCGCAAATTTTTTAGGAAAACTAAATACTTGCTCATATTTTTCCTTAATGTCAAAAAAAATTGTCATGCTGTAATACATTGTATTATTAGAAATTTTAACAGCTTTAAAAAAATATATTCAGGATATACAGGGTGGTCCCAATTGTGAAGAAATTTAATAAATAAGAAACTTATGTTTGTACGAATCTCGTACATCAGTAAATTACCTCTGCGCCACAAAAAAGCTAACAAAAAACTTAACGAAGTATGTTCTTGGAACCGTGGAAGGGCAGTGGCGCACCCAGGAATGTGTCTTGGGGGGGGGGCCCGACAGCTACAAAGCGCGCCCTCAAAAAACTTGCGACCAAAAAAAAAAAAAAATGCCACTGCTTGGGGTTGGGGGGGGGGGCCCGAAGCCTCCTGATGTCAAATTTTAAGGTATTTTTCGTGTTTTATCATCAAATATGTAGAAAATATATTAAAAAATCTATGGCTTGGGGGGGGGGCCCGGGCCCCGGGGCCCCCCCTGGGTGCGCCCATGAAGGGTACTGTATATGTGTACAAAATTTGGTAAAGAAGGACGATTGTTTGGAAATCCTACATTTTTGCCTGGTCTAAAATAGGTTTAGTCAAGAAAAAGTTTGGATTAAATTTCTTTAAGATGGACAAAAACATGAACCAAAGAATAAAGCCTATTCCTACATTAAGGTGGACAGTAAAAAGGCCACCGAAGAAAGCAGCTTTCAGAGTACCGAAAATGATGCAATAAACAGAATGTAGAAAATTTCAAAAGGTATTTGGTTTACATCCTAAAGAAGTCTAGAAAGTTAAATGCTTCCTATGGAGGCAATATTTTATGCCAAAGGACACAATAATAATTTAAACCAACCAAGTCATCTGCAAAGTACAGTAAACTTACGGCAAGCTGGAAGCAACAGAAGAACCGTAATCGTGTATCTTGATAGCTATTTGCTTTTTGTATTCTAATAAAATAAAATGATCGAAAACACCTATATTTGGCCTTTATAGTTTTAAAGAAGTTACTTTTAATCACTGGGGATAAAAAATACTACCTTAGTCCCTGAAAAAAAAGGATTAAACGTACTCTTTTATTCCCTAGAGTGCATAAAGAAAAATATAATAGTTTTCTATATTTTATAATATATCGTCACCCTAATTCTGAAACGTCACAACCCAACTCAAAAAAATTTTTATAGGAATAAGAAAAGTTAGAAGCAAATTACATAGCGTAAGCATTATGCGACTTTTTTTTTTTGGTTGCGAGGATTTAGCAGCATATAGAATTTTCATTTTTTTGTGGGATACGTCAGAATTAGGGTATCGATATATAAAACATGTCAACTAATTTTTGGTTTCTTGCGCTGCGTGGGTCCTAACACATATTGCAATCATAAAATTTATTTGGATAGTCTAAATATATATACCGGGTGTGATAGACAGTTCTCTACGCAATATTTGTAAACCATTTTATTTTTTTGAACACAAAGAAAGCTACGCTCCTGAGAGTTGTCAGATTCGTCATAAAACCAAAAATATTTAGCTGTCGTGTCGCTACCCAAAGGAGACCCTACGTCTTCGTGATGCAGTGACCCTAAACTATAATCGATGTTTGATCCATCAAACAACGCTATAATATAACATCAAACTTGGCACCATGGAGAGTTAATTATAGAATCGACGAATTTCCGATTCGACTTTTTTACGGTTCGAGCTTTTTACGTTTCGACATAATTACGTTTCGATGATTTTGCATCTCTTCTCCATTGCGTATCGTGCGTTTAATTTTCGACTTTTTTACGTTTCGACATTTTTACGGATCGACGATATTACGATTCGATTAAATTATTTTCGACTATATTATTTTCGACAATTTTACGGTTGGACAAAATTACGTTTTGCTTGAATTGCTTTTTTACTTTTTGACGGTTCGAGCTTTTTACGTTTCGACTTAACTCCGTTTCTATCATTTTACGATTCGATGCTTTTACGTTTCGACATTTTTACGGATCGAGAAAATTACGATTCGTCTAAATTATTTTCGACTATATTATTTTCGACAATTCTACGGATCGACAAAATTACGTTTCATTTAAACTATTTTCGTCAATTCTATTTTCGATTGTTTTATTTATCATCAAATTACTGTTCGACATAATTATATTCGACATTTTTATAGACACCCAACACAATTTGTTTAAAAAAACGTACTTCTATGGTAAAGAAGTCCTTGACCTTCTTTGTTTCGTCCATAGACAACTCCATTTCCTTTTTTGTTTCATTTTTCTCTTACTTGTATTTCTTTTTTAAACCAATGCGAGGGAGAAATGTTTTATCTTGTATGTTAGTAAAACGGAGGAATTAGGTAACATGCCGCATTGGTATACGCCCGCTTAGAGCATCTTATTTCGTTACCTACGGTCCCTAGAATTCTAGGGACCGTGTTCGTTAGCTTTTCTATTTCTTTTTTAAACCAATTTAATAGAAAGAGATAAGACTGTTATTGGTGCAAAAAACGAAGCAAAAAGACACAGGACCATATTTGAGACAGCTCCTTTGGCCCCTTTACTATTTTGTATATGGTCAAATGCGGCGTTGCAAAACATTTTATTTAAATTTCTGTATAGTTTTTCTTTTTTTTTTTTTAATTTAATTACAGATTTTTAGACAAAGTTAACTCTTAACATACTTTAAAATGATGCGGGAGTGTATTTTATGTATAAAACTAGTCCATCTAAATCCCGAAAATTATAGTATTCATAACCTGTTTGACCTTTAAAACAAAGCAAAGACCACCCACATAGCACAAAAATGACATCAACGTTAAATTCACGTGACAAAAATAACAAAGTTTTTTTTACTTGAAAACAACCTCATAGCATGTAATATTTATTTTGTTAAGTCTACATGCTTAAAGATAACTTAAAAACATGGAGAAATCAAGCTATAAAAATGTACTTTTTACTGAAGTTTCTGGTGCTATGTATATAACGTGTTTTTTACATTCGTTATTTTCATGTACCAAATTCACACTTAAAAAGTCCTCCACAACATGTTCTAAAACGCCACTAGATTAAGACTTCTCAAACCTACTAACTTTCTGCGACTTTTTTGGTCACCTTTAAGACAATTTTAAAGATGGCGCTCAAGGCAAGACATAATATCTATATACATTATTTTTTTTTTAAAAGCTAAACAAAATTTTTGAACAGTAAACACTTTCACAGAATATTAATGTGTCTTTATCAGGTTAATATCAGATGCGTCGTGATCGTGGATCAGGGATCAGTCCCTTAACAGGGTTTTGGAGTTTAGAGGCCAAAACACTGCCTGATAGATTTCGTCAAAGTGAAAAATTCCGACTATAGGTGGCGATGCTGCTAGTAAAATCTCAAAATTATTCGGTAGAAAAGCCATGCACTTCGCGTTTTAAAATTCGTGGAGAAAAGGCGTGATTCTAATGTGATTTTAACGTTGATAAAAATCACTTAAAACTATCGCATTGTTGTTTTAATTTGTTAAAGGCGTTATTAAAACGCAGTTTTTAGCAACGTTATTTTTTATAACGTTAATGAATGACCTATTAAGCTTGTTTTCATATATGAAATAAACGTTTTTTTCTAGCAGCTTTTGAAATCAACGTTTTTTTTCTCACGCCTTTTTTACGTGTTAAACACGTAATTGTGCTATGCGGGCAGTGCCGTAGAAATCAATATAAAATCATAAAAATAATTATTAGGCTACAATAAGGATAATTATTTATTTGTATTAAGTGTTTTTAACATAAATTTAGTTAAACAAATGAACAGGGTGTCCCAAATTTTGGAGGTTTTGATACTTTTAACTAAGCTGCAAGCCCTGATTTTCAACAGATAATGTAAACAAAGGTATCTTATTAATATGACAAGGATTTTTTTACCTCCTAGGTATATCTACCTTTTTATTTAACCTTCCCTTCGGTGTAAATAGTTTATTTTTTAATTTTTTATGAACCTTTATTATTTTTGTTCGTAAGGTTGGATCAAGTCAATTTTTTAGGTTGAATTAGTAATTTTTGAACCTACTCTGAATTTTCAAGGTTGTCCAACCCAAACATCTACTACTACTACTATGTCGGTTTAGAACGTTTTTCTACGTTGTCCGACGCCTATTCTCCACCTCCTTCGATCCTGACAGTCATCTTCCATCAGGTTTTTTTGACTCATTGATCTTTGGATTAGGACGCCCTGTTTTTCTGCGCCCTATTGGTTGCCATTCTAGGACCTGCTTTGGTAATCTTCCGTCGCTCATCCGTTGTACATGGCCGTACCATATCAGTTGCCTTTTAGTGATGTCATCCGTTATGCTTCCCTCGATTCCCATTCTTTCTTTTATGATCTCATTTCTTATATGATCTGTTCTAGATATTCTCATTGATCTTCTTATTGCATCCATTTGGACACTTTCCATTTTTGCTTTGTATTTTTCTTTTACGCGACAAGTCTCTATTCCATACAACAGCGTGCTTTTCACCATTGTTTCATATATGTTAAATTTTACATTCTTTTTTATCTCTCTGCTCCATAAAATACACACCTTTTTTGCTTTTACTATTTTTTTTCCAGTTCTTTATAGTCTGTTCCTGTCTTATCAAATGTGACACCCAAGTATACATACTCATTCACTTGATTCGTTTCCAATACATAAGTACTTTGTCTTGTCCATGTTCACTGTCAACCCCCACTTTTGGTATTCTTCTGTTAACTTTCTCATCATATACTCCATGTCTTCTTTATCATTAGCTACAATTACTTGGTCGTCAGCAAACTGTAGTGTGTATATGGTAAATCGGTCGTTAAGTTGCATTCCCATGCCGTGTACTTTGCGTTTCCAGTATTTTTAGAGCCACTGCGATATATATTTTAAAAAGAGTTGGAGCGATACAGCATCCCTGTCTTAAGCCTTGAAAGTCGATTTCCAATTTTAATTTTAGATTTTGACCCTTTGTATAGTTCTTTTATCGCTTTTATGTATGTATGATTGATATTAGTCTGCTCTAACACTGTCTATAATTTTTCTACTGGAACGGTATCATATGCTTTTTGTAGGTCCACAAAGATAACATGAGTCTCTATATTTCTGGCGCTCCTTTTCTCAATTACTTGTTTAAGACAAAAAACATTATCACTACAAGATCTGCCTGCACGAAACCCACCTTGCTCTTCTTCTTCTTGTTCATGAAAATCATTCTCTATTAGATCTCTAAGAATCCTACCGTACAATCTACTTAGAGTACTGGTTACTGAAATTCCTCTGTAATTGTTGCAATTCAGTTTGTTTCCTTTTTTATGTATTGAGGATATGAATCCAATTTTCCAATCATCAGGTACTGGATCTCCGTTTATGCATTGACTGATAATATATGTGAGATTTTTGAGTAGATTTTCTGATCCGTAGTTGAGCATTTCAGCATATATTCCCCCAGGTCCGCTAGGTTTTCCGGATTTAAGCTTTTTAATACTATTCTTTATCATTTATTTTTCGATGAGTACTTCCTCTCCATGTACTTCTATGTCTCTCCTCAGAGAGATATTCGGGTCTCGTCTCCTGTAGCAGTCCCTTATAGTGTTCTGTTCATTGTTCTGGTTTGATGATCTGGATGTTTACTTTTTCTTTTGTTGGGTTTTTTACAGTAGAAATGAATTTCCATACTTCAGAACTCTGCCTACCTCCTACTTGTGTATTTATATCGTGGCATTTGCGCTCGAACATTTCATTCTTTTCTGTTGCGTATCAAATTTCTTAGCTGTCTTCTGGTATGCCTGTAGATTTCTAGGTCTCTTTGCTGGGCCATTTCAAGTATGTGCGTTTTTTCTCCTTGACCGTTTCCTGTATTTCCTCCGTCCACCACATCTTATTGTTATTGTTACGGGTTCACAACGACAAATTAAAACTCGCAATTGTTGAAAACGATACGTCAATTTATTTCGACAAATTATGTACAAAAACACGCACTTAAACTTACGAATAACTTGCTAATAATTCACTACTATAATCGGTCTATTAACTTCGTGTTAATATCTCACGACCACTACAGTACGTTGTCTGTGACTGACTCCGGTGCGCGACCCCGGCCCTATATATAGGATCGTCCATCTCTCTCGAACTTTCCGGTAGCCTTCGACGTCCGGAAAGTTCTCGTATTATTACGACCGCAAGTCACAGATAACGCAACTAAAACCTAGACTAAGAATACAACCCTAAGATAAATCAACCTAATACTACACCAAACCTAAATAAATTCCAATTATAAAATTTAAATAACTTAAATTTGTAACACTATCCTCCTCTTCAAGTTTGATCGTCTCGATCAATATTTCCCAGGTAAGGTTTTAGTCTGTCTAGATGAACAACTTTCATCTTGAACTTCGGGCTTCTCTGGATTCGGTAGACTACATCATTAATTCTCTTAACAACTTTATAAGGCCCTTCCCATGGTGGTGTCAACTTAGGTGATCTTCCTTTCTTGCGTTGAGGATTGGTTCGGTTCGGTTCGGTTCGGTTTTGACTTGACTTGATCATTCTCTTTGAACCCTGAAGAGTTTGCTTTCAGGTCATATCTCGCTTTTATGCGGTCACTGGCTATTTCTATTCACTCTCTAACCACTTCATGGATATCGTGCAGCTTTTGCCTTAAACGTTCGACATAGTCATTAACCTCTAAGTGTGCTTCTTCAGGTGAACCAAACATGATATCACATGGCAAACGCAGTTCTCTACCAAACAGGATACTAGATGGAGTAGCTCCTGTCGTATTGTGAATGGCGGTTCTACAGGTCATCAAAAACAATGGAATATATTGGTCCCAATCTGTTTGGTGCTCATCAACAACTTTGCAAAGATGTTCTTCTATTGTTTTATTAAATCTTTCAACCATGCCATCTGACTGCGGATGTAAAACAGTAGTCCGTGTTTTATGTATTCCTAAAAGGTCACAGAGATTCTGGAAGAGCTTTGATTCAAAGTTTCTTCCTTGATCTGAATGTAGTTCCAAAGGAATGCCAAATCGGCTGAAAACATCATTTACCAGAACTTCTGCAACTGTAGCGGCCTCTTGGTTAGGCAAAGCAAAAACTTCTGGCCATTTGCTAAAGTAATCCATGACAACAAGGATGTATTTGTTGCCCTTTTTAGTTTCTGGAAATGGTCCGGCCACATCAATAGCAATGCGTTCGAATGGCAGACCTACTTTATATTGTTTCATTTGACCTCTGGACCTTGTTTTGGGACCTTGGCTGGCTGCACAAGTCGAACATCGGCGGCACCAGTTTTTCACATCTTGAAAGTAATTGACCCAATAAAATCGGTTTCGAATTTTGTCCATGGTTTTATTTATGCCTAGGTGCGCGCCTGATTTTCCACCATGGCATTCGGTCATTATATTGTCTACCATGCTCCTAGGAACCACTACTTGATTAATCACAGTAAGGCCATCGGCACTTTCCCAGGCACGTTTAAGGATGTTTTCTTCTACTATCAGTGAATCCCATTGTGCCCACAGTGATTTGAATATCACCCCTTGGTTTGCGATATCTTGCCATGATGGTCGTGGCTTGTTCTCTTCTTTCAATCGCAAGATAGGTCCTACATCTTTGTCGTTAAGTTGTGTGGTTCTAATCGAAGCCGACATCCATTCTTCATCTGGTTCTAACTTTATCTGGCGCACGTAGGTAATTCCTTCTTTCTGGTCAATTTTCCTGCAATGTTTACAATCCTCAGGGCAAGGTCTTCTGGACAATGCATCTGCATTATTATGCACCCTTCCCGCTCGGTGCTTAATTTGATAATGGTATTGTTGTAGCTTTTCTATCCATCTCGCGACTTGCCCCTCAGGTTGTTTCTTTTTCATGAGCCACTGTAACGCAGCATGATCCGTTCTAATCAGAAACTCTTGTCCGTAGAGATATTTGTGAAAGTGATCTACGGATTTAACTATGGCTAGGAGCTCCTTTCTAGTAACACAATAATTTCTCTCTGGTTTGGATAGCTTCTTGCTGAAAAATTCGATGACCCGTTCTTCTCCATCTTGTACTTGGGAGAGTACGGCTCCTATGCCATCGTTGCTCGCATCAGTATCTAATATGAATTTTCCTTTTGGAATGGGATATGCAAGAATCGGACTAGAACATAATGCTGCTTTTAGTCTTCTAAATGCTTGGTCACATTCGGTATTCCATTTGTAAGAAGCTTTATCTTCTGTAAGTCTATGTAATGGAGACGCTATTTTGGCGAATCCTTCTACAAATCGTCTGTAGTATGTACACAGATCCAAAAAGCTTCTCAATTCATGTTTGTCACGAGGTTGAGGCCATTCTTTTATTGCTTGTAACTTCTTTTCGTCGGTATGGATGCCTTCTCGGGAAACGACGTGACCCAGGAACTCAACTTTTTCTTGGAACAGAAAACATTTCTTTGAGTTCAATTTAAGATTTGCGTTCCTGATTCTTGAGAATACTTCTCGTAAATTATCTAGATGATCTTGAAATGATTTCCCCATTACTATGACATCATCCAAATAGACTAGGCAGGTTTTCCAAGTAAGGCCTCGTAGAACGACTTCCATTAGTCTTTCAAATGTAGCTGGGGCATTGCACAGGCCAAATGGCATCACATTAAACTGATAAAGTCCACTTCCAGCAGAGAATGCAGTCTTCTCTTTATCTCTTTCAAAGATTCCTACTTGCCAATACCCACTTTTCAGGTCAAGGGTAGAAAACCAATATGATCCTGCCAATGTTGCTAATGTGTCGTCTATTCTTGGCAGTGGGTAACTATCTTTCTTGGTCACATCGTTAAGTTTCCTGTAGTCGACACAAAATCTAGTACTTCCATCCTTTTTAGTGACCAACACCACAGGAGATGACCAAGGACTTGATGACTCTTCAATAACACCGTCGCTGAGCATTTTATTAATGAGATTGTAAACTTCTTCAGGCTTGGCCATTGGTAGTCTTCTTGGGGGTTGTCTTATCGGTTGGGCATCGCCAGTGTTGATAGCATGTTGAATAAGGTTTGTGCATCCCGAACTACTCCTAGTTTCGAAGATATTACTTTGTTCTTCTATAAACTCTCTCACTTTACTAAATTCTTCTGGAGTGAGATGTTGCCAAGTTGACTCAAATTGCTGAAGTACCTCCATTGGTAACTTGCTTGTATCCTCGGAAGTTGGCTCTTCACATCTTGTTACTTTCTGTACTGGTTCAAATAATGCTACCACCTCCCCCTTATTAATTTTGACACTATTTGGGAAAATATTGGCGAATCTAATCGGGATGTCTTTATCGGTATTAACTAGTGATTTTGCAACGAGGTAGGTGTTGGGTGTGTTTTGTTGGCTTATGAGTCCGACGCCGCTTGATGTTTTACTTTCCAGCCTCCCAAAAATTATAGTCTCACTGTTACCGACTAGTCTTGTTGTGCATACTGCCACCACCTTAATTGGTTCTTTATTTATGTGACTATTTGACAAAATGAACTCTTCGTTCCCAAATCTTAGGGTATTAAGTTTATTATCAAACGCAAATCCATGTTTACTTATCGGGTCCATTCCCAAAATAAATTCGTCTTCTATGTCTGCAACTAATACCGAGTGGCGAATCTTCAACCTCCCCAGCTGTAGGTCTATGTCTGCCTGCCCCAACACGTCGGCGGATTCTCCAGTCACAGTCTTAAGTGTTATTTTCTTTTCTGTTGGTCGAATTTTATATCTCGTTGCAATTTTGAACTTAAGCAATGATATGGCAGCACCAGTGTCTACTGTTATATTAACTTTTCTTCCATTAATAAGTCCGTCGATGTTAAGACTGTCAGCAGTATGTTTTAAGCTCTTGATAGAGTAAATTTTGGGGGCTAAATTCCCATTAGCCAACACCCGCCCCTCTGCGTTGACTAGTTTTAGTTTTCCTGATCTCTTCTTCGGTACTCTGTCCCACTAGATGGTGAGCGAGACCTCATTTGGACACGACAATCGCGTTGAATATGCCCTGTACGTCCGCATCTGAAACACTTTACATTTGGAGGGGATCGTCTACTTTCTTTCAAAGAATCAATCTTCTCTATTAGTGATTGAAACAGTTGGTTTAGCGTTTTTAAGTTGACCTCATCTCCAGTGCTCATTTCTTCTCCCTCCTGAATTGAAACAGCTCTTACTTTTGGCCTGGACATATTATTTGATGATTCAATTTCAAGGGCTCGAATCAACACTTCACTACTGTTATGGAAGCGTTCTCGATGAAGTAATTTTGCTAAGTCCGTGTCTCGCAAGCCGTTAATAAAGCGATCTACCGTGAAGGGATCTCTGTAATTTTCTGGCATTTCTGGGTAAGCCAAGTACATCAGTCTCCTGATATCCGCTTCATACTCTTGTAATGACTCCCCTGCTCTTTGTTGATGAACATTTAATTCTGACCAATGTAAATTTCGCAAGTGTTCGTCTCCATACCTTCTTTCTAGCGCTGCCACTAAAGCGTTATAATTCTGTTTTTGTTCGACTGGAATGGACCGTAAAAGTCCGAGTGCAGGTTCCCGTAGAGCTACTAACAACGCTCTAGCTTTTTCGTCCTCGTCCCAACCATTTGCAGCGGCGGCAGCTTCAAATTGTTGTTTGTAGGTGGGCCAGGAGGACGTACCGTCAAAATTTGGAGGCTTAATGTTCTGGTTGGAATTCACGACACATCCCTGAGCTTTTATTTTGTTGTGTTCTTTCTGAAGCTGTATAAGCTGTTTCGACACGTCCTGGAATTTTTCTTCCATGGTTTGAAAAACTTCTTCCCTTACATTCTGTAGTTCGTTCTCCACTTTTTCTTCAACATGTTGTACCTTTTCTTCAACATTTTGTACCTTCTCTTTAACATTTTGTACCGTTTCTTCTACATTCTGCAAATTATTTTGTACCTTTTGTTCTACACTATGCATTCTTTGGGTTATTTCTTCCTTAAGATCTTCGGTTGCAGTCTTGAACTCTTCTCTCAGCTGTTCGGAGTTGCTCTTTATCTGATCGAAGTTTTTTTCCATGGTCTGTTTCATATCGTTCTGATTTTGAGCCATTTGAGCTGCTAGAGCCTGTATCATTTTAGTTAGATTTTCCATCTTTGCCGATCCTTGTCTAGTAAGCATCAACTTCCTGATAAATCACTTAAAACGTCTATTTTAGGGCTATAAAGCGAATGTCGAACTCGGTTTTTCAATATCTCTTCCAATTCTTAAATAGAACATAATGGAATGTTCTGGAATATACTGGTAAATGCTACTCTTTCTGCTACTAGGCAAATGTAGAAGTCACTTTTTGATTATCTCTTTTGGTTCTCGAATAGACCGTCGTAGAATGTTATGGAATATTCTAGAAATAATTTCTAATTCTTACTTTTAAAATAACTAAGCTACTGTCGAAGTCGGTATTTGTATATCTCTTCTAGTTTTTGAATAGAACGTCGTAGAATGTTATGGAATCTTCTAGAAATTCTTTCTAATTCTTACTTTTGAAATAACTAAACTAATGTCGAAATCGGTATTTGTATATCTCTTCTATTTTTTTGAATAGAACGTCGTAGAATGTTATGGAATCTTCTAGAAATTCTTTTCAGTTCTTACTTTTGAAATTACTAAGCTAATGTCGAAGTCGGTATTTGTATATCTCTTCTAGTTTTTGAATAGAACGTCGTAGAATGTTATAGAATATTCTAGAAAATCTCTCTAATTATCAATTTTTGGACTGTAAAGTTAATGTCGAAGTCGGTTCTTAAATATCTCTTTTAGTTTTTGAATAAAACAATATCGAATTTCTTCGAATATTCTGGAAAAATCACTTACTGTTTTTTCTGTCCAATTGTCCTATCCGGTGGTAATATGTAAGAGTAGTCTTTGCACTATTCAGTTCCGAATATTCTGGCAAAATTACTTACTGTTCTTCTTTTTAATTGTCCCAGCCGGTGGTACTGTGTAAGGATAGTCTTTGCACTATTTATTTCTTTTAATCTCACTTCTGACACCAATTGTTAAGGTTCACAACGACAAATTAAAACTCGCAATTGTTGAAAACGATACGTCAATTTATTTCGACAAATTATGTAAATAAACACGCACTTAAACTTACGAATAACTTGTTAATAATTCACTACTATAATCGGTCTATTAACTTCGTGTTAATATCTCACGACCACTACAGTACGTTGTCTGTGACTGACTCCGGTGCGCGACCCCGGCCCTATATATAGGATCGTCCATCTCTCTCGAACTTTCCGGCAGCCTTCGACGTCCGGAAAGTTCTCGTATTATTACGACCGCAAGTCACAGATAACGCAACTAAAACCTAGACTAAGAATACAACCTTAAGATAAATCAACCTAATACTACACTAAACCTAAATAAATTCCAATTATAAAATTTAAATAACTTAAATTTGTAACATTATTTATATTATCTTGGTATCCAACAGCTTCTTTGCTTGCTCCCTTCAAGCTTTTTACTATGTTTGTATATATCTCTTTAAATGAATGCTGTGTGCCAATCGTTTCTGATACAATCTTTGCGTAGTACTTTCGATTGCTAGACTTTTACACCAGTATTTCCTAAAGGGTCTACAGTGCGAAGTGCTACAATTCTAGGTTTAAAAGTCTACATTTTGGTTGAAGGTTTAACTTATTTTTCCCGTGAATGCAATAGTGTTTAATATTTTGTATAAATTGTTTATAAATACCTTGGGATATGGGTCATCTTTTTTCGTTGTAACACCTCTCAAAGGTTATAAATAAATAAAAATAATAAAATATTTTGGTTTAATAATGGTAGCCATATTTAAATCTCCAAATGTCACTAGAAAATGTCGAATAAAAACGGTGTAAGTCATTGTGAGCTGTCCGCTATATTTTACATGTTAATTTAATTTAAGTTAGCGACGATTAAACCGATGGTCGATTGTTTTAGTGAATGAGTAATTGAAAAGGGATTCTAATATATCTTGTGCTTTTTATAGTATTTAAATATTGATACGTATTTAATACGGTAATGCATCTACAGATATAGTTTTTTTAAGTTATTTATGTATTATTTAGCTTTGAATATTTTTGTATGTAAGTTTTTTTATTTTAATTTTTTTTCAAACTTTACACCACCCCTCAGGGGTGGTACTACAATTTGAGACTATTTTTAACGGGAATCCTACGACTGCACGGAAGTTTTCAAAAAATGACATTTGGTTACAAAATTTTTATGTGGTTTTCCTTATTTCTAAAGTTATTTGAATTTATATCAGATGAAACTCACTGAGAAATGCTTACATTCGTCACATCATTATCATCATATTGCACATTAGGGTGAACCAAATCTTTGCAGTTATTTGACCTGTGAGTATTAAAAAAATAAACTTAAACCGGTCGGTATCAAGTCTATAGACTTGATACTTAAACCCGGTGTACACTGTTAAGTCTTAAGGTCTTAGTAAATATTGGCGTTAAAGTTGCATTTTTGATTTTCTTCGATAAAATCTAGGTTTTTCACTTTCTCCAATATAGTAGAGTAAATTTCTAAAATAAAGCTGCAAAAAGGGTATATTTATTGATTTTCGCTTGTGGCGAAAATCAATTACTTGAGCCGCCTCGGCCGTAACATTATTTTTATTTTTATTATTTTTTTTTTTTTATTATTATTCCGTCCCTAGCACCCCTAGTGTATCGCGCTCGAATTTTGACGCTTACTCGGGAACGCTTCGACGTAGAAGGATGAAATTCGGCGCACTGATTAAGAACTTACGGAAGACCAAAAATGTCAATTTTGGGTCAAATCGGAAAATTTCAAGTAGGGGAAATAGGGGAAAAACCGTCAAAAAGTGACTTTTTTTGATGTACCTCCGTTGGCACACCATAAGTGTCGAGGGGATTATTCTAGAAACTTGAGATTTTGCACAAGTGTACTCTGATGTGTGGTCAGGAAGCCTATTGTTTTTCAGCCAGATCGGAAAAAGTCAAGTGCCCCATTTTGAGGCTCTTCTGAATCCCTGCAGTAACGCATTTTCACTGTACAATAAAATTGGTCAGAATTTCACTGTTTATTTGCCGTTTTTTAAAATATATCTGGTCATTACTCCAAAACTGTTCAATGGATTTTAACCAAATTTTAAACATTTGCGGACCTAAGGGAGTGTTCGGTAACCGTATAGTTGGTTTTTAAAATTAGTTTTTGGTTTTTGAGTTTTGAGGATTTTTCAAAAACTATGCAAGGTTTTTGCAGTCAAAAATACTGAATCGAGAAATTTTTTTGCCCTTACACTTTTTGACAGTTCTCGAACTGCTATCTTTTTAAGAAAATACCAAAATATTTTTTAAAAAAAGTTCGACTTTTCTAAGTACCGTTTTTGAGTTTGAAAAATAAATACCAAAAAACACGTAAAAATCACAACGGAAATAACACGCATTAACACGCATTTTTACAAAAATCGCGATATCTTTAAAACAGTAGGTCCGAATTGGACAAAAATTACACTACTCACTTCGCCGAACCTTTCTACATAAAACTTTGTTTATAGTTTTAACCTTAATGTAGAGGGCGCTGGTGTACGGCACTTAACATTTATCAAAACGGTCCAAAATTAATAAAAATCTTATAAAATTAAAGGAATTTGCATATATTTTTTGAAATATAATTCCAATAATAATAGGATTAATTTCATGTTAAAGAAGAGACAAAAATCTATAAAATGACATACGTCATTTTTAAGTTATGACAAAATTTTAGTTTCTTATTTATTTTTTGATCAAATACCGCGAAAAATATTTGTAAAACGTCAACGAAATAGAATCTTATACACAAATTGGTTGAAATTAAAACTTTTTTTGATGCATTGAGTCTGTAGCATGAGAGGAGCCGGAGCTACAATTCGTTTCATTATAAAATAAATTATCTTGGACCGATAGTTTTTGATATTTATCCCAAAATATTTAAAAAGCTCAATAAATTTCATATATTTTTATATAAAAAATTACGATATCTTCAAAACCATACGTCAGATTTTGACGGAAGTTACACCATTCGCTTACTCGAACCTTTTTACATAGTATCAGTCAACAGTTTTATCATTTTTATAGAGCGCGCTTAACAAAGTAACCAAAATTAAAAATTGTCGGTTCATAGATAAGAAATTCGCAAATGCCACATTTAACTATAGTATAGTATACTTTCATTTTAAAGAGCAGAATAAAATTTGCAAAATAGCAGATGTCATTTTTAAGTCACTGTCTATTTTTAAGTTCCTAGGTTAATTCTTTGGATTATATATTAGGCAGAATGTTTGGCAAAAACTAATATTAGTATTTTACACACCAAATTCAAAGGATAAAAGTGACATTAATATTTTTTTAAAGCAATAAGTTTTTAGCATGAGGGGAGCGAGAGCTACATACTTTAGCGATAAAAAGGCACTTTAATTAAATTACATTATTATTAAAGTCCAGTGATAATAACATCAGTTGTAAGGGGTTGGCAAAGGCAAATAATGAGTAGTTATTAAATGAATTACACTTAGTTGACTAATTAACATTTTATTTTTGAATCAGTGTCCAATTCCAAGGCTAAATATTAAAAAAAAAAATTCGTGGCTAAACGTATATAAAAAGGTTTTGTTTCTCTTGTATTATTCCATGAGCATAGTTTCTTTTGTATTCGGTAGATGTCGCCACTTGTGCTTAAAGCATACCGTATTGCAGGCATTATTTTTCATTTCTCTTATCAATATCGTAAGATGAAATTTATATACCGTCTCTCCAACTTTACAAAGGTGTTACATTGACCATGCACGGTTCTGAAGGGTTCCTTAAGCACGAAACAGTTAACTGTCAACACTTAATGGGTGGCCATTAGATCTTGAACCCCCGTGGGTGTACAGCATTCGAGCTGCCCACGGAAAAACACAAGAGGAACAAAACCTTTCTACACCCGATTATCCACGAAAAAATTTTGTTTCCTTTATTCACGGGTACCAAACTTTACGTTTTCAATATATTTCGCAAAACATTTAAAAAATTTTTCGAAACTAGTAAAAACGTTTAATTTTAAAATGTATATTGGAGAACTTGGGTATAATTTTATCTCAATTATTATATAGATTTCTCTTAGTTTCTGTCAGTCTGTCAAATCACAGCTCTCTAGCGTTTCTGGAAATTGGTAATGTTACTTTTACATAACTTTACATGTATAGGGAAGGGGAGTAAATTATAATTTCGGGTTTTTTATTTTTTCCTATAGTTTTGTCATAGTTCCTATCAGTCTGCAAGGCATCTTTTTAGACTATATTGTGTATCCATTTGGATACGCAGTCCTTCAGATTGGATACCCAGTAAACAGGAAATGGATACCTACTTTTGGGCCTTGGCCTTTTATAAAATATAATTAAAATATGATACCTAAAATACAGGGTGTAATTTAAATGACGAACCAATCTTTAAGAGATGGCGCGGAAGGTCCAAACCAGACAAAAAGTTCAAATAACTTTTTGCCAAGTTATATTATTTTTTAAGTTTGGAAAGTAGGGAAAAACGATGAATTTTAAAATATCAAATTGAACAATGTTGCTTTTTTCCAAGAAAATATAGATAGGTTAAGGATACAGTGTGTATTCGAATTAGTTGTCGCAAAGTGTCCATTTTATACTATAGTGTAGAATACGTATGTTGCTATAACTTGGGTTAAAGTAACGATTATTTTGTGAACAGAAAAAGAACCTTTGGATCTCTTTGTTGATTTCAAGTTAAATCATTAACGTTAAAACAACGACCAACTAAGGCCCATAAAATGATTGATCATATTGGTGCATAATGGAGTCGCAACAACGTTGAGGCATGAGTCGTCCGTGTAACCATAGTTAGTTGCCTGACGAATTTAAATACGTCGGCAAAACGTTAAATTGCTGCTTGGGATTAAATTTACACAAAAGAAATTGAAATAGATTTGTGTACATGTCTAAAGGTCCTTAAAACAAATATAAAATAATAATGTTAGCACTATATTTTAACGATTTTTTAAAATTTGTTGAAGAAAAGAACAGATTTTTGTATGTCGATTTTCTGTTATGATTTTTAAGAAAGTTATAACAAAAAATATAATAATAGCTGTAAAGTTTGGCACCCTTTATCTAAAAAACAAAGAAGTTTGATGAAAAATATAAAAAGAAAAAATCCTTCTTTTGATCCTTTCTACCACGAATTATTACACCCTTATATTATGGCAAAAAAACCAAACAAATATACAATATAGATATTTATTGTGTCAAAAAATAATAATTATATAAAGTAAGTAACTTTATGTTAAATGTTTGTATGTTATGGTAAGAATTTTAAGATATTTGAAAGTATCAAATTGGTCTGAAAAAAAACAATTTATAAAAGTGAGCGCTTTTCAAATATACCTGGTGGGCAACAAAACCCGACAAAATCTTTTTCGTTATAACTTTCCAACTATATCACCAATTTTATCAAAGCAAAGAGTAGTTGGCAGTGATTGATTGATCGGATATTTGTTTAAAAGTATATTTTTGTTCACCATCTTGACTCTTGAAAGAGGCTTGTTTATTCTTATGTTGGAAATGTGTGGAAATTTTGGATATTTTTTTTTTGTAGAAAACCTCTTATTTATCTTTATCTGAAGAATACGGTAAATTTGTATTTTTAATATTTTGTTTTGTCGATTTTTTTTCGACCTTTTGTACTTTCGACCTTTTATGGCTTCGTCGGCGGGCCTGATAATAAAAAGTCCTTTTAAACAGTGTGTCACAAAATGTGACCCATACTAAAAAATAACCAAAAACATCTGTGTCAAAGTTACTACTGTTACTTCCTGCACAAAAATATTGCTTAGGGGGGGGCCATGGCCCCTATGCCCCCTCCCCTTATAACCACCGGTGTTTTTTTGCTTTAAAGAACTTATTTAGATAAATCAAAATATCTAATCTAATCAAAAAACAGTTTATTTTAATTTGGAAACATTTTATTTTAGTAGGTATAAATTACGAACCTTTTTGAAGTATTTATCATAACATTAACCTCACTTTTTAATATATCATTTAAAAAGAAATTGACTTATCCTCAATAAAGAATAAAGGCACATTTTTTTGTGAAAATCTTAGAAAAGATATTTAAATATGCAAGAGAAACTGATTATTTTAGTTATTTTTGAAAATAAGTTTATATTAGTATGTCCCTGAAGCCTTAAATATGTTAACAACCCGACATTAGTTTTTAAAAGAAAATGTTATGTTGTAGAATAAAGTATACTACATATTTTTTCCTAAAAAGTGTAGTTTTTGAGAAAATTTTGAAAAACCTATAATAAACATGTTTTTTTCTAAATAATCCCAGTTTACGTACGTCAATGAAGAGCTACTTGCTTTTCCTAACCTTATTGACCAATACATTGTTGGAAAGGGAATTTTATTCTCCACAAAAAACTGTTCTTTGCAATTTTTGATAAAAAGGTTAGTTTTCGAGAAAATTGCATAAAACTGAAAAAAAACAGGTTTTAGGGGGTTTGGGGGGAATTTTCTCCGTCCCTGTCGATTTTTCGAGTTGGTAACCGAGATATTTGGATTCAGCAGGGTCAAATTAGGGGGAATTGGTCTGTTGCCAAAAAGTAATATGATTTGCTTCTAGACCGAAAACGGAAAGCCTTTCAAAATAATATGCTCTGAATATATGTGAGCAGTACTCCATAGTTGGTCGAATCTGGGCTTTGTAGAATGTCAGCAATTGGCTTGCTGTATACAGATCAACGATCCTAAACACACAGGATTGCTTATTTCCATTTAACTCTATGTTAGCGTCGTTCAAGCGAGACAAAGACTGCCTGCTTACGTCACCAGCGGACCAGTTCCTTTGTTTGTATTGAGAGTTCGTGTGATTTTAAGGTGTTTTTGACGTTTTTACCTTCGTTTTTCAGCCGATATTTGACCTATTTAAAACTTTACTACGGAGTGAGCTACGAATCTCAAACTTTGCACAGTCGTAGATCTCCTTGGAGTTAACGATCCCTCCAAGTTTTATGGAATTCCAAAAAGTACTAAAGAAGTAACGAAACTTCAAAAAACGTCGAAATTGTCACTCGCTCACTCATTCATGTATAGATCATCAAAATTCTACTGTACTTCCAGACATGCTACAAAGCTGAAATTTGACAGACTGATAGAAATTATGACCAAACCCCTGAAAAAAAAAACCCAAAATTCTAATTTACTCCCTTTCCCTATACATGTAAAGTTATGTAAAAGTAACATTGCCCACTTCCAGAAATGGCAGACTAATAGGAACTATGTTAAAACTATAGAAAAAAATTAAAAACCCCAAAATTATAATTTACTTTCCTCCCCTATAAATGTAAAGTAATGTAAATGTAATATTGCCCACTTCCGGACACGATAGAGAGCTGAGCTTTGGAAGGAAAACTATAGAAAAAAATTAAAACACCCCAAAATTCTAATTTACTTCCCTCCCCTATAAATGTATAGTTGTGTAAAAGTAACGTTGTTCATTTCCAGAAACGCTCGGGAGCTGAAATTTGGAAGGCTGATAGGAACTATGATAAAATTATAAAACTAAATTAAAAAACCCCAAAGTTTAATTAACTTCCCTCCCTTATAAATGTAAAGTTATGTAAATTAGCATTGTCCACTTCCAAAAACGCTAGAGAGCTGAGGTTTGGAAGACTGAGAGGAACTATGATAAAACTATAGGAAAAAATTTAAAAACACTAAGATTTTAATTTACTTTCCGTCCATTAACGTATTAATCGGTACGTTAATGTTTCCGTCCCTATAAATGTAAAATTATGTAAAATTACTATTGCCTACTTCCAGGAACACTAGAGAGCTGAGCTTTAGAAGGCTGATAAGAACTATGATAAAACCATAAAATAAAAAAAACTCAACATTTTTAATAAGGCATTGCAAAAGTTTTAAACAATATCCCGCATATTTTACTACTTTAAAATTTAAATATATCGAAATCCTTTAAAAAAGGAGTGAAATCATAACAAAAACATTTCATGTAAAACGAAGAAGTACGCGAAAGTGGTATTCTGTAAAAAGAATTAAGATAAAAGTAAAGCCAAGTTCTACAATACAAATTTCAAAATGAATGGTTCTTACTAGTGTGGAAATGTTTTTCTAAACTTGGCTATTACGGCTGCAAATGACTCTTAGGAAACTGAACGTAAAGAAGTTTGGCTGGAATAGCAAAGTTTAAAAAAACATTTTCAAACTAGTAAGAACCATTCATTTTGAAATTTGTATTGTAGAACTTGGCTTAATTTTTATCTCAATTCTTTTTACGGAATACCACTGTCGCGTACTTGGCTTTTTTTTTACATGAAATGTTTTTGTTATGATAAATCTTTAGAAATGTGAATTAAGTCAATTGATATAAAGAAAGCACATTAATTTATTGTTGGAATAAAAGCTTTGTGCTCCCTCTTTCAGTGTAGAAATATAAATATATATATACTTTTATATTATTATATTTATATAAACTTTAATTCTTTTTGGATTTTTGGAAACTCCTTGCTCATTAAATTAATCACATTGAAGAAAATTGGTAATTATGCCGCAAATGTACTTCTTTTATTAAACTGATAATTGGAAAGTTTATTTTGTAGACAGTTTATCCAGTTTAGTTTCAGTTTTTTTCCTAAGTTTTTTGAGTCTCTTTATAGAAGTTTTCAGAAACATGTTACAAGAGAAAGAGTGAAAACGAGCGCTGGGTGGGATAAAAACAACTTATAACATAAACAATGTAAATCATTTGAAAAAAAAACTTATGAAAATCTATTGATTTAAAGCATAAGACGTTGAAAAACACATCTTATTTGGCTGTTTTTCCAAAAACTGACTGGTTTTTGACATAATAATATAATAAATATTGCAATACAAAATCTGTAATATCAAATAAATAACTTTTTGTTACTACATAATATAAGTGCATTTTATTATATCCGCAAAAAAAAACAATACATTATACCTCTAATGATTTAAATTGATTAAACTTTTAGAAAAAATCCTACTTCTATTCTAAAACTTTCAACTATTTAAAAAAGAAACTCCAACATATCGTCTGGTAGGAAAATTCAGCTCTCAGAACAAACTCTTGATTTATCAAATCATTTGTTTTGAATGAATGAAATTATTAATTATATTTACTAACACGAAACTAAAAAATTTGTTTGCTAATAAGCAAGAAAAAAGCGAGAAAAACTCACGACTGCAATGTGTGTTAAATGAAGCGCGCTGAGAAGAGGTCCACTAGTGACGTAAGCAAGGCGCCGCCTACCGCTGAAAGATTCGAACTAATAAATAGGCAATTCTGTGTGTTTATAATTGTTGTATACAGATGTCTTGTACGAAATAGCACCCTAAGCTTTTGGGAGGCCCTTTTAGCTATATCTGTCACGTGACTGTGCCAAGACATGTTGGTCTCTGCAGTGACTCCTAAGATGTTCAACTGGTTCTGCAATGTGACAGCACTTCCAGATATCATATTTGGCTCATCGGTGCTGACCTTTTTTGAAAATAGGGTTGCTTGGGTTTTCTGCGCGTTGAACTGTACAAGGTTTTTGTTGCCTCAGTCCCACGTGCGGAGAAACATGTGGGTGGTATGAATGAGGAAACTACATTGCTATAATCTGCAAAGCATTAAAGTGAATTTACTGTTTTATCTATGAGGTCATTTATGTAAATCAGAAAAAGTGTTGGCGAAAGTATTGCCTCAGAAGTGTGGCTCTTCTGTGGTATTGCTCCCTGTGGTATACCCGCATTTATTTGATAAGAGTTGCAGTTCTGGCCATCCAGTACAATATAAATGGATCTGTCCTTAAGGTAACCTTCAAACCAAGTGCAAAGTTTTGGCGACAATCCCATTGTTTTGAGCTTGTTGAGCAAATTTTCAGACTTTATCAAATACTTTAGATATATCTAAGGCAATTGTTCTTGTTTCACTCCGCAACTCAATCGCTTTTTGCCAGAAGTAAGTGTAGTTTCAATGTTTGAAAAATATTACTACACTCAAAGAATATATACATAAATATGGTTATAAGGCCTGTCTCACAATCCCTAATAGTAAGCTGTTTAATATACTGTATAACCTGTAATTTTTTTGTCTGCTGTGAAAATATTTCTAAAATGTCGATATCTACATTTATATATAAGCACATAAATATTTACTTTTTAAATTAAAAAAATATGTTGTATATGCTACTTTTTTCAACTACTATATTTGCGGGCTAGATTTTTATGGGGGGAGGAGTGCTGGCAAACTCTGAAGGGAGGGGCGGCGTATTTTTGAAAATAGAATAAAATGAAAATTATTATATAATAAATTGATAAAAAAAATTTTTTAAGTCACAAGCTTTTATAAAATGCACTAAAAATTAAAAAATAATTTTCTAACATTCTATTATCATAATAATAAAAGCGATGGCCGACTGATGGAAAGTTTGACGATGTTAGCACGATAAGATATCCGTATCAAATAAATATCACTATTTGCAAGAATCAATCTAGCAGAAAAATGCAGAGGTACCAAACCCACCCAAGATACCCCAGAATTTCTCTGACATAGGTATAGCAATGGTATAACATTGCGGCATATCAAACATATCTTTGATGACCTGCTAGATCACAAATTTAGATTAGCTTATGCTTTGATTTCCGGCCATCGCTTTTATTATTATGATAATATTAGAATGTTAGAAAATTATTTTTTAATTTTTAGTGCATTTTATAAAAGCTTGTGACTTAAAAAAAATTTTTACCAATTTATTTTCTACTTTTTAGTCTCAGCTATGTACTCTATTAAATGAAAATATTTGTTCAATAACAGAACAGAAGAGTTTATTCTAGATTATAATGAAATCGCTGATCGTGAGTTGTTTGGAAACTCATTTTTCTATTGGGGAAAGGAGAGGGTGGGGGTAGAAGTAGAAATATATTTCTTGTTTGAGTTGTATTGTCATCGGATTTTTATGCATATACCAAATTTTATAAAAGTCATTTGAAGTGAAGTGTGTCAAAAACGCATTTTTTATGGAAGGGGGTGGGAGGTAGGTGTGGTAGGACATTTTGTCATTATTGTTGCATTGTCATCGGACCACTATATGTATACCAAATTTCATCCAAATCGGATAATGTTATTGTACGATATCGATAGAAATACTGTTAAACATATTTTTATAAATAATTAAACACAAAATCTCGCCGCAGCGAAAATCAATGCTGCAACAGTTTTAAAAGTGTTGGATGTAAAAAATTTGCGAAGCAAATGTGTTAACGAACTAATTTGCGAAGCAAATTTTTCTCAACACAAATTTGCAAAGCAAATTTGTTAATAAACTAATTTGCAAAGCAAATTTTTCTCAACACGAATTTGCGAAGCAAATTTGTTAATAAACTAATTTGCGAAGCAAATTTTTTTCAACACAAATTTGCGAAGCAAATTTGTGATACGGATGTTTTCGCGTAGCGAAAATCATCCGTATGTTTTTTTATATTTGGCATAGTAGTACCTAACACCAAAAGCTAAATTTTCATTCGAGATCCCCACTTTTCCGGCCTCCAAGAATCCAAGACGGCGGCTGCCAAAGTTAAGAAAAAAAATGATTTCCTTGTTTTAAGAGAAATTAAATTAATTTCGATAAATTTACTTTAAGTGGGACACACTCAATTTAAAAATGTAAAAGAAATTTACAACTGTCACTGCAAAACAAAATGGCGGCTATATTTAAAAAAATCGTTTTTCTTTGATATTTTCTTTACTTTTTGTGCGATATTTATTTTTAATACCTCATATTAAAGCTACAGACCAGCTCTTTAAACATGCCTAAATTAAATAATGTTTCCCAGCCGACACAAAGATGGCGCTTAATTTGTCAAAAATAAAAGAGACCTTTACAACCTGTAGACCAAATAAAATTTTAACAAAAAAATTTTTTGGATTTTTTTAGTAGTAAGCCAGATTTTGTAAAAATTTATAAAAAGTTACAATTTGACATTTAACATTTTAAGATGGCGCACAGAGGGGCCAAATGAAGCTAATGTCGGAAATAATTATTTAAACACCCAAAATATTAGAAACAAAAATAATGTGTATTGGTTATTGTGATATAGGTTAAAATGCACCTGTTTAATATTTTATAAAGCTTTAAAATTTGTTTTTTTTACAGGGTGATTTAAAAATAGATTTTTTAAAAGAAATTTAAGTACTTTTACACAAAAAAGTAATTAAGACTTAAACATTTATTAAAAATGAGTTTAAAAATTCTACATTTTATAATATTTCTGTTTGTTATTTAACCTGGCTCATAATATATAGTATGTCCCAAAAGTCTGGAATCACCTTTTTTTTTCAAACTTGGAGATAAAATCATGGACACGTCAATTTTGAAATAGGAAGAGGAGTCACCTAAAAATACTATATTGTACAGAGTGTCCTCAATAAGACATATGCATGCATATTTTTTTACTTATATTGCATCTAAAAACTAATTTTACCATTTTCTAAAAAAAACGAATTTAATGTAAAGGCTTTTTGGATAAAAGTTGTTTATTTTTTACTTGCATTTTGCTATTCTCTACATACAAAATTAGGTTTTGTATTAAAGATCATTGTAAAAAAATGACATAAGGGCAATATTTATGTTAAAATAAGACCTATTAATATTATTTTGTGGACACACTCCACACATGTGTAATTGTTTTGCTTTCTAACATTGTTTTATTAATATTAACTTAAAACAACAAGTAAAATTAAAGAAAGAAATATTATAAAAAAGTTTCTCTTTGGCCGGGACTCGAACCCGGAACCTCTTGCTCTGTACGCAAACGCACTTTTATTAAGCTACCAAAGATCATACATAAATTTTCCGAAAACTTCGACCAAGCCAATCAACTGATTTCTATAATTCGTCTTTCTCACTGTCAGTTAATATTATTAAAACATAGAAAAAAAAACATAGAAAAAAAACAACCATTTCACGAATTTTGACCGCTTATATCTCAAAAACTGTAAATAGAAAAACTTAACTTTACTTACATTTTTTTTTGTTACATACCCCACTATAACATACTAAAATTATAGCCAGTTCAATCGAGACAAAAATTCCCCATAAGGCCTGTGTAAACTAGTGCGTGGTCCTTTGATAATCCACTTAACCCTTTCCAAAACAAAGATCTGTCAAAATGATATTTTGGAAAAATTTAATTAAGTTAAAAATACGAAAACAGCAAGTTTATAAAAGTTTTGGTTCAAAATTTGACTTTCGAAGATTTACCCTCCCCCCACTCCTTTTAACTAAAGTAACTGTAACCGCTACCATAACGGCTTTTTACAGGCCTAAAAAGTTGTTTATATCAATTTGATTAAAATCCTTTATTTTAAAATTTTTTCGAACAAAGCTTTTCCTAATTTTTACGCGTCCGCCATCTTTAAATTTAATGAGTTAATCAAATTTATGTTAAAAAACTATCAATCAAATTTTTAGTCAATTAAACACTTTTTATTTAATAAAAATTTGTTAATAAACAAACAAGTTTTATATTTAAGATGTATAGTTTAATTTCTTTTACTTGGGTCGTATGAAGGCACTTTATTTTAAAATCTCAAAAAGGCGCATGAAAGCGCAGCAATTTTTTTTTCATTTTGTTAAGAAACATTCAATTAACAAAAAAGTGACAATAGTTTTGCTTAACAAAATTTTATCACACACTAAATTATATTTTTTATATTTCTTTAAGGTAAATTCTAATAATAATTGACTTCTTAGTTTAAATAAATTGGTAAAAAAAAATTTAAGTCACAAGCTTTTATAAAATGCACTAAAAATTAAAAAATAATTTTCTAACATTCTAATATTATCATAATAATAAAAGCGATGGCCGACTGATGGAAATTTTGACGATGTTAGCAAAGTTAGAAAATATTTGTTCAATAAGAGAACAGAAGAGTTTATTCTAGATTAAAATGAAATCGCTGATCGTGAGTTGTTTGGAAACTCATTTTTCTATTGGGGGAAGGAGAGGGTGGGGGTAGAGGTAGAAATATATTTCTTGTTTGGGCTGTATTGCCATCGGACCTTTATGCATATACCAATTTTTATAAAAGTCATTTGAAGTGAAGTGTGTCAAAAACGCATTTTATATGGAAGGGGGTGGGGGGTAGGGTGTGAGGACATTTTTTCATTATTGTTGTATTGTCATCGGACCACTATATGTATACCAAATTTCATCCAAATCGGATAATGGGAAGTGTGTCAAAAACGCATTTTTCTATAGATGGGGGTGGGGGTAGGAGTGGTAGGATTTTTTTTTCAATGTTGTGTTGTCTTCGGACCACTATATATAATATATATATATATATATATATATATATATATATATATATATATATATATATATATATATATATATATATGTATGTATACCAAATTTCATCCAAATCGGATAATGGGAAGGGTGTCAAAAACGCATTTTCTATGGAAGGGAGTGGGGGTAGGGGTGGGAGGATATTTCTTTTTAATGTTGTATTGTCATCGGACCACTATGTCAATACCAAATTTCATCCAAATCGGATAATGGTAAGTGTGTCAAAAACTCATTTTTCTATGAAAGGGGGTGGGGGTAGGGGTGGGAGGATATTTTTTTTTAATATTGTATTGTCATCGGATCACTATATGTATACCAAATTTCATCCAAATCGGATAACGGGAAATGTGTCAAAAACAAATTTTTCTATGGAAGGGGTGGGGGTAGGGGTGGGAGGATATTTATTTCTTATTGTTGTATTATCATGGGACCACTATGTGTGTACCAAATTTCATCCAAATCGGATAATGGGAAGTGTGTCAAAAACGCTTCACAAGATTTGATAGATAGTTAGATAGATAGTTAGATAGTTAGATAGTTAGATAGTTAGATAGTTAGATAGTTAGATAGTTAGATAGTTAGATAGTTAGATAGTTAGATAGTTAGATAGTTAGATAGTTAGATAGTTAGATAGTTAGATAGTTAGATAGACAGAACATCTGAAGCTAAATAAAAGCTTGTAAAAAATTTTTTTGAAATCGGAGCAACTTTTTTTTTCTCGAAAAAATTAGGATCACCATAGCTCACACTACTTATAGTAGTAGTGTGAGCTAATATGATTACTCTATGACCGGTCTAGGACAACTGGGCGCCGCCAACTCGGCGCCGCCAACTGGGCGTCGGGCCAACTGGGCGCCGGGCCAACTCGGCGCCGCCAACTGGGCGCCGGCCAACTCGGCGCCGGACAACTCGGCGCCGGACTAATTTTTTTTTTTTGATAAAATGTGTAGATGAAAAATAAAATATATTATTTATATAAAAACATCTTTAAAAAATCCTTTACGCAATATTTTTTACAAGCTTTTATTTAGCTTCAGATGTTCTGTCTAACTAACTATCTATCAAATCTTGTGAAGCGTTTTTGACACACGTAGTGGTCCCATGACAATACAACATTTAAAAAAATATATCCTCCCACCCTACCCCCACCCCTTCTATAGAAAAATGTGTTTATGACACACTTCCCGATATCCGATTTGGATAAAATTTGGTATACACATAGTGGTCCGATGATAATACAACAATAAGAAAAAAATATCCAACCACCCCTACCCCCACCTCCTTCTATAGATAAATTTGTTTTTGACACACATCCCGTAATCCGATTTGGATGAAATTTGGTATACATATAGTGATCCGATGACAATACAATATTAAGAAAAAAATATCCTCCCACCTCTACCCCCACCCCCTTTCATAGAAAAATGAGTTTTTGACACACTTCCCATTATCCGGTTTGGATGAAATTTGGTATTCACATAGTGGTCCGATGACAATACAACATTAAAAAAAAATATCCTCCCACCCTACCCCCACCCCTTCCATAGAAAATGCGTTTTTGACACCCTTCCCATTATCCGATTTGGATGAAATTTGGTATACATATAGTGGTCCGATGACAATACAACATTGAAAAAAAAATCCTACCACCCTACCCCCACCCCTTCTATAGAAAAATGTGTTTTTGACACACTTCCCGTTATCCGATTTGGATAAAATTTGGTATACACATAGTGGTCCGATGATAATACAACAATAAGAAAAAAATATCCTCCCACCCCTACCCCCACCCCCTTCTATAGAAAAATTTGTTTTTGACACACATCCCGTAATCCGATTTGGATGAAATTTGGTATACATATAGTGATCCGATGACAATACAATATTAAGAAAAAAATATCCTCCCACCTCTACCCCCACCCCCTTTCATAGAAAAATGAGTTTTTGACACACTTCCCATTATCCGGTTTGGATGAAACTTGGTATTCACATAGTGGTCCGATGACAATACAACATTTAAAAAAAATATCCTCCCACTCTACCCCCACCCCTTCCATAGAAAATGCGTTTTTGACACCCTTCCCATTATCCGATTTGGATGAAATTTGGTATACATATAGTGGTCCGATCACAATACAACATTGAAAAAAAAATCTCACCACTCCTACCCCCACCCTCATCTATTGAAAAATGCGTTTTTGACACCCTTTCCATTATCCGATTTGGATGAAATTTGATACACACGTAGTGGTTCCATGACAATACAACATTAAGAAAAAAATATCCCCCTACCCCCTAATCACTATATGTATACCAAATTTCATCCAAATCGGATAACGCGATGTGTGTCAAAAAAAATTTTTCTATGGAAGGGGGTGGGGGTAGGGTGGGAGGATATTTTTTTCTTATTGTTGTATTATCATCGGACCACTATGTGTGTACCAAATTTCATCCAAATCGGATAATGGGAAGTGTGTCTAAAACTCATTTTTCTATGAAAGGGGGTGGGGGTAGAGGTGGGAGGATATTTTTTTCTTAATATTGTATTGTCATTGGATCACTATATGTATACCAAATTTGATCCAAATCGGATAATGGGAAGTGTATCAAAAACTCATTTTACTATGAAAGGGGGTGGGGATAGAGGTGGGAGGATATTTTTACCAAATTTCATCCAAATCGGATAATGGGAAGTATGTCAAAAACTCATTTTTCTATGAAAGGAGGTGGGGGTAGAGGTGGGAATATATATTTTTTTAAATATTGTAGTGTCATCGGATCACTATATGTATATCAAATTTCATCCAAATCGGATAATGGGAAGGGTGTCAAAAACGCATTTTCTATGGAAGGGGTGGTGGTAGAGGTGGGAGGATATTTTTTTTTAATGTTGTATTGTCATCGGACCACTATATGGGAAGGGTGTCAAAAACGCATTTTCTATGGAAGGGGTGGTGGTAGAGGTGGGAGGATATTTTTTTTTTAATGTTGTATTGTCATCGGACCACTATGTGAATACCAAATTTCATCCAAATCGGAAAATGGAAAGTGTGTCAAAAAAAAATTATATGAAAGGGGGTGGGGGTAGAGGTGGGAGGATATTTTTTTATTAATATTGTATTGTCATCGGATCACTATATGTATATCAAATTTCATCCAAATCGGATAATGGGAAAGGTGTCAAAAACGCATTTTCTATGGAAGGGGTGGTGGTAGAGGTGGGAGGATATTTTTTTTTAATGTTGTATTGTCATCGGACCACTATATGGGAAGGGTGTCAAAAACGCATTTTCTATGGAAGGGGTGGTGGTAGAGGTGGGAGGATATTTTTTTTTTAATGTTGTATTGTCATCGGACCACTATGTGAATACCAAATTTCATCCAAATCGGAAAATGGAAAGTGTGTCAAAAAAAAAATTATATGAAAGGGGGTGGGGGTAGAGGTGGGAGGATATTTTTTTATTAATATTGTATTGTCATCGGATCACTATATGTATACCAAATTTCATCCAAATCGGATTACGGGAAGTAGGTCAAAAACGCATTTTTCTATAGATGAGGGTGGGGGTAGGAGTGGTAGGATTTTTTTTTATTGTTGTATTGTCATCGGACCACTATGTGCATACCAAATTTCATCCAAATCGGATAATAAGAAGGGTGTCAAAAACGCATTTTCTATGGAAGGGGTGGTGGTAGAGGTGGGAGGATATTTTTTTTTAATGTTGTATTGTCATCGGACCACTATGTGAATACCAAATTTCATCCAAATCGGATAATGGGAAGTGTGTCAAAAACATTTTTCTATGAAAAGGGGTGGGGGTAGGGGTGGGAGGATATTTTTTTCTTAATATTGTATTGTCATCGGATCACTATATGTATACCAAATTTCATCTAAATCGGATAACGGGATGTGTGTCAAAAACAAATTTTTCTATGGAAGGGGGTGGGGGTAGGGGTGGGAGGATATTTTTTTCTTATTGTTGTATTATCATCGGACCACTATGTGTATACCAAATTTTATCCAAATCGGATAACGGGAAGTGTGTCAAAAACACATTTTTCTATAGAAGGGGTGGGGGTAGGGTGGGAGGATATTTTTTTCTTAATGTTGTATTGTCATGGGACCACTACGTGTGTCAAACACGCTTCACAAGATTTGACAGATAGTTAGTTAGTTAGACAGAACATCTGAAGCTAAATAAAAGCTTGTAAAAAAAATTGCGTAAAGGATTTTTTAAAGATGTTTTTATATAAATAATATATTTTATTTTTCATCTACACATTTTATCAAAAAAAAAATTTAGTCAGGCGCCGAGTTGGCCGGCGCCCAGTTGGCGGCGCCCAGTTGTCCCATTCCGCTCTACGACAACCTAAAGCTAGATATTGGTATTTAGTGTTTTTTGATTAAATTACCTGTGCTGGTCTGTCTCCATCGTAAAAAAATTTTTAGTTTTATATATAACACTTTATATAATTAGAGAAAGTAATACATAATTATTTAATAATTTGTATGTAATTATCATAAAAATTAAACAGACACTTTTTAAAGTGTCAAACTCACGTCATACTAAAAAACAAGTGAAAATACTCTGTTGTATTTTCAGCGCCTACTAGTTTGCTACATAATTTGAGTTCCAGATATTGTATCAGGGCTATCAAAACGGACGGGCCACGACCCTCCACTTTGTTGACGTCACATCCGGGGCTGATTTTTTTTTTGATGGTCACATTACGACACAGCTGATTGTCTTTAAAATATTGAAGTTGGAATGACGGTTCATGAATATTTGATTTTTTTTTTAAATAAAGCCGTTTTTGAGATTGTTTTTACTTTATTCTGGCAGAACAATTTTTTTTAAATGTAAAGTAATCCTTAATTTTTCATAGTCGCTTCATTAGCTCACACAAAAATTAAGTTTAAAACAGAAGCGAATGTGACAATCACAGATGACAAAGTCAAATACATGTCAATATAACAGTTGGCATGTGGTACATGGCGGGTAATTTGAATTCAAAATAAGGAATGCTAAATCTTGAAGATTTTAACCTTTTAATCATGTTGCTTCCTTACAAACCCTTGGGTGGAATATCGGGATGGTGTCTGAGAATATTTCACTGAAATTTTGCGGAAATCTGTAGTGCCATTTTGATAATATCATAAAAAAACGTCTGACCTCCCATAAGACCCAATGTAAAATTCAGCCCCGGGAGAACAGCTGATTTTTTCAGGGTCGTGGCCTCTATTTTTGTGTTGGCCTTGATTGTATATGTCTATTTGTGTTTTTTTAGTTTCTTCCACTTTTACACCCGATTGCCCCTTTGTGTGGCGGCTGAAGTTCAGATGAAAAAGGTATTTTTTTGTTTTTGTTTAACACAACTAGTACTGCCATGTAATATATTGATTTATACTAAATGGGGATCGCCGATTTTAAATATTTCATAATAAATGTCTATTATTATCCAAGATGGCGGCGGTCAAAATATAAATACAACAGTATCTTTTTGGTTTGGTAAATATTTTTACCAAGATATGCTGTTTTATATTAATCTTAATTAGTTTTAAATTGTAATGTACAAAAAAAATATAATTTATTTATTTTTTAAAGATGGCGGTCAAAAAAGTAAAAAAAAACGTTTTTGTTTATTTTTTCGAAATTTAACCAAAAAAACTGAGAAAACCAAGACATCTCGTTAAACAAAACACAGATGTTTTAAATATGTTAAAAAAGTTGTCATATGTCACGTGCCGGGTGATTTGAATAAATTGACCATATTTTACTTAATAGCTATCTCCGTTAATATTGATCTAATAGTAACGTTTAAATTAGCAAAGTTAAATAATTTTTTCTAAATCAGCAAAATCTGATGTCAAAAATGACATATGTCATACACTATTGACATATAGTTTATTTTTTTATATAAAACACCCTGTATATATATTTTTTTAATTGATAGGGTTCCTTTTTCTGATTTCAAAAATATATAATATGTTGACATTTAGTCCAGCCGTTGTTGAAATATTTGCATTTTAAAAATTATATTCATTAACAAGATGGCAACATCCTTATTGTTTATTTAGGTTATTAAAATGCAAATGTTTCAATAACGGCTGGTCTAAATGTCAACATATTGTTACAAATTTAAGTTATTTAAATTTTATAGTTAGAATTTATTTAGGTTTAGTGTAGTATTAGGTTGACGTATCTTATGGTTGTATTCTAAGTCTAGGTTTTAGTTGCGTTATCTATGACACTCGTGCTTGGCCGTGTACCTTCTGGAAGAAACGAGAATGCTCGTGAATTGAAGAAGGATGGATGGTTCTCGAATAGTAGGTAGACCCTATATATAGGGCCGGACGTCGAGCATCGAGGCAGTCAAAGATAACCAACGGTAGTGATCGCTAGATGTTAACGCGAAGTTAATAGGCGGATTAAAGTAGGGAATTATTAGCAAGTTATTAGTAAGTTTAAATGCGTATTTTTGTACATAAACCGTTTTGAAATTTGCGAGGTTTAATTTGTCGTTGTGAACCCGTAACAATATTATATATTTTTGAAATCAGAAAAACGAGTCTTATCAACTAAAAAAATTATATACAGGGTGTTTTATTTAAAAAAATAAACTATATGTCAAAAGTTTGACATATGTCATTTTTGACATCAGATTCTGATAATTTAGAAAAAATTATATAACTTTGCTTATTTAAACGTTACTGTTAGATTGATATTAACGGAGATAGCTATTAAGTAAAATATGGTCAATTCAATCAAATCACCCGGTATGTGACATATGTCAACTTTTTTGATATTTTTAAAATATCTGTGTTTTGTTTACCAAGATGTCTTATTTTTTCCAGTTTTTTTTGTTAAATTTCGTAAAAATAAACAAAAATGTTTTTTTGTTTACTTTTTCTTTAAAAAATAAATAAATAATATTTTTTTTGTACGTTACAATTTAAAACTAATTAAGATTAATATAAAACTGCATATCTTGGTAAAAATATTTACCAAACCAAAAAGATACTGTTGTATTTATATTTTGACCGCCGCCATCTTGGATAGTAATAGACATATGTCATTTATTATGAAATATTTAAAATCAGCGACCCCCATTTTAGTAGAGTAAATTTGTAAAATAAAGCTGCAAAAAGAGTATATTTTTTTATATTTGGCATAGTAGTACCTAACACCAAAAGCTAAATTTTCATTCGAGGATCCCCGATTTTCCGGCCTCAGAATCCAAGATGGCGGCTGCCAAAGTTAAGAAAAAAAATGATTTCCTTGTTTTAAGCGGAATTAAATTAATTTTGATAAATTTACTTTAAGTGGGATATACTCAATGTAAAAATGTAAAAAAAAATTACACCTGTCACTGCAAAACAAAATGGCGGCTATTTTTAAAAAATATCGTTTTTCTTCGATATTTTCTTTATTTTTTGTGCAATATTTACTTTTAATATCTCATATTAAAGCTACTGACCAGGTCTTTAAACCTGCTTAAATGAAATGATAAGTTTCCCAGCCGACACAAAGATGGCGCTTAATTTGCCAAAAATAAAATAGACCTTTACAACCAGTAGACCAAATTAAATTTTTACAAAAATTTTTCTTGGATTTTATTAGTAGTAAGCCAAATTTTATAAAAATTTATAAAAACTAACAATTTGACATTTAACATTTTAAGATGGCGGCCGAAGTTCGGATAAAAAAGTAATTTTTTTGTTTTTGTTTGACACAACTAGTATTGCCGTGTAATATATTGATTTATACTAAATGGGGGTCGCCGATTGTAAATATTTCATAATAAATGACATATGTCTATTATTATCCAAGATGACGGCGGTCAAAATATAAATACAACAGTATCTTTTTGGTTTAGTAAATTTTTTTACCAAGATATGTAGTTTTATATTAATCTTAATTAGTTTTAAATTATAATGTACAAAAAAAAATAGAATTTATTTATTTTTTAAAGATGGCGGCCGAAAAAGTAAAAAAAACATTTTTGTTTATTTTTTCGAATTTTAACAAAAAAAACTGAGAAAACCAAGACATCTCGTTAAACAAAACACAGATGTTTTAAATATGTCAAAAAAGTTGACATATGTCACGTACCGGGTGATTTGAATAAATTGACATATTTTACTTAATAGCTATCTCCGTTAATATTGATCTTACAGTAACGTTTAAATTAGCAAAGTTAAATAATTTTCTAAATCATCAGAATCTTATGTCAAAAATGACATATGTCATACACTTGTCAAACTATTGACATATGGTTTATTTTTTTTAAATAAAACACCCTGTATATAATGTTTTTCATTGATAGGGCTCCTTTTTCTGATTTCAAAAATATATAATATGTTGACATTTAGTCCAGCCGTTGTTGAAATATTTCCATTTTAAAAATTATATTCATTAACAAAATGGCAACATCCTTATTGTTTATTTAGGTTATTAAAATGCAAATATTTCAATAACGGCTGGTCTAAATGTCAACATATTATATATTTTTGAAATCAGAAAAACAAGTCATATCAAGTAAAAAAACTATATACAGGGTGTTTTATTTAAAAAAATAAACCATATGTCAAAAGTTTGACAAGTGTATGACATATGTCATTTTTGACATCAGATTCTGATGATTTAGAAAAAATTATTTAACTTTGATTATTTAAACATTAGTGTTAGATTAATATTAACGGTGATAGCTATTAAGTAAAATATGGTCAATTCAATCAAATCACCCGGTACGTGACATATGTCAACTTTTTTGACATTTTTAAAATATATGTGTTTTGTTTACGGAGATGTCTTGTTTTTTCCAGTTTTTTTTGTTAAATTTCAAAAAAATAAACAAAAATGTTTTTTTTTACTTTTTCGACCGCCATCTTTAAAAAATAAATAAATAATATTATTTTTTTACATTATGACTTAAAATAAATTAAGAGTAATACAAAACTACAAATCTTCGTAAAAAAAATACCAAACCAAGAAGATAATGTTGTTTTTATATTTTGAACGCCTCCATCTTGATTAATAATAGACATGTCTCATTTATGATGAAATATTTAAAATCGGCGACCCCTATTTAATATAAATCGATATATTACACGGCAATACTAGTACTGTCAAACAAGAACAAAAAAATAACTGAACTTCGGCCGCCATCTTAAAATTTTTAATGTCAAATTGTAATTTTTTTGAAATTTTTACAAAACTTGGCTTACCATTGATAAAATCCAAAAAAAATTTTTTTTTTAATTTAATTTGGTCTACAGGTTATAAAGGTCTCTTTTATTTTTGACATATTAAACGCCATCTTTGTGTCGGCTGAGAAACTACTAACTTTTTTTCATTAGATTTAAAGAGCTGGTCAGTGGCTTTAATATGAGGTATTAAAAATAAATATCGCGCAAAAAATAAATAAAATATCGAAGAAAAACGATTTTTTTTAAATATAGCCGCCATTTTGTTTTAAAGTGACAGGTGTAAATTTTTTTAACATTTTTGAATTAAGTAGGTCCCACTTAAAGTAAGTTTATCAAAATTAATTTAATTTGTCTTAAAACAGGGAATTCATTTTTTTTTAACTTTAGCAGCCGCCATCTTGGATTCCGATGCCGGAAATCACGGGATCCTCGATTGAAAATTTAGCTTTCGATGTTAGCTACTACCATGCAAAATATAAAAAAATATACCTTTTTTGCAGCTTTTTATTGAAATACCTTACAATTTTACTCTACTATTTAGTATAAATCAATATATTAGACGGCAGTACTAGTTGTGTCAAACAAAAACAAAAAAATGACTTTTTTATCTGAACTTCGGCCGCCATCTTAAAATGTTAAATGTCAAATTATACATTTTTTAAAATTTTTACAAAACTTCGCTTACTGTTGACAAAATCCAAAATTTGTTTTTTTGAAAAAGTTTAATTTGGCCTACAGGTTATAAAGGTCTCTTTTATTTTTGACATATTAAACGCCATCTTTGTGTCGGCTGGGAAACTTATAACTTTTTTTCAATACATTTAAAGACCTGGTCGGTGGCTTTAATATGAGGTATTAAAAATAAATATCGCGCAAAAATTAAAGAAAATATCGAAGAAAAACAATTTTTTTTAAATATAGGCGCCATTTTGTGTTAAAGTGACAGGTGTAATTTTTTTTAAACATTTTTGAATTAAGTAGGTCCCACTTAAAGTAAATTTATCAAAATTAATTTAATTTGACTTAAAACAGGGAATTAATTTTTTTTCTTAAATTTGGCAGCCGCCATCTTGCAATGCAACTACCATGCCAAATATAAAAAAGTATACTTTTTGCAGCTTTTTATTGAAATACCCTACAAATTTACTCTACTAATACTTTCGTCTCTATTTGTTTTTCTTACAGAAATATTTTTGCTTTTACCAGATGGTGGTCAGATCCACAGGTAAAAATCAAAGATTTTTTGTTGGCTGAATCCAGGTATACCGATGAATATCCTTATGTTTAGAAAAACCAATATTTATTTTTAGATTATGGGTTTCACACAATTGTATCAGTCTCAAGACTCTCAAGCCATTATCATTTGTAACTTCCTCTCCAAATGGTCCTACCACTTTGCTTTGGCTTTGTCTACCAGTTCGACTATTAAAATCGCCAAGCATAATTATTTCCCTGGTATGCCGATTTTAGTGATTGTCTCATCAAGATGGTCGAAGAACATTTGTTTCATAGCTACCGTTTCGTCATTTGATGGTGCGTAGGCTGTTATTATGCTTATATTGTGTCCAAGCATCTTCATGTTAACTCGAAGTAAGTTTTCATTAATGCACTCGTAGTCTTTAATCTTATTTTTGAGGTTGTTATTTATTAATAAGGATACTCATCTGGCTGCTCTTCTTTCTTTTGAGACTCCAGTGAATATGTGAACAAAGTTACCGACACTACTTGTACCTGTTCCTTTCTTTTTTGTCTCTGTGAGTGCAATATTGTCTATCTTACTATTCTGCACTTCGGTTGCAATAATGTCCAACATTTGGTTCACTCCCTGTACGTTCCATATTCAGAGTCCTTTTTCTTTGCTTTTTTCGTCTTCGAGAATTTCCGTCCATTGCTCCGAGGCTTTGTTTAGGCCTTTTGGTAATATCTTTGTTTTAAAAGTATTAGAGAACCAGTCTAATGCCTCAACCCCCTACTTGGAGGGCCAGGATTTTTTATCAAGGTTTTTCTCCCCTAGCCTTTGACGATCCAACGCCATACTGTAAGGCAACAGCTTTATTCTTTTATACTATCCCTAAAAGAAAGGGTTGCCACCTACGCTAAGATCACCATACCGAGGTCTCCGTCACCCTGGGAGTGGGACCCTAGACAGGTGCTAACTCTCCGGGTCAGAGAGTACCTAGAATCTACGGAGGGCAGGGGTCGATTCATTTCCCCTGATAGACATCTAACGAGGTCTACCCCATACCCCATGCTAGCTCCCGCTAAATTTCACGGTTGTTTTTAAAATTTTAAAACCACACAATTGGATGACGGACAGAGTACATTTTACGCGCATTGGACATGCGCACCAAGAATCAGTGAGATCCTTTTCTATCGCCTCGAGAAAATGGCGTGTTAATTTCTTTCTCTAACTATTACAAATTTCTACACTTGAAAGTGCTCGATTTTGGTGTACTGAAGCATAGAACTGGAAACTTCAGCCCTTCAGCTACGTGGTGCCATCATTAGATCAAGACAGGGGCCGCTGGAACGTGGAGAAATTGGCTGCAAACTGGTGAGTGCTTTGTTTCTGATTTCCCTTGTGTGGTAACAGCATTTAACCTATGGACCTTTGATTATTTCGTGATTTCGTTTCAATATATTTATGTTTATCGTTTTTCTAACTGCGGGCAAACATAAAGTGTTCCTTCGAACCGAATAAGTAAATTAAATCCATTCGACGGTATTTTAAGGCAGCCATTTTCACATTTTCACACGGCGATCACACGGCCTTGAATTTGCCAATCGTTCGACCTTCGGTTTCGGCGCAGTTCACCTGTTTTCGGTCCGCTGCTATGGTAACGCAGGGTCTACCGCGTGGTCATTTCAGTAAACAAAAATTGAGAAGCAATCAAAACAAACAAGCACGATTTCTGTGATTAGATTTGTTCCATACCATTTCGATATAAAAACATTTTTCATCAATTGCGATAAATTAGTGCATATTTTCGACGATTCGTCATTTTTCTATTTCAGAAGCATTAATTTAGCGTTAATTGTATACTTACCGACAATATCATCATTTCAAAGGTAAAAATCATGTCTATCAAAAAAGCCGTGCAAAAACGCAAGGGTTTTTTATCTGCGATCACCGAGTGTTATGTGTTTTCACAAACCGCGGCAACGGACGCAAAAGCGAGAAACGAGTTTCAAGTGAGGTATTCCGATTTGGATGAAACCTTCGTTAAATGCATGTTGGCACATAATAATGTCATTATGTTGATAGACGACTCGGACGACGAGGATTTTAAAACGCAAGATGCGATCCTTTCAGAAGCTCGTAAATATTTTTATGCGTTTAAAGGGGTTTACTCTGAAATATTTCCGGTGGAGGCCCCATCCTTCTCGCGATCATATGTTCGTCAAAACGAATCTGAAACTCCAAAACTCAAAGAGTTACGTATTCCCATATTTCAAGGTGATAAAAAATTATGGCCAAGCTTTTTCGATCTTTTTAACAACATTTTAGATCAAAATCAAAGTCTAAGTAACGTTCGAAAACTTCAATATTTATTTTCATATCTCGAGGATGAGCCTTTAAAATTGATATCAGGGATTAGCTAATCTGATCAAAATTATAAAATTGCTTACGACAAATTAGTCAATAGATATCAAAACAAGCGAGACCTCGCAAATGATGCTTTAAGCACAATTATGAACTCTACATTAAAAAACGAGTCAGCTAAAGAATTGCGTAATTTAATTGACACCTTTTCAGAATCCCTAGAAATTTTAAAATCACTTAGCTTTGACGTTGACAGTTGGGACTTTATTATTTTTTTCATTCTGTTAGAAAAATTGGATATTCTGACGCGTTCAAATTTCGAAATGAGTCACGCCAATACTAATACCGAAATTCCCACTTTTCAGTCACTTTTTCAATTTCTAGAAAAAAGATGTAAAGTTTTGGAATCACTTCCTCAATCAACAGCACCCAAAAAGGTGCCTACCTATCAAAAATCAAATTCTATGCAAAATCAGTTTGGGCAAAAGCCTACCTATAAATCACCCAATTCGCCTTTTATAGGACTGGCTGGCACCTCAACTAATTCAAGCACGGGAATAAATTGTTTCCGGTGTAATCAAGGTCACGTGCTTTCGAAATGTCAAACATTTTTTGACCTATCGCCAATCGATCGCCTATCTTTCGTCAAGCAGAAAAAATTATGTCTAGCGTGTTTTCATCCCTCGCATGGGGTAGATACGTGCAAATCAAAATATTCATGCAGGACTTGCAATAGTAAAAGGCACCACACTTTAACTCATATCTTAGAAACTAATAAAGAGTCTGGAAGCCAAGATACTAGCCCTGTCATTCACACACCACCTGTCAATAATCTTCATGTGTCATTAAATACCTCAGGACCTTCAGGTACCTTTCTTTTATGCACCGCCATAATAGATGTTATGGACGGTTGCGGAAATTTTCAACCTGTAAGGGCACTGCTTGATTCTGGATCACAGACAGGATTCATCAGTGAAAAGTGTATTCAGCGTCTTAATCTTCCTAGGCGAAGTTACACCTTTGAAATATTCGGATTAAATCAAATGTCTTCTCTTACTTCCAAAGGGCTCGTTCAATGTCACATTAAGCCACAAGGACAGGTCACTCCTTTACTTAATTTCGAAGCAATTGTTGTTCCACAACTATGTTCCAATATGCCTACATTCACTTTGAACGATAATCAGTGGAAACACTTGGAAAACCTTAAACTTGCCGACCCATCTTATTTCAAATCTAGACCTGTGGACCTAGTTATTGGTTGCGAGCTATTCGCACAGATATTCAAGGAGGGCAGGGTTCTTGGACAAATAGGGCAACCTTCAGCCCTTGAAACCATCTTTGGCTGGGTCGTCATGGGAAAAGTGGACAAAGAAGGTAGTCTTACGGAACGAACCAGTTGTTTTTTAACGAGTCATTCACCTCGTTTGGAGGTCATTATCCCTAGGTTTTGGGAAATCGAACATTTGCCTAAAAAACAAATCTTATCAAAGGAAGAAAAACAAGCAGAATCAATTTTTACTGCGTGTGTCGTACGACAACCGAGCGGTAGATTCATGGTAGATCTTCCGTTTAAAGATAAAATAAACCCTGACCTAGGAAATACTTATCCGCAAGCTTATCGTAGATTTTTACTTCTAGAAAATAGATTACTCAAAAATCCTGATCTGTACACTGCCTATTCTAGTTTCATGCAAGACTATATCGATTCTAATCACATGAGTCTAGTTTTACCTATTCAACCAAAAGTCGACGTATCATGTTTTTTGGCACATCATTGCATACTAAAGCCGGAAAGCTTAAGTACAAAATTAAGGGTAGTCTGGGATTGTTCGGCAGTCACCCCAAAGAATATTAGTCCCAATGACAATTTGGAATCTGGACCGAAACTGCAAAAGGATATTGCGTCTTTACTCCTTACGTTTCGTCTTAATCCTATTGCCTACATTGCTGATATCAAACAAATGTTCCGTCAAGTCCTTATCAATCCTTATCACCGTCCTTATCAAAGGATATTGTGGAGGTTTTCTCCACAGGACCCACTTTCAGTGTGGGAACTTTATATTGTCGTTTTTGGCATGACATGCTCACCCTTTCTAGCCATGCGTACGTTAAATGAGCTGGCAAAGAGAGAAAAGGAACGTTTTCCTATGGCTAGTACTGTTCTAAAAACGTCAATTTACATCGACGATATCTTGGGAACTAGCCCTTCGCTTTCTGAAGCTCTTTCCCTTCAAACGGAACTCAATGATTTGTTGAAGTCGGGAGGATTTGAACTTAAAAAATGGGCAAGCAATTGTCCTGAGTTATTGGCAACATTGCCAGAATCCGATCGTCAAATGCCTCTCTCTTTTGACAAGGATGAACCACACTTTATCAAAGTTTTAGGACTTCAATGGCATCCAAAAAACGACATTTTTTCTTATCAATGCCGAATGAAGGACAAATCCCCAACCAAACGTTCTATTTTATCTATCATAGGAACAATCTTCGATCCCTTAGGTTTTCTTTGTCCCTTGTTGCTACAAGCAAAATTTATTTTGCAACAGTTATGGATATCGAAAATAGGCTGGGACGAAGAACCAGATTCTTCTATCATCGACTCTTGGAACAAACTTCGTTCTGAATTCCCGCTTCTTTCCAATTTTCAATTACCCCGACAAATCAAACTGTCAAAAACCAATACCTGTCAAATCATCGGCTTCTGTGACGCTTCAATTCGAGGCTACGCAGGCGTCGTATATTTTCGTGTAGAAGAGGAAAACAATATATCTGTTTCTCTCATATCTGCAAAATCTAGGGTCGCGCCTATAAAGTCACAAACCTCCTCCGCCTCGAGAAAATGGCGTGTTAATTTCTTTCTCCAACTATTACAAATTTCTACACTTGAAAGTGCTCGATTTTGGTGTACTGAAGCATAGAACTGGAAACTTCAGCCCTTCAGCTACGTGGTGCCATCATTAGATCAAGACAGGGGCCCCTGGAACGTGGAGAAATTGGCTGCAAACTGGTGAGTGCTTTGTTTCTGATTTCCGTTGTGTGGTAACAGCATTTAACCTATGGACCTTTGATTATTTCGTTATTTCGTATCAATATATTTATGTTTGTTCGCGCTTCATTTAATAAAATATATACAGTCCATTGCAGTTATCGTTTTTCTAACTGCGGGCAAACACCCCAAACATCTAAAAAGTGTAAAAAGTATAGCAAAAATTTTTATTCAACAATAAACTATAATTATTTACCTGCCTATTCATTTTTGCATTATTAAAATCCTTTTCTAAAGATGATTGTAAAATCCCAAAAATTAAAAGAAATTTATTTAAAAACAAAGTAAATTTCGATCCTGGTATGTAATTAACCCCTAGAATTACCACATATCGTCTTACCCATATGTTAAGAACTTAATCACCAGTATTTACTAAGACCTTAAAACTTAGCATTTTAGACCGGTTTAAGTGTATTTTTTTAATACTCACAGGTCAAATAACTGCAACGATTCGGTTCTCCCCAATGTGCAATATGATAGTAAGCATTTCTCAGTGAGTTTCATCTCATATAAATTCAAATTAACTTTAGAAATAAAAAATAAAAATGTTTGTAACGAAATGTCATTTTTTGGTAATTTAGTCCGTGCAGTCATAGGATTCCCGTTAAAAATAGTCTCAAATTGTAGTACCACCCCTGAGGGGTGGTTTAAAGTCTGAAAAATAATATACTAACTACATTTTCGTGTAAATCTTTTACATACAAAATTTTTCCAATCAAAATAACGAATAAATAACTAAAAACTGTTTATAAACATACATTAATAACAAAATGCGAAGCAATTTAAAATCTCACTGCATTTACATAGGTTTAGTCCGCAAAGTTTTCAGTGCACCTTATATTATTAATTATATTAAATTACGATTTAAGTCGTTACATAAATAATAATCTAATTTCCTTGGAAATACGTTTTTTAGTTAGTTAACTTAAACCTTATTTTTAAGCACATTGCTACAAAATTTATTTAAACAATTTCAATCTTAAAAAAAGAAGTATAACTTTGAACTGGTTAAAATAAAAATTATCTTTTAATAATTTTTAAATTTTTCTAAAATTATTAACAGTATTTTTTAATTTATTATATTCGCTTAATCCTTCTACAATTAATTTCAATTTCGCTACCATTTAGTATTTGCAATTTTTTTGCGAAATTTATAACTTAACCTAAGTTGAATAAAATATGTGAAAAATAAAAATAAATAGGTATCGTTGAAAAACACAAGGCCCGTGGAGACACCGGCAAATAAAAGGGAGGGGAGGGTAATGGGGGTAATTAACCCCCCCGCCTTAAGATTGGTATAAAGTGAGGATTTTTCCACAACGGCACAAAAATGTTTTTTATTGTTACTAAAATTGTACCACTTTTAGTGATATTGGTTCAAAATAAGGTAGTTAGCCTGAATTTATAGATTAAAATTGCAAAATTTTTCGTCTGCGCCACATGTATAAAAAACAACTGCAAAATTTTTTTTGCAGAACCTTCACATGTATTCTTATATCAAGTACCTATACATGTGGTTTGACTGGATTAACCCTCTCAAGATCAGTGCCTGGATACGCCATTGCGTGGAGAGGAAACCTGAGCCCTCTAGGTGTAAATTAATGATCTGGCCCCCCCTTCACGAATTTCCAAATGTAATACTAATATATTTAACACCCTGCGTCATTTTTTAAAATGTAAAATGGGTAAAAAATTAGTAGATTGGGCCCCATGTGGGTATTTACGCATTTTATACTTTGTGATTAATACATTTGTGTAAAGTGGTAAAAATCACAGTGTACCCTGGTGTACTGTGGTAAAAATTCCTTTGTACACGACCCCTTACATTATAGGTATATACACAGTCCCCTATAAATATAATTTTGTTAAAAACTAAGATTAGTTAATTAGGAACCAATTTATTTACATTTTTTTTATTATGGAGGCTATTGTTCCAACTCGAATACAAAAGACTACTAACCCTACAATCGTACCAATAAGTTTCAAAACTTGGCGACCTTTTGCAACCTGAATATGCATAAAAAACTCTTAGCATAAACAAATTTTAAAGAAATTTATTTAAAGGTATAATTGCAAGCAGCAGACACATATTATAGTAGGCAAGTATGTCGGTTGCGTTTCTATGACCGTTCGGCGATATTACGCGCTGTGAGAAGCCAGCGTGGGAAAGGCGCAGTTCGAGCTAGCTTGTGAAGGCGCGAGCGGGTGCGTCTCGCGATATCGCGCACGTGAGAAGCCAACCTTCGACGTCCCAATTTTTTTTGGATAAAAATAATTACTTATTACTTCCTAGCCCGCACAGCAATGGCTAGAAAAGGTATTTTTAATTTTTTTTTTTAGATAACGCCCAAAATGTGTTATTTGGGTGTATTTTGACCTACCCTAGCAGTATCGTCGTGATGTCTGTGTGTGTGTGTGTGTGTGAGTATGTAACTCTGCCCGTAATACGATAGCTCCTAAACCGCCCAACCGATTTTCATGAAATTTTTAGGTAAAATAGTATTCGATACTGTAACGAGCTGATTAGATTTTGGTCGAAATTCGTTAATGCTAATGGCAGTATTTTGACAGTTAAAAAATTTTAAAAATGCTAACTTTGCTGTTTTCGGAATATTGTAGCGCAAATTTTTTTCAAAAATTTGTATAACCAAAAACTTGGTACGAGCTTTCGTTTTAGATATATTTACAAAAAACTGTTGTTAGGGTTCATATAGCATGGGCATCTAATAAATATTATAGGTAGGGTGTCTCTAAAAGGTCTGTACAAAATCTTAGCACATATTCCTGAGGTCAAAATAATTCGATTTAAAGCAACTTACCTTAGTCCGAAATTGCTCCGTTTCAGAGATACAGGGTGGTAAATTTACGCACAGTTTTGTCTAAAGCTACGTTTACATTTGGAGTTTACTGGCGGAAAGTACTGGCAGTGCACTTGATACTTTCACGCAAGTACTTTACAAGAGTTGACGGGCCGGCTAGTTTAGTGGCTGCCAGTACTTTACGCCAGTAAACTCTCCGAATGTAAACGTAGCTATAGACTTTCCAAAAATTATTTCTCTTTTTTTGTAACACGGTAGTAGTGTAGGGGTTAAAGTGAGTTGTTTTAATAAATTGATTTTTGCCGCGGTTTCGGGTCTTCTCCTAATACGTTAATGGTTATATATCATATGATGCAAAATGTTTCTAAAGGCCGCTTGACATGGTGCATGACAATAAAATTTGCAGGCAAATGCATGAAATTTTGTCCAGGTGCATGCGCAGTACAAATCCAGCTGATTGTTGCAGGCAATCCATTTTTATCGGTGCCATTTTTTTGCATGCAAACTGTACTTGCATGCAAACTGGGGAGTTTTTACCTAGATTCTGTGGAATCAATGCATGACCATGCACAATGTCAAACGAAAAGAAGATTTTTTGCAGGCAACAATTTGACCGAAATTTTTTGCTTGCAAATATTTGCAGCGCGTCATGCACCATGTTAAGCGGCCTTTATTCCGGGATGGACTGCATAGGGGGCTATACATTTTAAAGATCGAGCAGTTTGATCGAATGTAATTATTGCAAATTCAAAAACGCAGCGGCTTCGTTCACAACAAAATGATAGTGAACGAATTTTGAGTCAGTAAATAAAAATAAGGGATGTTGCACCCAGTGGCGGATTTCCAAGGGGGGGAGGGGGGCTAAGTGGCAGCAAACATATAACAAAATATTTTTTATTAGCGATTTTTGATAGATCTGAGGTGTAAAATTTAGTATCTAAAGGAGATTTATGGCGCTGTAGGCGAATTTAAAAAAATAAGTAGAATTTGTGACAAATTTTAAATACCTGATGCTGCTAAACTAAAAAATAAGTTATATGTCTGGGAGGGGGGGGGCCGAGCATCTTTGGTCCTTTCTGGCCCCCCTGGAACCGCCACTGGTTGCGCTCAAATGTTTACTCACAAGTTATTAAAAAACATACCTACTAATACTATGTTTGGGGTTTCTAATTCTATTTTTCTCAAGGAACTTACCCATGCCCACCCCAATTTCGCCATGAAATGACTCAGAATTTATCAAAACATTCTGCTGAAATTAATTGAAATGGATTATGAAGGGCGTAAATCAAAACATTCATGCTCCACGCACAAAAACAATGCGAATAATACGACTAACTGATGGCCTGCACCAGGCACAAAATTTCTTTGATTTTTCCTATTTAAACAACGTTAAAATGCCCAATGTTGGCCCTATCACTGTCTCTTATATGATGATTCCATGATGATTCATATATGAGTGGGCCTTGCAGCCCTTCCACTGCGACCACTAGTGGGTCTATTGTGGCTCACTTTTGAGTGGTTTCTCACCACTGTATGCCTAATCCTCCAAAAAGGTTAGCTATCAGTTTGGGTGAGCCACTGTTCAGATCTTCTGAATCAATCTGAGGTTTACCGAAAGTGTTTTGACGTAAACGTGCAATAGCTGGACATTCGCACAGTACATGTCTAACTGTTTCATCATCCTCCATACAGAGTCTACATTCGGTCTCTTCTGTTATTCCCATTCTGTGCATGGGTACTCTTAGTCGGCAGTGACCCGTAAAAAGTCCAGTCTCTATACGGATCTCCTGTCTGGTAAGTCCAATGATATTTCTGGCTCTCTTCTGACAAGGTCCTTTAATGAACTGTTTAAAGTGAGCCAGTTCTGGTATATTCATCCAGTATTGTTGGAAGCTGTCCTCCATCCATCCCAATATGGTTAATTTAGCAGCATTGTATGATATGCCCAGGGCTGGTTCAGGGCCGAAAAATTCGGCAGATGCCGCTTCCCTCGCTGCCTGGTCCGCGGCCTCATTTCCCTCGTGCCCAGAATGCCCTGGTATCCATACTAATGACACCTTATTAGCGCTACCAAGCGTATTCAGCGAGTCTCTGCAGTTCCTCACGGTTCTCGATGAGACCGGTAGGAATCAAGCGCTTTTAAGGCTGCTTGACTGTCGGAGAAGATTTTTATTGTCCTGTTGGTCCATTCGTGGTCAGTAATCCACCGGGCACACAGTTCAATGGCTACGAGTTCGGCCTGAAATGTAGTAGCCAGTTTGCCGAGACTATGTCGAATCTCGACTTTTTCTTGGATACTAACAACTCCAGATCCAACGCCTGATGGCATTTTGGATCCGTCGGTATACCAGAAGCTATCGTTATTTGAAAAGTTGGTCCTGTTTTTGAACCATTCCTCCCTCTCTGGGAGTATAATGTTGTATAGCTTTCTGCTGTACACCGTGTTGGGCATGACGTCGGGTATCATTCCTAGAGTTGCATCCAACTCTTGTTCCCTATTTAGGGCTGTTGATATCACTTTGTTTGCCCAGCCATCCTGGTGGTTGGCCCTTATTCTATAAGTTGCTTTTCGTGCCTCCGCCTCTAAGAAAATGTGAAGCGGAGGTAAGTTTAGTAAGCATTCAAGCGCAGTCGATTGGCTAGAGCTCATTGCACTCCCTTATATAGGCTGCAGTTTTATCGCCTCCGTCGCTGTCGCAACGAGTCTGCATTGCACAGGGCTACCGAATTTCACTACCTCATGGGCGGCCACTGCAAAGAGGGCAAATTTGTGTGGCAACCCCTAAGAAAATTTCGCATTTTTTAATGTATGCCCACCACCCTTATATGAGCAAAGTATAAAGTACAAAATATTTAAAATTAAGAGGTGGGCCACCGCACCCTTTTAGTTTAATTTCGGTGATATCGGGCAGAGTATAAGACATTTATTTATTTTTTTAATTATAAATGACAAAAATTTTACCAGGGGGCCTTGTTAAAAGCTTGGATAGTTGTATAAACTACAAATTTAGTGAGACCTAGATGTGCAGGGACAATAGTGTAGAAGATATAAGGGATAATCTAAAAATATATTTTGCCTCCTGGCGCCCCCTAAGGCCATATATTTAATGTTTTTTGACAGTCAAAGAATAAGTCCTTGAAAGCCAGTATGCGTGCCAAGTTGTATTGCTCTAGCATAAACCGTTCAGAATTAAAAAAAAAATTGGCACCCTAACCTTACGTTTTGCATTTTGGGTCTGTTAACAGATTAGGCAGTGTTGGTGGCATTATAACAGACGCGGCTCGTGCCGCAGGCGAGGTGAAGGGGAACATTATAAACACCATACAAAATATTCTTTTTTAAAACTGGTTGCGTCCTAGAACTCCTAGAGCATGGTACACCAGTTGAAAGAGATCTGCAACATATTTACAGGCAAAAAGTTTTATTTTTAATGTCGTTTTTCTATTTCAACTAACGTACAATGCTCTAGGAGTTATAGGACGCAACGAGTTTTAAGGGAGATTAACGTTTGTACCCGTGCCTAAAATGTACCCCTTCACCTCGCCTAAGGCAGGCGCGCCCCTGCTGGATCATAAGTAATCGATTAAAACATGTGTCATAAAATCTTCATCAAAAAGCCCACGGAGACTAACTTTTGACGCTATGGCCCTGGACTAAGCTTCTTGTACTAGCAAGGATGATAAAAAATTGTGATATTTTTGTGCAATTTAATTTTCTAGTGTGTTAATTACGAAAACGTTCTCCTTTTTTTTCGCGGTTAGCTATTACTGTCTGCAATGTTATTACTAATGGGGCCTATTTTGCCCCGGGACACTCTTCAGATTAAATTACAGCCCTCGCTTGTCTTCTTTGCCAGTGACGTAATTAAAAACGAATTTCGACAGCCTTTTTTTGTTTAATAATTTCTTAAAACTGAGATAATTGAGATTTTATACATAACATGCTAAATCTTTGTAATTTTTTTTTACAGTTTGTGTTATGGCGTACTTATTAGTGCAAAAAGAGTAACCAGTTTGTAATCATTAGGTTTAACAAAAAAAAAATAAAAGAAGAAGTTAGGACGTTTTGACTATGTGACGTATGATAAAATAAGGGAAAAATATTAGTTAAAACATTTTAACTATGTAGTAAGAGATGAATAAATAAGACAACTAACAGGAGTTCTTTAGTTTTCCTAACTTCTGACTTAGAACGTTTTATCGACCTAATTCATAGATAGGACGTTTTACGTTTGGTTGGGTCGTAATTTGCGAACATAGGACAACCCATTTTAGTGATTTTAGTATTGATAAATAAAGTTAGGACGTTCTAACTTAGGAGAATAGATGGTTATGGTATAGGACTACTTGTATATGCAGATAAATCGAAAACGAAAAAAAAATGAGTTAGGACGTTTTAACTAAGGAGGGCAGTATAGTACATGCATATACCTATTACCACCACTTATATTATTTAGCATTTTAAACCCAAAACATGACTATTTATAAATCTAGATCATAAAGAAAGCGTTTAACGCCCGCGGTGTGGAAATAAAAGCACAAAGCACAAGTCGCCAGACGAGGCTTTTTACTTACAACCGGAGTCAACGCAATTTTTGACTGAGATTCATACAATGTTTTATGCGCAATCATTATTTTAGGAGGAAAATATTTTAACATAATATTAATATTACCTATTTTTCATACATCGAGGTAGAATAAAATTTTCATAGGACCATTTATTAGGGACTTATTGGAATAAAACCTGACCTAATTTTAAAATCGACCCTATAGTAACATATTTACATATAAAAAGCAGCTGCTCTGCTTCAAAATTCGGCCTTTGTGTATTTAAAAACCGGTTTTATTAGTGTCGGTATTTATTAAATGGAAGTTAGCGACTGTCTTATTAAATTTGGCTTTGATATGTCAATTTTAAGAAGTCAGCTGTTAGTTTTCTGTGCAAATGTGTCAGAATAAAGTCGAGTCTAGAATAAAGTCAGGTTTTATTCCAATAAGTCTCTATTATACTGACAGGTACTTTACTAATAGTGAAATGACTCGGACAGCCGCAAACGTGTTTTCAAAGTAAACACTCACATTGTTTCTTAGTTTTTATCCGATAAAAAATTACACATGTTCAAAAAGTGCGGGATAATATTAGATCCCGGCGATAGATTTGTAAGTTTTGATGTGGAAAGTCGTTACACCAACGTGCCAATAAATGAGTCACTCAGTATCATTAAAAACAAATTAAAAACTAATGATACACTGGATGGATGGATCTGTTGGAGCTCTGTCTCCGTAACTCTATCATATTCTTATATCAAGTACCTATACATGTGGTTTGACTGGATTAACCCTCTCAAGATCAGTGCCTGGATACGCCATTGCGTGGAGAGGAAACCTGAGCCCTCTAGGTGTAAATTAATGATCTGGCCCCCCCTTCACGAATTTCCAAATGTAATACTAATATATTTAACACCCTGCGTCATTTTTTAAAATGTAAAATGGGTAAAAAATTAGTAGATTGGGCCCCATGTGGGTATTTACGCATTTTATACTTTGTGATTAATACATTTGTGTAAAGTGGTAAAAATCACAGTGTACCCTGGTGTACTGTGGTAAAAATTCCTTTGTACACGACCCCTTACATTATAGGTATATACACAGTCCCCTATAAATATAATTTTCTTAAAAACTAAGATTAGTTAATTAGGAACCAATTTATTTACATTTTTTTTATTATGGAGGCTATTGTTCCAACTCGAATACAAAAGACTACTAACCCTACAATCGTACCAATAAGTTTCAAAACTTGGCGACCTTTTGCAACCTGAATATGCATAAAAAACTCTTAGCATAAACAAATTTTAAAGAAATTTATTTAAAGGTATAATTGCAAGCAGCAGACACATATTATAGTAGGCAAGTATGTCGGTTGCGTTTCTATGACCGTTCGGCGATATTACGCGCTGTGAGAAGCCAGCGTGGGAAAGGCGCAGTTCGAGCTAGCTTGTGAAGGCGCGAGCGGGTGCGTCTCGCGATATCGCGCACGTGAGAAGCCAACCTTCGACGTCCCAATTTTTTTTGGATAAAAATAATTACTTATTACTTCCTAGCCCGCACAGCAATGGCTAGAAAAGGTATTTTTAATTTTTTTTTTTAGATAACGCCCAAAATGTGTTATTTGGGTGTATTTTGACCTACCCTAGCAGTATCGTCGTGATGTCTGTGTGTGTGTGTGTGTGTGAGTATGTAACTCTGCCCGTAATACGATAGCTCCTAAACCGCCCAACCGATTTTCATGAAATTTTTAGGTAAAATAGTATTCGATACTGTAACGAGCTGATTAGATTTTGGTCGAAATTCGTTAATGCTAATGGCAGTATTTTGACAGTTAAAAAATTTTAAAAATGCTAACTTTGCTGTTTTCGGAATATTGTAGCGCAAATTTTTTTCAAAAATTTGTATAACCAAAAACTTGGTACGAGCTTTCGTTTTAGATATATTTACAAAAAACTGTTGTTAAGGTTCATATAGCATGGGCATCTAATAAATATTATAGGTAGGGTGTCTCTAAAAGGTCTGTACAAAATCTTAGCACATATTCCTGAGGTCAAAATAATTCGATTTAAAGCAACTTACCTTAGTCCGAAATTGCTCCGTTTCAGAGATACAGGGTGGTAAATTTACGCACAGTTTTGTCTAAAGCTACGTTTACATTTGGAGTTTACTGGCGGAAAGTACTGGCAGTGCACTTGATACTTTCACGCAAGTACTTTACAAGAGTTGACGGGCCGGCTAGTTTAGTGGCTGCCAGTACTTTACGCCAGTAAACTCTCCGAATGTAAACGTAGCTATAGACTTTCCAAAAATTATTTCTCTTTTTTTGTAACACGGTAGTAGTGTAGGGGTTAAAGTGAGTTGTTTTAATAAATTGATTTTTGCCGCGGTTTCGGGTCTTCTCCTAATACGTTAATGGTTATATATCATATGATGCAAAATGTTTCTAAAGGCCGCTTGACATGGTGCATGACAATAAAATTTGCAGGCAAATGCATGAAATTTTGTCCAGGTGCATGCGCAGTACAAATCCAGCTGATTGTTGCAGGCAATCCATTTTTATCGGTGTCATTTTTTTGCATGCAAACTGTACTTGCATGCAAACTGGGGAGTTTTTACCTAGATTCTGTGGAATCAATGCATGACCATGCACAATGTCAAACGAAAAGAAGATTTTTTGCAGGCAACAATTTGACCGAAATTTTTTGCTTGCAAATATTTGCAGCGCGTCATGCACCATGTTAAGCGGCCTTTATTCCGGGATGGACTGCATAGGGGGCTATACATTTTAAAGATCGAGCAGTTTGATCGAATGTAATTATTGCAAATTCAAAAACGCAGCGGCTTCGTTCAAAACAAAATGATAGTGAACGAATTTTGAGTCAGTAAATAAAAATAAGGGATGTTGCACCCAGTGGCGGATTTCCAAGGGGGGGAGGGGGGCAAAGTGGCAGCAAACATATAACAAAATATTTTTTATTAGCGATTTTTGATAGATCTGAGGTGTAAAATTTAGTATCTAAAGGAGATTTATGGCGCTGTAGGCGAATTAAAAAAAATAAGTAGAATTTGTGACAAATTTTAAATACCTGATGCTGCTAATCTAAAAAATAAGTTATATGTCTGGGAGGGGGGGGGCCCGAGCATCTTTGGTCCTTTCTGGCCCCCCTGGAACCGCCACTGGTTGCGCTCAAATGTTTACTCACAAGTTATTAAAAAACATACCTACTAATACTATGTTTGGGGTTTCTAATTCTATTTTTCTCAAGGAACTTACCCATGCCCACCCCAATTTCGCCATGAAATGACTCAGAATTTATCAAAACATTCTGCTGAAATTAATTGAAATGGATTATGAAGGGCGTAAATCAAAACATTCATGCTCCACGCACAAAAACAATGCGAATAATACGACTAACTGATGGCCTGCACCAGGCACAAAATTTCTTTGATTTTTCCTATTTAAACAACGTTAAAATGCCCAATGTTGGCCCTATCACTGTCTCTTATATGATGATTCCATGATGATTCATATATGAGTGGGCCTTGCAGCCCTTCCACTGCGACCACTAGTGGGTCTATTGTGGCTCACTTTTGAGTGGTTTCTCACCACTGTATGCCTAATCCTCCAAAAAGGTTAGCTATCAGTTTGGGTGAGCCACTGTTCAGATCTTCTGAATCAATCTGAGGTTTACCGAAAGTGTTTTGACGTAAACGTGCAATAGCCGGACATTCGCACAGTACATGTCTAACTGTTTCATCATCCTCCATACAGAGTCTACATTCGGTCTCTTCTGTTATTCCCATTCTGTGCATGGGTACTCTTAGTCGGCAGTGACCCGTAAAAAGTCCAGTCTCTATACGGATCTCCTGTCTGGTAAGTCCAATGATATTTCTGGCTCTCTTCTGACAAGGTCCTTTAATGAACTGTTTAAAGTGAGCCAGTTCTGGTATATTCATCCAGTATTGTTGGAAGCTGTCCTCCATCCATCCCAATATGGTTAATTTAGCAGCATTGTATGATATGCCCAGGGCTGGTTCGGGGCCGAAAAATTCGGCAGATGCCGCTTCCCTCGCTGCCTGGTCCGCGGCCTCATTTCCCTCGTGCCCAGAATGCCCTGGTATCCATACTAATGACACCTTATTAGCGCTACCAAGCGTATTCAGCGAGTCTCTGCAGTTCCTCACGGTTCTCGATGAGACCGGTAGGAATCAAGCGCTTTTAAGGCTGCTTGACTGTCGGAGAAGATTTTTATTGTCCTGTTGGTCCATTCGTGGTCAGTAATCCACCGGGCACACAGTTCAATGGCTACGAGTTCGGCCTGAAATGTAGTAGCCAGTTTGCCGAGACTATGTCGAATCTCGACTTTTTCTTGGATACTAACAACTCCAGATCCAACGCCTGATGGCATTTTGGATCCGTCGGTATACCAGAAGCTATCGTTATTTGAAAAGTTGGTCCTGTTTTTGAACCATTCCTCCCTCTCTGGGAGTATAATGTTGTATAGCTTTCTGCTGTACACCGTGTTGGGCATGACGTCGGGTATCATTCCTAGAGTTGCATCCAACTCTTGTTCCCTATTTAGGGCTGTTGATATCACTTTGTTTGCCCAGCCATCCTGGTGGTTGGCCCTTATTCTATAAGTTGCTCTTCGTGCCTCCGCCTCTAAGAAAATGTGAAGCGGAGGTAAGTTTAGTAAGCATTCAAGCGCAGTCGATTGGCTAGAGCTCATTGCACTCCCTTATATAGGCTGCAGTTTTATCGCCTCCGTCGCTGTCGCAACGAGTCTGCATTGCACAGGGCTACCGAATTTCACTACCTCATGGGCGGCCACTGCAAAGAGGGCAAATTTGTGTGGCAACCCCTAAGAAAATTTCGCATTTTTTAATGTATGCCCACCACCCTTATATGAGCAAAGTATAAAGTACAAAATATTTAAAATTAAGAGGTGGGCCACCGCACCCTTTTAGTTTAATTTCGGTGATATCGGGCAGAGTATAAGACATTTATTTATTTTTTTAATTATAAATGACAAAAATTTTACCAGGGGGCCTTGTTAAAAGCTTGGATTTTATTTTTATATCGTGGACCTCTGGATAGTTGTATCAACTACAAATTTAGTGAGACCTAGATGTGCAGGGGCAATAGTGTAGAAGATATAAGGGATAATCTAAAAATATATTTTGCCTCCTGGCGCCCCCTAAGGCCATATATTTAATGTTTTTTGACAGTCAAAGAATAAGTCCTTGAAAGCCAGTATGCGTGCCAAGTTGTATTGCTCTAGCATAAACCGTTCAGAATTAAAAAAAAAATTGGCACCCTAACCTTACGTTTTGCATTTTGGGTCTGTTAACAGATTAGGCAGTGTTGGTGGCATTATAACAGACGCGGCTCGTGCCGCAGGCGAGGTGAAGGGGAACATTATAAACACCATACAAAATATTCTTTTTTAAAACTGGTTGCGTCCTAGAACTCCTAGAGCATGGTACACCAGTTGAAAGAGATCTGCAACATATTTACAGGCAAAAAGTTTTATTTTTAATGTCGTTTTTCTATTTCAACTAACGTACAATGCTCTAGGAGTTATAGGACGCAACGAGTTTTAAGGGAGATTAACGTTTGTACCCGTGCCTAAAATGTACCCCTTCACCTCGCCTAAGGCAGGCGCGCCCCTGCTGGATCATAAGTAATCGATTAAAACATGTGTCATAAAATCTTCATCAAAAAGCCCACGGAGACTAACTTTTGACGCTATGGCCCTGGACTAAGCTTCTTGTACTAGCAAGGATGATAAAAAATTGTGATAATTTTGTGCAATTTAATTTTCTAGTGTGTTAATTACGAAAACGTTCTCCTTTTTTTTCGCGGTTAGCTATTACTGTCTGCAATGTTATTACTAATGGGGCCTATTTTGCCCCGGGACACTCTTCAGATTAAATTACAGCCCTCGCTTGTCTTCTTTGCCAGTGATAAAATTTGCAGGCAAATGCATGAAATTTTGTCCAGGTGCATGCGCAGTACAAATCCAGCTGATTGTTGCAGGCAATCCATTTTTATCGGTGTCATTTTTTTGCATGCAAACTGTACTTGCATGCAAACTGGGGAGTTTTTACCTAGATTCTGTGGAATCAATGCATGACCATGCACAATGTCAAACGAAAAGAAGATTTTTTGCAGGTAACAATTTGACCGAAATTTTTTGCTTGCAAATATTTGCAGCGCGTCATGCACCATGTTAAGCGGCCTTTATTCCGGGATGGACTGCATAGGGGGCTATACATTTTAAAGATCGAGCAGTTTGATCGAATGTAATTATTGCAAATTCAAAAACGCAGCGGCTTCGTTCAAAACAAAATGATAGTGAACGAATTTTGAGTCAGTAAATAAAAATAAGGGATGTTGCACCCAGTGGCGGATTTCCAAGGGGGGGAGGGGGGCAAAGTGGCAGCAAACATATAACAAAATATTTTTTATTAGCGATTTTTGATAGATCTGAGGTGTAAAATTTAGTATCTAAAGGAGATTTATGGCGCTGTAGGCGAATTAAAAAAAATAAGTAGAATTTGTGACAAATTTTAAATACCTGATGCTGCTAAACTAAAAAATAAGTTATATGTCTGGGAGGGGGGGGGGGCCCGAGCATCTTTGGTCCTTTCTGGCCCCCCTGGAACCGCCACTGGTTGCGCTCAAATGTTTACTCACAAGTTATTAAAAAACATACCTACTAATACTATGTTTGGGGTTTCTAATTCTATTTTTCTCAAGGAACTTACCCATGCCCACCCCAATTTCGCCATGAAATGACTCAGAATTTATCAAAACATTCTGCTGAAATTAATTGAAATGGATTATGAAGGGCGTAAATCAAAACATTCATGCTCCACGCACAAAAACAATGCGAATAATACGACTAACTGATGGCCTGCACCAGGCACAAAATTTCTTTGATTTTTCCTATTTAAACAACGTTAAAATGCCCAATGTTGGCCCTATCACTGTCTCTTATATGATGATTCCATGATGATTCATATATGAGTGGGCCTTGCAGCCCTTCCACTGCGACCACTAGTGGGTCTATTGTGGCTCACTTTTGAGTGGTTTCTCACCACTGTATGCCTAATCCTCCAAAAAGGTTAGCTATCAGTTTGGGTGAGCCACTGTTCAGATCTTCTGAATCAATCTGAGGTTTACCGAAAGTGTTTTGACGTAAACGTGCAATAGCCGGACATTCGCACAGTACATGTCTAACTGTTTCATCATCCTCCATACAGAGTCTACATTCGGTCTCTTCTGTTATTCCCATTCTGTGCATGGGTACTCTTAGTCGGCAGTGACCCGTAAAAAGTCCAGTCTCTATACGGATCTCCTGTCTGGTAAGTCCAATGATATTTCTGGCTCTCTTCTGACAAGGTCCTTTAATGAACTGTTTAAAGTGAGCCAGTTCTGGTATATTCATCCAGTATTGTTGGAAGCTGTCCTCCATCCATCCCAATATGGTTAATTTAGCAGCATTGTATGATATGCCCAGGGCTGGTTCGGGGCCGAAAAATTCGGCAGATGCCGCTTCCCTCGCTGCCTGGTCCGCGGCCTCATTTCCCTCGTGCCCAGAATGCCCTGGTATCCATACTAATGACACCTTATTAGCGCTACCAAGCGTATTCAGCGAGTCTCTGCAGTTCCTCACGGTTCTCGATGAGACCGGTAGGAATCAAGCGCTTTTAAGGCTGCTTGACTGTCGGAGAAGATTTTTATTGTCCTGTTGGTCCATTCGTGGTCAGTAATCCACCGGGCAAACAGTTCAATGGCTACGAGTTCGGCCTGAAATGTAGTAGCCAGTTTGCCGAGACTATGTCGAATCTCGACTTTTTCTTGGATACTAACAACTCCAGATCCAACGCCTGATGGCATTTTGGATCCGTCGGTATACCAGAAGCTATCGTTATTTGAAAAGTTGGTCCTGTTTTTGAACCATTCCTCCCTCTCTGGGAGTATAATGTTGTATAGCTTTCTGCTGTACACCGTGTTGGGCATGACGTCGGGTATCATTCCTAGAGTTGCATCCAACTCTTGTTCCCTATTTAGGGCTGTTGATATCACTTTGTTTGCCCAGCCATCCTGGTGGTTGGCCCTTATTCTATAAGTTGCTCTTCGTGCCTCCGCCTCTAAGAAAATGTGAAGCGGAGGTAAGTTTAGTAAGCATTCAAGCGCAGTCGATTGGCTAGAGCTCATTGCACTCCCTTATATAGGCTGCAGTTTTATCGCCTCCGTCGCTGTCGCAACGAGTCTGCATTGCACAGGGCTACCGAATTTCACTACCTCATGGGCGGCCACTGCAAAGAGGGCAAATTTGTGTGGCAACCCCTAAGAAAATTTCGCATTTTTTAATGTATGCCCACCACCCTTATATGAGCAAAGAATAAAGTACAAAATATTTAAAATTAAGAGGTGGGCCACCGCACCCTTTTAGTTTAATTTCGGTGATATCGGGCAGAGTATAAGACATTTATTTATTTTTTTAATTATAAATGACAAAAATTTTACCAGGGGGCCTTGTTAAAAGCTTGGATTTTATTTTTATATCGTGGACCTCTGGATAGTTGTATCAACTACAAATTTAGTGAGACCTAGATGTGCAGGGGCAATAGTGTAGAAGATATAAGGGATAATCTAAAAATATATTTTGCCTCCTGGCGCCCCCTAAGGCCATATATTTAATGTTTTTTGACAGTCAAAGAATAAGTCCTTGAAAGCCAGTATGCGTGCCAAGTTGTATTGCTCTAGCATAAACCGTTCAGAATTAAAAAAAAAATTGGCACCCTAACCTTACGTTTTGCATTTTGGGTCTGTTAACAGATTAGGCAGTGTTGGTGGCATTATAACAGACGCGGCTCGTGCCGCAGGCGAGGTGAAGGGGAACATTATAAACACCATACAAAATATTCTTTTTTAAAACTGGTTGCGTCCTAGAACTCCTAGAGCATGGTACACCAGTTGAAAGAGATCAGCAACATATTTACAGGCAAAAAGTTTTATTTTTAATGTCGTTTTTCTATTTCAACTAACGTACAATGCTCTAGGAGTTATAGGACGCAACGAGTTTTAAGGGAGATTAACGTTTGTACCCGTGCCTAAAATGTACCCCTTCACCTCGCCTAAGGCAGGCGCGCCCCTGCTGGATCATAAGTAATCGATTAAAACATGTGTCATAAAATCTTCATCAAAAAGCCCACGGAGACTAATTTTTGACGCTATGGCCCTGGACTAAGCTTCTTGTACTAGCAAGGATGATAAAAAATTGTGATATTTTTGTGCAATTTAATTTTCTAGTGTGTTAATTACGAAAACGTTCTCCTTTTTTTTCGCGGTTAGCTATTACTGTCTGCAATGTTATTACTAATGGGGCCTATTTTGCCCCGGGACATTCTTCAGAATAAATTACAGCCCTCGCTTGTCTTCTTTGCCAGTGACGTAATTAAAAACGAATTTCGACAGCCTTTTTTTGTTTAATAATTTCTTAAAACTGAGATAATTGAGATTTTATACATAACATGCTAAATCTTTGTAATTTTTTTTTACAGTTTGTGTTATGGCTTACTTATTAGTGCAAAAAGAGTAACCAGTTTGTAATCATTAGGTTTAATAAAAAAAAAATAAAAGAAGAAGTTAGGACGTTTTGACTATGTGACGTATGATAAAATAAGGGAAAAATATTAGTTAAAACATTTTAACTATGTAGTAAGAGATGAATAAATAAGACAACTAACAGGAGTTCTTTAGTTTTCCTAACTTCTGACTTAGAACGTTTTATCGACCTAATTCATAGATAGGACGTTTTACGTTTGGTTGGGTCGTAATTTGCGAACATAGGACAACCCATTTTAGTGATTTTAGTATTGATAAATAAAGTTAGGACGTTCTAACTTAGGAGAATAGATGGTTATGGTATAGGACTACTTGTATATGCAGATAAATCGAAAACGAAAAAAAATTGAGTTAGGACGTTTTAACTAAGGAGGGCAGTATAGTACATGCATATACCTATTACCACCACTTATATTATTTAGCATTTTAAACCCAAAACATGACTATTTATAAATCTAGATCATAAAGAAAGCGTTTAACGCCCGCGGTGTGGAAATAAAAGCACAAAGCACAAGTCGCCAGACGAGGCTTTTTACTTACAACCGGAGTCAACGCAATTTTTGACTGAGATTCATACAATGTTTTATGCGCAATCATTATTTTAGGAGGAAAATATTTTAACATAATATTAATATTACCTATTTTTCATACATCGAGGTAGAATAAAATTTTCATAGGACCATTTATTAGGGACTTATTGGAATAAAACCTGACCTAATTTTAAAATCGACCCTATAGTAACATATTTACATATAAAAAGCAGCTGCTCTGCTTCAAAATTCGGCCTTTGTGTATTTAAAAACCGGTTTTATTAGTGTCGGTATTTATTAAATGGAAGTTAGCGACTGTCTTATTAAATTTGGCTTTGATATGTCAATTTTAAGAAGTCAGCTGTTAGTTTTCTGTGCAAATGTGTCAGAATAAAGTCGAGTCTAGAATAAAGTCAGGTTTTATTCCAATAAGTCTCTATTATACTGACAGGTACTTTACTAATAGTGAAATGACTCGGACGGCGGCAAACGTGTTTTCAAAGTAAACACTCACATTGTTTCTTAGTTTTTATCCGATAAAAAATTACACATGTTCAAAAAGTGCGGGATAATATTAGATCCCGGCGATAGATTTGTAAGTTTTGATGTGGAAAGTCGTTACACCAACGTGCCAATAAATGAGTCACTCAGTATCATTAAAAACAAATTAAAAACTAATGATACACTGGATGGATGGATCTGTTGGAGCTCTGTCTCCGTAACTCTTACTTTCAAGTGAAAAATAAGTTTTAGGAGCAAAATGATGGACTTTCAATGGGTTCGTCTCTATCGCCAGTGGTAGCGAACATCTACAGGAGTGGTTCGAGGACCATGCGATGAAGACAGCAAGAGTCAAGCCAAAACTGTGGCTACGATACATGGATGACGCATTTATTATATGGCAGGAAAATGATGAACAACTACAATGGAAATTGAAAAAAATTCGGCCTTACCTTTTAGCTCACACATATACTATACTATAGTAGTGTGAGCTATGGTGATACTAATTTTTTCGAGAAAAAAAAAGTTGCTCCGATTTCAAAATTTTTTATATATCTTTGCGTTTCAGATGATTTTGAAACTTTTTTGTTGCGCCGTCTGTCTGTCTGTCTGTCTGTCTGTCTGTCTGTCTGTATGTCTGTCTGTCTGTCTGTCTGTCTGTCTGTCTGTGTGTCTGTATGTCTGTCTGTAACGACCAACGCGCATAACTTAAAAACCGCTTGGCTGATTTTAATGAAATTTGGTACCTGGGCTGGGTCTTGGGTCGAGATGGTCCCATTTAAAAATGAACAAAATCCACCGAACACAAACCAAATAAAAGGGTGGGGATAGATTTCAAAAATTAGAGTTTATGTGAAAATATGGCGTGTGTGATATCAAACGAAAGGTAATTGAGTCTGGAGTTAAACAAAATACATTTTAATTTATTTAAAAAAAAAGGGTGGGGGTATATTTCAAAAATTAGAGTTTAAGTGAAAATATGGCGTGTGTGATATCAAACGAAAGGTAATTAAGTCTGGAGTTCAACAAAATACATTTTAGTTTTTGTTTTTTTTAAGGGTGGGGGTGGATTTTAAAAATTTGACTTTAAGTCAAAACATGGCTTGTGTGGTATCAAACAAAAGGTAATTTAGTGTGGAGTTGAATAAAATATATTTCAGTTTTTAGTTATATTAGCTCACATAACTATAGTACCTAGTGTGAGCTTAGGGGCCCATATATTGGCAGAGTATTTTTGAATGTTCTTGTCAAACGATAAGAGAGAAACATTCAAACCACTGTATATAGGAAACCAAAACACACGGGGCAGTACCTAAATTTTAAGTCTAATCATTCTGTTCCTACAAAACAAGGAGTTAAAAGAAGTTTGTATTTAAAAGCCGTAATAATTTGTAGTAATAATAAAGAATTAACCACAGAAATTAACAACATGAAAAAGGACTTACAACACTTATACAATATAAAAACAGTATTTTCATCGGGAAATATAAGGAGTTTTGTAACAAAAACAAAACCAGAAAATCCCTCAAATAATAAAGAATATATTTACCAAATCCCGTGTGAGTGTGGTAAATCATATGTAGGTGGAATGAAACGCCCTCTTCAGGTTAGAGTAAATGAACATCTAAAAAGTACCCAATTAGGGGATATTGAACAATCCGGTTTGACGGATCACGCATGGTCAAATGATCACAGGATTCAGTGGTCAGAAGCTAAAGTTTTGCATAAGGAGTCACATTGGCGATAACGAAATTTTATTGATGCTGCGTTTATAATGCAAAATAAAGAAGTTTTCAGTCAACCAAGCACGGACATACCAAACATATGGAAACCACTCTTTGTGAAAAACAAAAAATTTTGGGAGGGGTGTAAAGGGGGTAAATTCAAAACTTTTGGATCAAAACAGACACAAATATGCGGTATTGAGATTTATAATTTGATCTGGTGACAATACAATTTTATGAAAAAATCTAAAGTTAGGGGTGGGTGAGGAGTGTAAAGGGGAAAAATTCAGAACTTTAAAATCCAAACAGATATGAGCAAAAACTAATTATATATCCTGCATATTGTTTCTTTTCAATTAAGACTAAAAAGTTTAAAAAAATGAATGAATCCATGGTGGATCTGATACCTTCCTAGCTAGCCTATTAGGACACTTCAAGTGAAGCCATGATATATTAGTCTTGAAAACAGTTTTTTGTAAATGTCTCAGAAACTAAAGCTCTTACGAAGTTTTTGATTATAACACGAATTATTGAGCAAAATATAGTCTATTATATTCCGGAAACCGCATATTGATACGATGCTCCGTTAAAAAGTTAGCATTTTTTAAACTGTTTAATTGGTAAAAATGTCGAACTCTAGTTTACCTGAAAATATTATGAAAATCGGCGCAGCGGTTTAGAAGCTGTCGTGTTACGGACAGAAATAATATGTATAAACACACACACACAGACAGACAGACATCACGAAGATATTGCTAAGATAGGTCAAAATCATATACGTAATATTCCAATACTCCCGGTTACCTATTTTTGCAATAAGTGGGTTTTGATTATCACATTAAAGGATGACAATACGAAAATTGCATCAGTGTGTCCTTTCCACGTACACGAAAATGGTCTGCCTTCCAAGGTCGATCGACACTCCTTAGCGAATCAGAACCGTATCTAGGTTGTGGCCTTAAAAAAAGTTAAAAAAATTTGGGCGCCAATTTGTGGCCTTAAAAAAAAGTTGTGTGACATTTGTGGCAGCTTAAAGACGTCGCCGCCATTTTGTGACACTGAAACCCACTGAATAATTAAACAAATATCTGGAAGCAGAACTGTATTTTCCAGCTAGGTAAAACGTTGATATGCCCGGTAACTTTTATAAAGTGGAGAAGGGGGGGTTCAGAAATAAGAAACTTTTAAGTGCGCCACATTATTTAATACCAATGTTTTACAAAGAAGATCTTAAATAAAATACAGTTCAACCCAAACGTTGCAGCCAAACAATGAAATTCTACTTACTTCCGAGGCTTCCAGAGTATTTGCGTAATTAAGAATAACCAAAAAAAATAAACAGAATAAAATTCTAAAAGATTGAATTAAGATGACAAAACTAGAAGCACTTTACAGGTAGATGGACTCCTTTACCAGGTCATAGTGTACCTACATCTGAGTCAGTAGCATAGGACTCAATTATATGAATGATTGTAAAAAAAAATATACCTCCAAAATCGTTCCATCATAGGGGAGATCTGGACCAAATATCTGCTGTCATCATTCTACGTTGGGTAGAATGAGACAGACAGCAACCCAGTCCGAGATCCACCCCATGAGGTAAAACAGGGTAAAGAAACCGCTAAAACATATAATCTCATCTCTCTTTTGTCTCCGCAAAGTTGGTCATTGGGTTGTACAAATAATACAAATGTTTAGTTCATCTTGTATAATTAGATTGTAAAACTTGAGAAAAATATCAAACAAGTCAGGGCCAAAATAGCAAGGCACTTTAAATTTGACAGTAAAATTATCTTAAATAAATGAAATGAAGGAAACAAGTCAATGTAGTAAATATGCCGCAAAACCAGGGTTATGACGTCATACCTTATCTTGCGTTTACAAGAAATGTTGAAATTATACTGTGAAAACTTATATATGAAAAGATTACGTCTAAATTATATTAAAAATTTATATATGAGGAAAAAAATTATAGTTAAGGCTTGCTCCTACCTTGGTCCTTGATTATTTTGTGTATAAATGTGTGTTCTAGTTTGTAAACCTAGAGTTGTTCAGACACCTCCTCATTGCTACTGCTGCTCCTGGTTTGCCGCGCCTCCCCTAATGCCCGCTTAGCACATCACGCTAGGGCAGCACATGGTGGTCAAAATGTTGGTTCTTGCCCGAGCGTAAAACCCTTTCCCAGGGTTATAACTGGCCCGTCCGGCTTCCCACCAGCGTCCAGCACCGCTGCCGATGGAGTGGACAGGGCAATGCCTTTCCGTGCAAATGGCGTAGGCCGACTTAAATCCCCGTCAAAACAGGGTGCGAGCGTCACTCCAGATTGCCTAGACACGACGGACTCACTTCCACAGTTTCTGGGATATCTCCTACAATCGCTGTAGTGCCAATCACCAAAAACAAAGGCGATCCCAGAAACTGTTGTCGACCCAGCCAAAATTCGTTAGCAAGAGAGACCAACCACTTCGTCGAGAATACCAGAATAATCAAGTGGCCGGAAACCGTTTTGTAAATTTGGTGGGGAGTGGGGACGGTAAAACGCAATAGTACCAACCTAATCTTCCCGGTTAAATTCAAATAAAGGATGCAAACCTATTTATAAAAAACTTTTTCGCCAAAATTAAATCTCTACCTTCAGTGGCAAGACTGGGAGAAAAACCCGGGGTTTTCAAAGTAACCAATGAGGAGATACAGCAATAGTTCTATACAGGTATATAGGGGCAGCACCGACCAAGTGGACATTGCAATTAGGTAAAATGTACATTGAGGTTGGAATTTTTATAACAAGGACGTCGAGACACCCTCCATACACATTATTAATATTCGAACACTCAACCAATTCCCGTATGAGTAAAGCTATACTGAGCGCAGAATTTAGTTGCACTCCAGTTACAGTCTTCGTCAAAAGTTTCCTTCGCTCTTTATAAATGTTTTCTCTAATATTCATATGGTTTAACGCCATTTTTGTAAAACATTTCTACAGTAATAAAGTTGTTTCTGAACCTGAACCCAAAAATACACACTGAACTATTGCTTAAAGGCACAAGAGTGTTCAGATGTTAACTCACACGATTTCGTTTATTCTTTTAGTCTTGGTTTTTATCCCTCGTTTATCTCCCCTTTACCAAAGTGCATAACTCGTATTTATTTTATCCTTTCCCTATCAAATTAATAAAGATATCAAAGTGGCGGAGCCTCGGTTGTTCCTGGTCGACCCAAATATGTTTTCGTATTATCAAAACTAGTTAATCCGTGAAGGATATGAGGTTCGGATTGTCCCAATATCCTCGAAATAAACGTAAGGGAATGAAATGTTCATCTAAATGTTTCCTTCCTGTTACTGAAACCATTTGTGATGCGGCAACGCCGCCATTCCCCAGCATAACAGCTGTTTAACTTTATGTACGTCAAGTAAACGACGAAACTGCAGAAATAAACAAAACAACCACAAGTTTTATGTGATTTTCCCGAAACCTGTGATCCTAAATTCCAATTACGATGTCCAGATAATGCGATGTGCGTAGTGTCCACAGTAATTCGATGGAATGCCTCCTTTTAAGGTAACTTCCTAGACCCTATATAACCTCCAAACCTAGCTCTATAAAATACCCTTACTTTGTGTACAGAAAGACGAATCAAAGAGCCTTGATTATTTACCTAAATAAACAAATATGTAACGTTGTCTTAAACGTAAAAATGACACGTTACAAGGTACGAGCATTGCCTTCAAGGGGCGCAAACCTTGAAGAATAGTTTTTTAATCTGAGGGCACGGCAGTGCCTCGCCAAGTTCGCGCGCCTTAACCATCTTTTCTGGAAACATTTCAGCCGATATTTGACCTATCTAAAACTCTACTTCGGAATGAGCTACGAATCTCAAACTTTGCACAGTCGTAGATCTCCATGGAGTTAATAACCCCTCCAAATTTCATGGAATTTCATAAAGTACTAAAGTAGTTCGAAATTTCAAAAAACGTCGAAATTGCCACTCACTCACTGACTCACTCACTCACTCATGTATAGATCATCAATATTCTACTGTACTTCCAGACATGCTACAAACAAAGCAAAGTTTAAAAAAACATTTCCAAACTAGTAAGAACCTTTCATTTTGAAATTTGCATTGGAGAACTTGGCTTTACTTTTATCTCAATTCTTTTTACGGATTGCCATTTTCGCGTACTTGGCTTTTTTTTACATGATATGTTTTTGTTATGATTAAAATGTTTTAAAAATTCCATAAAGAATATAAAAAAGTTTATAGAATTAAATTTATTGTAATTATTAGATTCAAAATTTTATATTACGCTACAGATACACTATTGTCTTTAAAATGGTGCTGTATTAGTTTACAATAGAAGTGCTAAAACTCAAACAATTAATTTTACGATTTTCTATATAATCTAATAACAGTGTAAAAAATTCTACCTTTCGCACCAATCTTATCTTTAAACAGTTCCCAAAGTAGGAATTTTTTGCATGCGAGCAGAAAATAATAAAATACGTAGGCATTTGTAAATGGCCGAACAACGCGTTAGTGGTTAGTGGTTTAACTAGCAGTCAAGTACAGAAATGTTACTTCACGCACGTTTTAGGTAGATAGGTATATTATTTTTCTACAGGCGTGAAAAATAAACTACTGCCTCTAATAAATATCTCTCCGAAAAATTAATAAATATTATTGTTTTGTATCATCATGCATTTTGCGTGCGGAAAATTGAACTTTTCCGCACTAATTCGGAAAGAAACCTTCCCGTAGCCACAAAGTTATAGTAATAAAAATCACTAAAAACACCAACTTGACAAAATTTAATACAAATAAATCTTCCCTTTGGTACACTAAGGGCGTAAGTCACATTCATTACACATGTAGCTTTCGCACTTATTGTACCAAACAATAAGGACGTCAGTTGCGTGTATAATGACTGGGACTTACGCCTTTAGTGCACCAAAGGGGAGAAATACAATTTGGTTTTTTCCATATATATTACGTATTTGGTTTTTTCCTTAAGCCGTTGACGGCATGTTGCGCCTAAGAAGTTCGGTCAAGCAGTCGCACAGTAAACAGACCGCAGGTCGGTAGTACGGAAACTGCCTTGTAAATTTTTTATAACTGTTTTTAGTAGGGTCACTGCATCCTGGAAGCCTGGCGTCTCCATGGGTAGCGACAAGCCCACGTGACCTGCCTCGGAATTTCCATGGGCGACTCGTCAACTTACCTCGGAATAATTAGTGTACCTACACGCAATTTTAATACAATATTGTAAATTAACCTCGGAATTTTTAGAGTACTTACAATTTTTCTAGAAGTTTGTAAAGCGATCTCAGAATTTTTAGAGTTAAAATTAAAGACAATACTTATATTTTAAGTTTTTGACCAACTTTTTATTCTTAAAATATAAATTAATACAAAAAAGACTACGAAACAATTTAATGCGTACACTGTTACTATTAGATATAATATTAGTTATAGAACTTACCTACAATGATAAAAAATATCATTTCTGTGTGATTACTCTAAATTTTGCCTTTTTTGTAAACTTGTTATAGTTTCTAAAGTCATATTCCTGTGGTTCTGTCGTGCCTCCAATCAGATAGACTTTGTGCAAAAACATGATTTTTTGAAATATATTCCAAAACTTTTATTTTGGTATTTTACATCGATATCAGTAAGTCTTTGTTTTTAAAATAACATACAGTCTCTTAATAAAAAAATATTAGTTAAAATATTAAATCAAGTAAAAGAAACAAACCTATCGAAACTTCAAGCCTCCGGGTAAACCTGGACGATCATCTAAAGTAGGAATGTTCAGGAAGCCAGAATAGTTTTAATTGGTACCTAGTCCTAATACTAAACTTTCGTTATTTTAATTTAATGTTCTATGTACATACCATGTACGTCTGGAGTACGTACATTTTACGTTTAAGTGGACGTACCTAGTACGAGTTTTTTACGTACAAAATACGTCGAATGTACGTATATCGTATGTACTTCGGTACGTCCATAATACGTACAAATCTAAGGAAAATAATGGCTAAAATTACGTCCCTAGGACGTACATATATGGTCCAAAAATGTACGTACTATGTACATATACTACGTCGCAGAGTTACGTAGGTACTATGTACGTACATAGTACGTACTTGTGCTGTCTGGGTAGAGAGTGTGAACCCAAACCGAACTAACAGAAACATATTTTAGAAAAATGTGTTATTTTAATCTTTCTCAATTGAGCGCAAACCTGTGCGTTGGGGACAGTTTTTTGGTGGAAGTATCTGGACCGGTTAGAATACGTTTGCGATCAATTGAGAAAGGTTAGGAAAACACCAATTGATCGCAAATTTTCGTTCGAAGAAATTTCTTTGAGACAAATTTCCGTTCGAAAAAAATATTTTCAAACAAATTTTCATTAGAAAGAACTGTTTTCGAATAAATCTTCGTTCAAAAAAAAATGTGTTCCAACAAATTTCCGTTTGAACAAATGGTTTTATTTCCGTTTAAAAAAAAATGTTTTCGAACAAATTTCCATTCGAAGAAACTGTTTTCAAACAAATTTCCGTTCGAAGAAAATGTTTTCGAACAAATTTCCGTTTGAAGAAATGGTTTTCGAACAAATTTCCGTTCGTAAAAATGTATTTGAACAAATTTATATTCGAAGAAACTCTTTTTCCAAAATAGGTTTTTGAACCAATTTTCGTTTGGAAAAAATGTTTTCGAACAAATTTCGATTTGAAGAAACTATTTTCGAACAAATTTTCGTTCGTAGAAAATGTAGGTTCGCGTGTATGTGTTTGTGTGTGTATGTGTGCGTGTATGTACGTCAGGTGTGTGTGTGTGCGTCTGTGTCTATAGTAAAGCCTTTTTTTACAATTACAGCTACTTTCGATTTTTTGTTTGTACCTTTTGTTTTACGATCTTTTGTTTTTCGACCTTTTGTACTTTCGACCTTTTGTATTTTCAGCCTTTTGTAGTTTCGACCTTATGTTTTCGACCTTTTATACTTTCGACATTTTGTGTTTTCGACCTTTTGTACTTTCGACGTTTTACTCGTCGCCTGCATGTTTTTTGGACATCGTAATAAAATAATAGGTAGATTTTAAACCTGGGGACTGCAGTGTTTACTTTTAATCCCGCGACAAAATTTTTTAAGCCCGACCGGAAGGACGGCTATAATTTGCTAAGTGAAAAGGGACACTCTAATGCCAATCTTTATATACTAAAAATAATAATAATCATAAAATAAATAAATATTAAACCACTTACTCCGGTACTCTAGTTTTAACATGTCAACCCCCGGTATATAATAATACAGTGGGCAGTGATAGTTTTCATTTATTTGGTGAGCTTTGGGCGTTGCTATGGCATGACATAAAACAAAAGTCAGCCAGACGATAACAAACATTGAAAAAATGTGAAAAATAATATTTATTTCATAAAAAACTAAATAGGTTTAGTCGAGAAAAATATCGAATCAAATTTCTTAATGATGGAATAAACGAGGGATCAAAAATAAAACCTATTCCTACTTTGAGATGGACATTGAAAAGGCCGCCGAAGAAAGCAGCTTTCCGAGTGCCGTAAATGATAAAAAGAATGTCAAAAATTTCACCGAAAAGGTATTCCTGGTTTACATCCTGGAGTAAAGTCTAAAAAGTTAAATGCTTCGTTTATATGAAGGCAATATTCTATACCAAAGGACACAATAATATTGGAAACCAACGAAGTCATCAGCAAAGTACAGTAAACTTGCGCCAAGCTGGAAGCAACAGAATAACCGTTATTGTGTATCTTGATAGCTTTTTGTTTTTTTTTTGTATTTTAATAAAATAAAAGGATCCAAAAAACCTATATTTTACTTACTTACTTTTAATCACTGGGGATAAAAAATACTATCTTAGTTCATGAAAAAAGGGATTAAAGGTAAACTTTTATGCTCTAGAGTGCATAAAGAAATTTATTAAATGATACAAGGACCAACAATAGTTTTCTATATTTTATAAAACAGGTCAACTAATTTTTGGTTTCTTGCGCTGTGTGGGTCCTAATCAATATTGAAAGCATAAAAAACTTAGTTTTTATTCGACAATCTGAGAAAGCATTATTTTAATGTTTTCTTTATTTGGACAGTCTAAATATATATATACCGAGTGTGACGGACAGTTCTTTACGTAACATCTGTAAACCATTTTATTTTTTTGAATACAAAAAAAGCTACGCTCCTGACAGTGTCAGATTCGTCATATAACCAAAAATATTTAGCTGTCGTGTCGCTACCCTAAGAAGACACTACGTCTTCGTGATGCAGTGACCCTAGTTTTTAGTTTTGGTCAGCGCCCTCTAATAGCTGGCCGGTCGACCTACACTTAGTGCGGGAGTTGAGCGTAATTTTTTGGAGCACTTTTAGTGCAGGGGATGAGCGTTATTTCTATGAGTCTTTTAAACCGGCTGTCCAGAGAGCATATTATCCGCGCGGATTTTTTTTTCTCGGGCTTTGATTGGTTGAAATTTTTAAATCAACCAACCAGAGCCTGAGAAAGGATAAATCCGCGCCGCTTATACGCTCTATGGACAACCAGCATTTATGCGTGAGCTAATGCGGACGAACTCAAACCGATCAACTGCGCATGTGTCACTCGCTTCTTTTGAAAATTCGTTTCTCTTGAGCCGAAAGGAACAATAAAGAGAATAAAGTAAAAAAGAGAGTAGCACATGCGTAGTTGAAAAAACCGGTTTCAGTTCCGAAATTTTTCCACCAGTAAGCTGATTGTCATTAAAAATAGGATTGAATAAAAAGTATTTCATCTTAGCATAGTAAGTATATTATAAAAAGATATATATGAAACACATTAATGATTACTAACAAAAATATAAAGGGTGCAAGCCTAGTTATTCTGTGATTAAACTTACTAACTTAAAAGAGTCATTAAATAATATTAAAACATTAATATAATCTTGATATTTAAAATAACCTAGAAAGCCGTGGCGTAGCCAGGGGGGGGGTTGGGGGTCAAAACTCCCCCCGTTGGCCAATGAGAGTACTAATAGCGATAGAAAAATATAACTTTTTAATTGGAGAAAATAATATAAGTACTTATAGATATAGATACAATAGAATACAATTTATGAAAAAAAACTTGGGATGAAGACAATTTGAATTACCAAGTTTTACATTATTATACCTATTGGTGAAGGCGCAAGAAAGTTATAAGGAAAAGCTTTTCACAGAGAGGCCAATTTAACTATTTTTAATTTTTTACCAATATATTAGTTTAATAATACATAAAATCTGTCTTTTTCCTTTCATGAAAAGTTATAACAAAAATAACAAAATGTTCTGAAAAACTCGGAAAATTTTCGGAAAACTCGGAAAATCTTCGGAAAAACTCTGGAAATATTCGGGAAAACCCGTGATAAACCCGGAAATTTTTTAAAAAGCTCAGGAAATGATCGGGAAAACTCGAAAAATATTCGGAAAACTCTGGAAATATTCAGAAAAAACTCGGGAAATAATCGGAAAAACTAGGAAAAAGGGTTTATCGGAAAATTTTTAAAAAATTTAGGAAAACTCGGGAGATGTTTGGGAAACCTAGTTAAAAACTGGGAAAAACGAGGAAAATTTTTGGAAAAACTCGGAAAATGGTTGAGGTGGCATGGCAAAACCCCCATTGCCAGTTTCTAGCTACGCCACTGTAAAAAGTAGTGCTCATTTGATCCCAATGCAAAAAAAATATAAAATTTGTTAAGGGATTTAAATCACACTTCTTTTGTAAGTAACAAAGAAATTGTTGACATTACATCATACCTTCTGTTTAAATAAACAGTTATACTTAAACAAAAGAGTCTTATAAAACTAAAAAAGTCCAAAAAAAGTCTATAAAATCACTGAAAAAACACAAATTAACAAAAAAAGCTTCGAAGAGAACTTCCACACAAGAACAAAGAGTACGAAAAATGAAAATGGCGATAGGTCGCTAGGCGGCTGACACCCTGTCAAAAATGTCAAAGTACAGAAATCTGTAATTTTGCACGCCCTCTAATAGCTGGCCCTTTTTTCAATAGTTTTTGGCGGGAAAGTCCGAGTGTCTATACTACCGCTTTGCGGTCCGTGTACTGTGAGCAGTCGTGTGTTAAAAAATAACTTTCCGAAAACGTTATAAAGAATTGGTTAGCTGAGAGCGTGAAATAAAATTTTATTACAAATCATTTGCATTTAGTTACTTCTGCAATCGAATGTAAGTAAACTTATGCAATAAACTTGTTTTAATATTGCGGTGCACAAAAATTTATGAGATCAACTTGTTTTGACATTACGGTGCATAATAGTTATTTTCCTAACAAGTGTGGAAAGTGATACTTTCCCGCACGCGACTGCAGTTGACCCGAACGACGCGGAGCGGAGTTCGGGCAAGCAGTCGAGGGTGGGAAAGACACTTTCCGCATGAGTTAGGAACATTATTTTTTTTTCGACCGATGTTACAATACCACAAATTTACTTTTGAAAAAATATTTTAACATAAATAAAATACTAATTATATTGGTAATAGTGATATTGAAAACACAATTTGTTGCAGTTTGAAGATTATTCAGAATTGCCGGTGTAGTGGAGTTCGATGGTGGTAATTCTCGCATCTGGTGGCCGCTTGTAGAATCGAAAGTGCGCAAAGATGGCGTCTGGGTCTGCAGGACTCTTCCAGTGGACGTTGACGGCAGCAGTTGCAGGTCACTTACAGTTGACGATGACGGTGCTGGCAACGATTGCAGGTCATAGGTAGATGAAAGAATCTTACTCGAGATGTTCTCTTTCTGTTTCTCGGAATCTTCCAAATACCCCTCAGCGACAGCAGTGGACTTCCACCCACCAAGGCGTTTTATGTTTGTTATGCCTTCACCTGAATCTGCTAGGAATGTTGCTGAAGAACGTCTGAAGCTATGGCCGGTATAACGTTCTGGGTTAGGTAGGCGCAAATATGCAGCGATCTCTGATGGCATCTTTCCAAAAGTGTTCACTCCTACACACTGATTGGAACATTTTCCTTTTTTATAATAAATGAAAAACCGGCGGTGCGGAGTAGTAGGAGGTCTCAAGTTTGCGTACTTTCTATACAGCATCAAAAAAGATCCATTATTTATTTCTTCGGATAAAACGAAGGATCTTGAGGAATGATTTTTAGTGTCGGAGATCTTAACAACGATCAGACTTCCTTTATCCTGTATGTCATCCAGAGTGATATTTAAAAGCTCCGCCCTGCGGAGAGCACCAGCGAAAGCAAAAATGGTACTCACTTTAATCATCAAATAAATCTCATCAGGAGCTAACATAAACCGCGATATATCATCTTTGGTGAAAACTTGCGCCTTCTGTGCTCGAAAACCAACATTTTTTTGTTTACGAAACGATGTTAGCTTGTGGAATCTGCTTATGTCCAGATTTTGCTTAATTTTAACCAAGCTTTTCACCATGGAATAGCGTGACCATAAGGTATTCGATTTCAAGACCTTGCTCAGGTCTAGGAAGTATGCCAAGAAGACTTCTTCTTTGTAGATTCTCACCCCTTTCTCCTTACACCATGTCACGAAATGATTGTACTGTTTTTCGCACCTTTGTCTCGATTTGGCAGGAAGTTCATCATCGGAACAGTCCATTGAAAAATCCATTTTATTCAAAATAAAAGGCAGTTCTGTCACTTCAGAGACGCTCTTTGACTAGCTTTGACGTTTGAGTAACAATAACATAACTTGGTTGCTATAGCAATCCGGACCAAGCACCTGTCACAGCTTGGCTTGATAGTTGTTGTATGACATGACTATACGGAGGGTATGCAGAAATATTTAAAAAAATCCATTATTCTGTTTTTTTTTTAAATTGAATAAAAAACTTGAAATGAGCTATAATTCATCAGATTGCCTATCTGCTAAATTCCCTACACTGTACCAAGTCGATAGTTACGACTTTTGAGGTATAAACCTATAGAATAACTCCAAAATTGGCATAGTTTTACTTTCCCGCACTAGTGCGGGAAAGTGATTTTCCCGCACTAGGGCGGGAAAGTGATGCTTTCAAAACTAAAATGCGTGCGGGAAAGTGGGTACATTTGCACGGTCGTAGAAAAAATAATTTACATACTCGCGTGCGGTAAAGTAATTACATTACCGCACGCCGTTCGGTAAAGTTACTTTACCGGACCCGCACCACTTGGAAACCTTAGCAACGCGGTAATAAGACAAGTTCAATATTTGTTTACATTTCAATTTCGTCTTATTTGACATGTTTATTTATAAATTACATTAAATTTTTTGAAAAAAAAGGTACTCATAGGTAAAATATTGTATCTAACACAGGCGGAAAGTGTCTTTACAACCCTTGAACAACTGCCGTCACATGCGGTAAAGTATCACTTTCCACACTTGTTAGGTAAAATTTTTACACTGTACAGGGTGTCTCATTATATTTTTCCCACCCTTTTAGACCATAAATAATAATTGATTAAGGAATATAAAAGAAATTGTTTTCGAATTCGCGAAATTTTTACTTTGAAATTGCATCTTAACTTTATTCCTGATGCTTACTGTATTTGACAGGCGCTCAAATTTATAGTTTTTGTAAACTGGATGCTCCTTATGTTATTTAATTAATAGATTAGGCTTGGAATATGCTTTCCGAAAATACCCTATATGTCGCAGTTTTAATAAATAGTTTCTAAAATATTAGCTATAATTTTTTAAATGATAAAAAAATTACATTACCACTTAATTTCAGTGTCCTTATTTCGAACTATGTTAGTCCCCATGTATAAACAGTGACAATGACAAATATATATTTTTTTTAATGACGCTCAAAATGACAACCAGTAAGGACAACAAAGTTTATATGTCATGTCACATCATGCCATTCTCACTGTTGATACATGGGGACTAACGTAATTTGGAATAAGGATACGAAAATTAACACAAGAGCGGTACTGTTGCAGCATTATTTGTTTATTCTGTTGCCAGGACAAACCAATAATACTTTACAAAGTGCGTACGGCGGCTCATTTGTCTGGTGACATTGGGTTGTGGATTAGGAAACTCTTCTGCTATTTGAGCGCCACCTTTTTTTGGTAATAAGTTGAAATGAAGTTTTTAATAAATATTAAAAAGGGAAATATATTTATTAATATTTACCAAGTGTTGTTTTAAGATAACTTCAACCTTTTTATAATTTAGTACCTTGAAAGAAATACACTTTAACTGAATTCAAAACTTTGTATTATCAACAAATTAGTTATGTACATTCCTACAATTGAAAATTGTTCATAAAAAAAATCTAATCACTCTTGCTTTATCCGATATGTGGCCACATAGCGAGCGCATACAATATTAACTTTAATATTAATAACTATGAGGATATCAAAAATTATGGAGCGAAACCGCCTAATTAATTTAAAAAAAGGAAAAATATAAATATATATTTTATAAAAAAAAGGAGTGATCCCACCTGAAAACTGCTACCACCATCAAGGCCTTTGTGTCCCAAAGAGGATAAGGCAGGTTAGGGCTCCGCAAGGCATATTAGGGCATCTGCAGAATAAGGCAGCCATAGAGCAGGTCATTGTAGCTGAACAGGTACCGGAGGGAGAGTGAATGTCAAAGACACAAACTGTTGAGGAGGTCTCTGTTGAGGAGATCTATAAGAGGCAGGTTGGGACGACGACCACGAGGGCACTCTGATTCAGGAAGGGTAGAGAGAGAGCCGGACAAAAAACCCCAAATTAAAGATACATGTCCTTTAGAAAATTTGCCAATAGATAGAAGAAATAATAGCTTGACATAAAATGCAGATAATTAATTAACAGAAAAATATATTACTCACCCTTTGTTTGGGGCAGCCAGAAATTCATCCATGAATTTCTCACTCAAAACTATCAATCGAGTCACAAGAAAAATGTCTGCATATAGTGTACACAGCAGCGAATCATTCGCTGTAAATATTTTAAGTTTTTTAACTATTTTTAAGCCATAAATTAATTTATGAAAAAACGAACGATCAAAATTTATAACTCAAACAAGCTTCATGGCTAATCGGGCAAAAAGGAGTTTTTTGTTTCCCTTATATTTTTCCGTGGGTAGCTTGAAAGCTTAACCTCACGGGGGTCTAAGATCTAATGGACACCTAATAAGTGTTGGCAGTTAACCGTTTCGTCCTTATGGGACTCCTCAGAACACTGCTGGTCAAGTGACAAATCTTGCGAAGTTAATCAGACGGTTTTGTCTCTAATTAAACGTAATTAGTGAGCGAACTATAGCAAGAGGCGCCATCTACCGAGATACGAGAGAAACAAAAAACCAAAAGCAGCGAAACACTGCTATACAATGTCGATCAATGAAAAGATCGAATGCAAATAAAAGAAAACAACTATAGTCCGTGACCTACGACAGCTCTTTGTCTTTTCAGGCCGGATCAACGAATTTTGCATTTTTACCCGTCATCAAGACAGTGAACGTCAATCAACGGAATTTTTAAGCCAAACAATACTAACAAACGTGAAATTTCATACCCGTGAATTTAAAAATCAAACAAGTTTCATGGCTAATCGGGCAAAAAGGAGTTTTTTTTTCCCTTATATTTTTCCGTGGGTAGCTTGAAAGCTTAACCTCACGGGGGTCCAAGATCTAATGGACACCTAATAAGTGTTGACAGACTTTTTGCCCGATTAGCCATGAAACTTGTTTGATTTTTAAATTCACGGGTATGAAGTTTCAAGTTTGTTAGAAAATTTATTCCATTGAAAATTTTGAAGGGAAATAATTAAAAGACAGTGCTGTCACTGGAAGAATGCCCACAGAATAGTATCGGGTATGGTCAAATCAAAACGAGCTTTTTCGAGAGACAAAAGGAACTGTTCACCGACACTGATCTAAAAACTAGTCAGTGAGAAAAATTTACTATTAACTAGAAGGGAATACGAATAAAAATAGCAGGAATAATATATTGGATTCTTCTATTGAAAATCGAAGAGCGATTTCCATTTGTTCTAGCAAGAAAACAAATGACCGGACACAAAGGTTGGTGGGTGCAAACAGGCACTAACAGTCTAGTGCAGGCAGGCGGTGCAACCGGCAGCTAATTCCTTGGTAAGTCAATGCTGACCGAACGGGAATTTGCTGACGAGTTGCAATTTGAAATCAAAACAAAACAAAAGGTTCATAACCTCAGAAAAATAAAATAAATATTCTTTTATTTTTAAATAACTATCTTAAGTTTTGGAGCATTTTTCTTATGTAAGTACTAAAGGGAAATAAAACATGCTACACTACCTCTCTTCGAGGAAAAAAAAATAAAATAATGAAATTATTTTTTTTTATTTAAACAAAAAAATACTTTATACAATAGATAAGGTTAATTTACCCAGAGAGATATTTAAGCAATTGGCATTTGTTCACAGTACTATGATATCTGCGCGTATCATACGTCCTTTCGGAGACAAAATTGGGGAAGGTCACTATTTGTAAAAGTCAAAGTCGGTAGGGTCTAGGGTACTGCAAATAAAACCAACTAGTTAGTAAAGGTACTAAAATTTAAAATTTAGGTAAACGATGTGTCTAAGGAGTACTTTACACAAAGGTATCTAACAAAATTCATTAGCAGAAAGAAGATCATTACGAACCATTTCAAATGCTCAAGCATTAGCAAAGCTACTATTATAAACCTAAAACTAAACATATAACACAAAAAAAAACGAGAAGGAAAGTGAAAGATAGGAAAGAGCTAAGTGGTGGGCCCCAATACCACATACGATCCAGAAGAAGGAAGGTTATAGGCGGGCGAAGAGGATCAACTCCGCTGGCAACGCCTATGCCGTATAAGCAAGCGAGGTATCCTGTTAGGACAATCCCCCGAAGTACTATGTACAAAAGAGTGCTCGCATCTGAGAGTCTGTAGGGTTCCAGAGGATGTCAGTCACAGCCTGTGTTCTCGTACATCGACTCTGCACTCTGCGACAGAACAAACCATCCGGTTCCCAACGTTCTCCCAGACCGATAAAGGTGAAAACAAATACAAAGGGAATTAGATTTAAAAAAAACTATATATATATATATATATATATATATATATATATATATATATATATATATATATATATATATATAAGACGACTAATCTAAAAAGTCTAAAGGCTCAAGGATTTGCCAATAACAGAGGGTCTTAGATATAGGAAAATAAGATAATACTAGGTATTAAGAATCTTAAACCTCGAGAGGAAACTTAAACTAAAGGAAACTTTTACACAAGGTAACTTCATACACAATATCAATGTATATAATCATTTTTTACACAACGTAACTAGGTAGATCTACTTTAGGTAGATTAAGGTATTTTGTAAAAAAAGGTTAATAGGCAACAAAGAGTGACTCTGTCACATATGGGTAATCTCAAACTAAAAACTGAAGGTAGGCTCTATTGCTACAGCACAGCAAGTAGGCAAGGTAAGGTAAACTATTTCTCTGATAGCAGTACAGCAATTTAATAGAATAATATTTTTGGTATTTTACTCCATACAATATAAGGTAGAGATAATAAGTAATTAAGGTAGAACTATAAGATAAATTCTTGTAGAATTATTAGATAAATAGTTAAGATATAATAGGTAACACAACTATTCTTCCGAATCGGCTGAAGACAAATCATCATCATAATCGTGACATACCTTCAAATCTTTTATATGCAAAACACCGGCATTGGTATTGTCTGGATTCTTTATTTGATAAGCCAGAGGAAAAAGTTTTTTGTGAACAATAGATAAGTTATATCTTGGAGCTAATTTAGCTGAAAACTGATTTACGGCATTAGATAAGACTTTATTACGTCTCCACACTTTATCACCAACTTTAAATTGAATATCACGCTTCCTTAGATTATAAGCTTTAGCGTTTCTTTCAACTTCTATAAATATTTCCTTAAGTTCTTCAAAAGATTCAGCATAGGTATTTTTATCTCCTGGAGAGATTTCAATAGTAGGATCATTAGGAATATTACCAAAGTAATTTCCACAAAGAGGTACATGATGTCCAAAAGCTAAGAAGGTTGGAGGATAACCAGTAACTTGATGTCTAGCTGTATTATAGGCTTGTCGAACTGCTGGTATGTGTACATCCCAATCAGTATGTTCATTTACGAAACATCTTAAAGTATTTCCTATAGTCTGATTATTTCTTTTAACAGGATTTACTTGAGGAGAGTAAACAGCAGTATACCAGAGTTTAACCTGATATTTCTTACAGTCATTTTTAAAGACATTACCGGCCAGATTAGAGCCGTTATCGCAAATTATAATTTGGGGAACTACAAACATAAGAAAAACATCTTCTTCAAGAATTTTGGTAATATTAGGAGCTTTAGCTGACCTCAGAGGAAAAATTAAAAGATATATAGTGAAGAAGTCACTAATAACTAAAATCCAAACGAAACCTCTTATCGAGAGTGGTAATGGACCTATTAGATCTACACAAATTAATTGGAAAGGAAAGTTAATAATTTTTTCTCTGTCCATAAGACCCATTTGAGCAGTATTACTAATCTTATTTGCACCACATATCAGGCATTTTCTGACATATTTGAGGGCATCTCTCCTCATCTGTTGCCAATAATAATATTCTTGGACACGATGAATAGTCTTAAAAAAACCAAAGTGACCAGAAGTAGGATTGTCATGACAAGAAGAAATCACCTCTTGCCTTTGGGGTTTAGGGACTAATATTTTCCATTCACGAAAATTATAGACCAAAGGTAATTGTGAAGGAACGAACTTATAAACTTTATTATCTTTAACTTTCCATTGTGGATAGTTTTCAGGAGATTTTAAGATGTTTTCGCGCATCGAAAGGTACCAATTATCTAAAGCTTGAAAATCTACATCAATGATAGATATTTGAGGAAAAACTCGAGAGGGAGAAGGTAAGTTGTTGACATTAGATGATGTCAGAGGTAAAATGGAAGCAAATGGATCTTCTATATCCAAATCGATAGTTTCAGCATGAGGTATACGACTGAGTGCATCAGGTACAACATTATGAGCTCCTTTTCTGTGGACCAAATCAAAAGAAAATTGTCGTAAACGTATGGACCATCTTGCAAGACAACCAGAAGGATTTTTGAGTGAATTGAGCCAAAGTAGAGAATAATGGTCAGTTATCACGGTAAATTTAGTTCCTTCTACATAGCAACGAAAATGTTCTAAAGAGAAAATTACACTCAAAAGTTCGCGTTCTGTGAAACTATAGTTTCGCTCAGTCCTAGACAAATCACGAGATGCATAGGCAATGACCTTATCTTGGCCGTCCAAAACTTGGGTGAGTACACCACCAAAGCCGCGATCACTGGCATCACATTGGATTGTAAAAGGCTGATTAAAATCAGGCTGTGACAAGATAGGTGCAGAAACTAATAATTCCTTAATTTTTATAAAGGCAGATTCGGCCTCATCAGACCAAGAAATAGGTTGTTTTTTGTGCTTTCTTCCTTTTAGCAGGTCGTTAAGAGGACTAACTAAGGCAGAGAAATCTTTAATGAAGCGCCTATACCAACTACACATGCCTACAAATATTTTTACTTCGGTAGTGTTATTTGGTCGGGGATAATTCACCATAGCCTCCACCTTTGAAGGGTCGATCGCTAAAGAATTTTTTTGTACTAAAAAACCAGAATATACCAAAGATCTTTTAAAGTATTCACATTTCTCAAAATTTACTGTAAGGTGTGCCTTTTTAATTTATCTCGGACAAGATGTAAGAGTCGAATATGCTCGAAAAATGTGCTTGAAATTACTATAATATCGTCAAGATAGCAAAAGATATTTGGTTCATACTTCGGACTAAAGACTGAATCAACTAAGTTTTGTTGCGTCTGCGCAGAGTTACAAAGGCCAAAGGGAACCACTTTAAATTGAAAATGACCTCGTCCGAGAACAGTAAAAGCAGTTTTTTCTTTGCTTCCCTCATCCAGAGGAATTTGCCAAAAAGCTTTACGCAAATCTATTGAAGATATGTATGAAGCACCTCGAAGATTATAAAGAATTCTATTAATGCGTTGAAGCGGATATGGATCTTTTTGAAGGCATTCTTTCAAATGACGCCCGTCGAAACAAAAGTGATGTTCATTGTGCTTCTTCTTTACCAAAAGAACAGGAGGTGACCAAGTGATTCTTCAATCACATCTAGTTCCAACATAGAATCTAATTCATCATTAAGAATTTTTTGCATATACGGAAACATTAAGTAAGGTCGGTTACGAAAAGGCTTGGCATCGCCAGTATCTAATGTCAATTTAATCTTATCTGTTCTACCAATACCATTAGAACTGTCAATTTCCTTAAAAGATTCAATAACTGATAACGCTAATTTTTTATCAGAGGGAGATAAGTCATCAATAGAAATACAGTAGCTAGTCGAGGACAACAGAGGACTGATTTGAGAAAAGGCAGAAAAAATAGGAATAGGTATGTCATCTGATTTAATAAACCAACTATTATTAGAAAAATTCATAACTATGTTAAACTTCTGGGCAAAGTCAATACCCAAAATAAAACTATGAGTGGTAGAAGGTACAACAAAAGCTTTAATAATTTTACAAACATCATTGATGCACACAGGTAAGTCCACTATCCCTTGAACTTCAGTATAGGAACCATCAGCAGTACTGATGTTTTGTCCAAGGCAGGGAGAAATTTTAAAGTTAAATTGTTTCAGGAGTTGTAAGCCGTCACCGCCTACTACAGAAGGGTTTGCTCCAGAATCAATTAGAACAGAAATATCATGGTCAAATATTTTGACAGAGATATAAGGCCTATTATCTAATGGTTTATTTACAAAGAATCGTAGTAATTCTTGTTTTCCAGGAATTGGCTGTACATAAAAATTTTTAATAAAAGATAACCAGCTTTTCCAGTCTTCATTATTTCTAGAATAAATGGGCTTTATGATCTTGTTAGAAATGCGGTGTAAACCTCGACCACAGTTCGGTTCGGTTCGGTTCTATGTGTATCTTACACCTGTATTTAGTTTTTTGCACAATTGGGACAGTTGGTCACCTTAAAACCAGATTCACCACAAGGAAAACAGAAGGTTGTCCTAGCTTTAGTACAGGAGTTAGAACTGTGACCAGATTGTTTACAATTATAGCAAACAGCTTTAGATCTTTGACTAGAACTATTAGATTGTCTTAAAGTAGGGTTAGAATCCGACTGAACATTCCCAGAGGTAGGAGATACATTATTACTGTTAGATGTCCTAAAGGTAGGAGTAGAAGAAACCGTCTAGGTATTATTTCTAAAATAAGAAGTGTGGTTTGGTCTATTATTAGGCTTGGGCCTAGAATTAAAATTATTTTGTCGAAAGCTAGGGTTAGTAGAATTAAAGTTAGTTAAACGAAAATTAGAATTACTAAAAATAGGGGAAATCTGCACATCAGGTTTTCTTTGAAGTAGGTAAGAAGTTTCTTCAAGTTTGCGGCATAAGTTAATTAAATCTTCCACTGTGGGTATATCCTCAAGGGCTAATTTAGCGATATGCTCAGGTAACAAATTTTTCCTAAGATATTTGACTTTTGTTACTTCGGCTGGTTTTGAAGTTAAGCGACTAAATAGGTTTTCCATACAGGCAACATACATAATTATTGATTCATTCTTTTTTTGTCTCCGATATTTTATTTCATCCCAAATATCATCATCCGGACAAGGTGGCAAGAAATCTTTTCTCAACCGAGCAACTAAAGAATCCCAATCGGTAACTGAATTTTTAATGCTTCGGTATCAAGAAAAAGCATCTCCGACAAAAAGTTTACTCAAATAATTCTTGTTTAGAAACTTTGCGCGCTAAAGCCAGTTCAGTAATTCTTTCGAGAAAATAAAACAATCTCTTTGGATCCCCATTAAATTTAATGCCCCATTCTGAGAGTGGAATGCGATAGGAACATGTAGCAGCAGGTGCTGTAACATTAATGACTGGTGCCAAACTTGAAGAAAGTTGAGAAGTAGGGTTAGGAGAGGTAGATAGACCTTGGGTGATTTTATCAAATAATTCAGACTCATACTGCAAAGCATTGGCATAAGCTTCGTCCTTAAAGGTTATGACTTCATCTTTGTATTCAGTTTCAGGTACGGGAAGCCTCCTAACTCGATACTGAACATGAGTTAGTCTGGACTTGCAACGTAAAAAAAGATAGTCATGGTCTGACCCTTCAAATTCAGAAATATTTAATTTAAGATCGTTCAAAGTTCGTTCAATTTCAATTTTTTCTTTATCAAAATCAAAAGTACATTGAGAAAGTTCTACCAATGAGGTTTTTGAAGCTCGTTCCTTAGACAGCAAGCGACTAAGAATTTTTCTCTTGTCATTTACATTACGAGTGCTCCTGACTTCTCGGATTGCCAATTCATAATTTAATTCATTAATAAGTAAGTGACTTACTGTAAAATTGATAGCAGCAAAAGTCATTTTTAGTTTATAGATGCAGAAACAAAATTATAAAATAGTTAAAAAATAAATTTTTATCAAAAAAAAATAAAAAATTTACTAGGAGATATCAAATATGAAAGGGCTTTGAGTTATTTGGAAAAAAAATTAGAATATTGTAAAAAAAAATTTTAAGGATTTTTTTTCAAAGTGGCAACACTGTAAAAAAATACTCTGCCAATCTATGGGCACATAAGCTCACACTGGGTACTATAGTTTTAGTGTATCTACTTGAAAGCTAAAAACTGAAGTATATTTTATTGAACTCCAGACTCAATTACCTTTCGTTTGATACCACACAAGCCATGTTTTGACTTAAACTCTAATTTTTCAAATCTACCCCCACCCTTTTTTTAAAAACTAAAATGTATTTTTTTTAACTCCAGACTCAATTACCTTTTGTTTGATATCACACACGCCATATTTTCACTTAAACTCCAATTTTTGAAATATACCCCCACCCTTTTTTTTAAATAAATTAAAATGTATTTTGTTTAACTCCAGACTCAAATACCTTTCGTTTGATATAACACACGCCATATTTCCCCATAAACTCTATTTTTTGAAATCTACCCCCACCCTTTTATTTGGTTTGTGTTCGGTGGATTTGGTTCATTTTTAAGTGGAACCATCTCGGCCCAAAACCCAGCCTAGGTACCAAATTTCATTAAAATCGGCCAAGCGGTTTTTGACTTATGCGCGTTGGTCGTTACAGACAGACAGACAGACAGACAGACATACAGACAGACAGACAGACAGACGGCGCAACAAAAATGTTTTAAAATCATCTGAAACGCAAAGATATATAAAAAATTTTGAAATCGGAGCAACTTTTTTTTCTCGAAAAAATTAGGATCACCATAGCTCACACTACTATAGTATTGTATATGTGTGAGCTAATTCACCCAAGTTGTAACAGCATGTAGGTAATAAACAAAATTAAATTTGCAAAAACAAAAACTTTGGGTACACACTAGTGTTTGGTATATCTGATGATCAAAAATTTAAGGGAATACCTGTGGGTAATTGTGTAACAAAAACAAAAAAATTAAAAAAATTATTGAGCAAAAAAAATTTAAAAAAATTTTTTGTAAAGACTTCAAAAAATTTTTGTGTAAGGACCCTGTCAAAAAATGTGTAAGAACCCTTACCTTATACAATAGTCAGCAAACTAGATTTTCTCATAAAGAACAATACAAGTAGACCCCCCCTGTATAAATAATCAGGTAGGTAGGAACCTATATGTAACTTAGTAAGTACCTACTAATAAATTTAGCGAAAGGAGGTATTTCAATATTCACTCATTTCAAAAAAAATTGTCTTAAATGGGCAGGTATGCAAAATAAAAAACTATCCTATCCAGCACTATTGTTTTCCCGAGTTTTCTTTAAAACAAAACAAAAGTTTAGGTAAGCAATAAAAGGACATACGCACCACTCACCTTTACACCTTTAGAACGGTAGGTAGTTATTTCCTAAAAAAAATTGCTCCTCAAAAAAAATATGCACCAAATGTGTGCAACTGTTTGGTAGGTCTTTAGGTATATTTGTGTTGCACCTTTGGCTGAACGGCCAAATAATAAATAAAAAGGTAGAAAACAGCTGTTTTGGTTAAAAACCAAACTGTGTGCCAATAGTGCACTGATAAAATACACGCCAGCTATTTTTAACTTAAATTGTGGATATTTTTGAATAAATATTATTATCATATTAATACTTGTGTATTACTAAAAAAATTAATAACCTACTAAGATTTCATGTTGACTATTGCCGGGGAAATAGTTTTTTATGTATTTGTACTTTCTTTCAAGGTATTCAGGTAGAGACAAAAATTAAGAAAAGGTATGAAAAGATAAAGCAGAAAAATCTCGAGCCCTCACGTTCTGGTGCCATTTAATTGTGCAGCATTATTTGTTTATTCTGTTGCCAGGACAAACCAATAATACTTTACAAAGTGCGTACGGCTGCTCATTTGTCTGGTGACATTGGGTTGTGGATTAGGAAACTCTTCTGCTATTTGAGCGCCACCTTTTTTTGGTAATAAGTTGAAGTGAAGTTTTTAATAAATATTAAAAAAGGAAATATATTTATTAATATTTACCAAGTGTTGTTTTAAGATAACTTCAACCTTTTTATAATTTAGTACCTTGAAAGAAATATACTTTAACTGAATTCAAAACTTTGTATTATCAACAAATTAGTTATGTACATTCCTACAATTGAAAATTGTTCATAAAAAAAATCTAATCACTCTTGCTTTATCCGATATGTGGCCACATAGCGAGCGCATACAATATTAACTTTAATATTAATAACTATGAGGATATCAAAAATTATGGAGCGAAACCGCCTAATTAATTTAAAAAAAAGGAAAAATATAAATATACATTTTATAAATAAATTGGTAAAAATTTTTTTTTAAGTCACAAGCTTTTATAAAATGCACTAAAAATTAAAAAATAATTTTCTTACATTCTAATATTATCATAATAATAAAAGCAATGGCCGGCTGATGGAAATTTTGACGATGTTAGCACGATAAGATATCCGTATCAATTAAATATCACTATTTGCAAGAATCAATCTAGCAGAAAAATGCAGAGGTACCAAACCCACCCAACCCGACCCAAGATACCCCAGCATTTCTCTGACATAGGTATGGCAATGGCATAACATTGCGGCACAACAAATATATCATTGATGACCTGCTATGTTGAATATTCTTTAAGTGTTTAGATCACAAATTTAGATTAACTTATGCTTTGATTTGCGGCCCTCGCTTTTATTATTATGATAATATTAGAATGTTAGAAAATTATTTTTTAATTTTTAGTGCATTTTATAAAAGCTTGTGATTTAAAAAAAAATTTTTACCAATTTATTTTCTACTTTTTAGTCTCAGCTATCTACTTTATTAAATGAAAATATTTGTTCAATAACAGAACAGAAGAGTTTATTCTAGATCATAATGAAATCGCTGATCGTGAGTTGTTTGGAAACTGATTTTTCTATTGGGGGAAGGAGACGGTGGGAGTAGAGGTAGAAATATATTTTTTGTTTGAGCTGTATTGCCATCGGACCTTTATTCATATACCAAATTTTATACAAGTCATTTGAAGTGAAGTGTGTCAAAAACGCATTTTTTATGGAAGGGGGTGGGGGTAGGGGTGGGAGGACATTTTTTCATTATTGTTGTATTGTCATCGGACCACTATATGTATACCAAATTTCATCCAAATCGGATAATGGGAAGTGTGTCAAAAACGCATTTTTCTATAGATGGGGTGGGGGTAGGAGTGGTAGGATTTTTTTTTGAATGTTGTATTGTCATCGGACCACTATATGTATACCAAATTTCATCCAAATCTGATAATGGGAAGGGTGTCAAAAATGAATTATCTATGGAAGGGGATGGGGGTAGGGGTGGGAGGATATATTTTTTTAAATGTTGTATTGTCATCGGACCACTATGTGAATACCAAATTTTATCCAAATCGGATAATGGGAAGTGTGTCAAAAACTCATTTTTTTATGAAAGGGGTGGGGGTAAGGGTTGGAGGATATTTTTTTCTTAATATTGTATTGTCATCGGATCACTATATGTATACCAAATTTTATCCAAATCGGATAACGGGATGTGTGTCAAAAACAAATTTTTCTATGGAAGGAGGTGGGTGTAGGGGTGGTATGGATATTTTTTTCTTATTGTTGTATTATCATCGGACCACTATGTGAATACCAAATTTCATCCAAATCGGATAATGGGAAGTGTGTCAAAAACTCATTTTTTGATGAAAGGGGTGGGGGTAAGGGTTGGAGGATATTTTTTTCTTAATATTGTATTGTCATCGGATCACTATATGTATACCAAATTTTATCCAAATCGGATAACGGGAAGTGTGTCAAAAACACATTTTTCTATAGAAGGGGTGGAGGTAGGGGTGGGAGGATATTTTTTTCTTAATGTTGTATTGTCATGGGACCACTATGTGTGTACCAAATTTCATCCAAATCGGATATTAGGAAGTATGTCAAAAACCCTTCAGAAGATTTGATAGTTAGTTAGACAGAACATCTGAAGTTAAATAAAAGCTTGTAAAAAAAGGAGTAATATCACCTGAAAACTGCTACCACCATCAAGGCCTTTGTGTCCCAAAGAGGATCAGGCAGGTTAGGGCTCCGCAAGGCATATTAGGGCATCTGCAGAATAAGGCAGCCATAGAGCAGGTCATTGTAGCTGAACAGGTACCGGAGGGAGAGTGAACGTCAAAGACACAAACTGTTGAGGAGGTCTCTGTTGAGGAGATCTATAATAGGCAGGTTGTGACGACGACCACGAGGGCACTCTGATTCAGGAAGGGTAGAGAGAGAGCCGGACGAAACACCCTAAATTAAAGATACATGGCCTTTAGAAAATTTGCCAATAGATAGAAGAAATAATAGCTTGACATAAAATGCAGATAATTAATTAACAGAAAAAAATATTACTCACCCTTTGTTTGGGGCAGCCAAAACTTAAAACTATCAATCGAGTCACAAAAAAAATGTCTGCACATAGTGCACACAGCCGCGAATCATTCGCTGTAAATATTTTAAGTTTTTTAACTATTTTTAAGCCATAAATATGAAAAAACGAACGGTCAAAGTTTATAACCTTACTGGAAGTATGCCCACAGAATAGTCTCGATATTTATTTTCTCTATAAACTTTGCATCACACATTGAAAGTTATCGTTACTTGTTTAGAAACTTTAAAAAATAGTTGTGGTATACCATGTGTCCCAGATAAAAGTTATTACACGGTTTCTTATGAGAATTTTTAAAACAGTTGCTTCGTCCCGGCGTTTAGTTTTAAGATATAAAATTTAGAGACATTTATCTAAATTAGAATGCTTTTTATTTTCTTTTTTTTTGCTAGAGTTATGCTCAAACTTTATACTTAAAGTTACTTTTATTTCTTGGTTTAAATTAATTTAGTTACTAAGATATGCCTTGCCTACAAAAAGGGTAAAGATTTGAATTTGTGCGGTGAATTATATGCTCAAGAATGCATTGACTTTACTTTATTATTTTTGCTTTTTTTTCTACCTTGAGTATATCCATTTTCCATCCTTTTTTAATTTAAGTTTTCCCTAATTCTATACATACCTTTACTGCTATACTGCTGCATACAGCAGTGCTCCAAAGTCCGTCTTGCTATACGGATCTCATGCGAATATTTGGGGTACTCTCCATACCAGTGATATATATTGATCGCCAAGTGAAATCACATGCGTGCTTTTTAAGACAGCGGTCGTGTATAAACATTTATGGATTGCTTTGAAGTGCTACTGCTACTACTTTGATTGGAATTATTTGGATTCGACTGTGCAGTTGTCCATGTACCAAGTTCCTTTCATCCAAGGGTAAGTCAAAGTGTTTTTGAGCTGCGTTTCTTTACATTTTTTACTTATTCCCTATGCTACTATTCCTAACTAAAAACACAAAAGTGTAACCTAAGAGTGGGAACTATTGGACTGGAGATCCCTATTGCTACAGTTCGGTTGGTTTGTTGACTTTTTCATGCGAAAGACGTCTCGACCGACCATTTTTTGGTCCTTCGAACCGGATTTCCCGTTCTGCGTAATAGGTGCTCTCAGAGTTGCATAATTGTGTTTGAAGTTAGGACTTTACTTTGCGTCTTTTTGAGACAAGGCATATCTTAGGTTTTACATTTTATCTACGGTGTGTCTATTGTACGTTGCACGTACCAACTTGCATTGCATTTTTTATTTGTGCAATATACAAATTGCATACAAATTTTGAAAAATTTATTTTTTTTCAAAATTAAAAATTATTGCGCTGTCGATGTATGTAAGGCTTGCGTTTCCTTGCGTACCTACACAAATTCAGAAACTCTTATCAGTTGCTAAATTTTTTGTGCATATTTATTAGCATTTATACTTTTTGCTAAAAACTTGCTGTTCTTTACTTGATATTTGCTAAAAGCCGCTGGCCTTTTAATATTGCTTTGAATCTTGGTTTACGAGGGAATTTGAAAAGTACTACGATATATTTTTTAAATTTGCTTCCCTTATTAACTATTGCTTTACTTTGCACTTTAACCTTTTAAAATGGTAAACGATACCGAAAAAAAGGTAAGCTCGGCTAAAGCCTTGCGTCAAACTGCAATCAATCAGTTGAGTGTGCTTGAACACTATGCCAATCAGGCGAAAACAAATCCAGCTGCTCACACAATGTTTAAAGTTAACTTTAAAAAACTTTCTTCTTGTTGTAAGAGCTTTGAAAAGCATCATAATGCTTTACTGATCTTGATTTCAGCCGATTCTGAAGCTCTGGAAGCTCAGAATAAAATACAAAAAGATTTTTTGGATAGATGCGTAGAGGTTGAGGCTTTGCACTATGATTTATTTGAGGTGGAGGCTGAAGAAATAAATCGAAGCCACAATGAGGTAAATAATCAAACAATCATTTTTCCGGAACCAGAATTTTCTCTTCCCAAGTTAAATGTCCCTCCTTTTTCGGGCGATGTTGAGGAGTTTCCAAGCTTTATTGAGATTTACAATGCGGTTGTACATACGCGTAAGAGCTCGGACATTGAGAAGTTTAAATATTTACGTACGATTTTAAGAGGCCCTGCTTTAAATTTAATTAAAAATATACCTCTTGAAGGAAATAATTATTTACTTTGCTACGATACGCTGATTTCCAGATATGACAATAAGCGCTTGCGTGCGGTTTCTTACTGGAAATCTATCGAAAACTCACCTCGGCTATCCAATGATGACGTTTTAGAATTGCGAAAAATGCTAGATACGTTCAAGGAAAACCTTGATTGCTTAAAAAATATGGGATATGCGACCCATAGTTGGTGCTTTATTACTGCGAACATGCTTTTGGATCGATTAGATCCGGGAACGCGTAAGTTATTTGAACAAAATCACGCTTCTAATTTAATGCCAAAATACGAAGATATTTACAAATTTTTAGAGCAACATTGCACGTCTCTTGAATCTTTATCTTTGTCTATGAAACAAGATATTGTTCAAAACTCACGACCAGGGAACTTCTCGAGATCCCCCCGTAATCCACGAAATAAAACAGTTTTACTTGCAAACAGACAGTCACAAAAAACTCCAAATTCCAAACAAAACACGTGTTTCTACTGCAAAGCAAAAAATACACATCTGATTTTTAGCTGTGAATCTTTTTTAACGAAACCAATTCAAGAACGCATTGATTTTATTAGAAATAATAAGGGATGCACCAACTGCATGGCTAGTTTTCATCAAGTAAACTCGTGCACTTCACAAAAAAGATGTAGATTTTGTTTTTTAAATCACCACAGTCTTTTATGCCTAAAAAATAACTCCCCAGCTTCGGTGATTGCTTCTTCTTCGGTGACGTCTAGTGGATCACAAACTAACCCCGTAGAAAATCAGATTACTGAAAATAAATTTATTCACGCGGGTACTGTGCTTGGCGACTATGACACGCTGCTTTGCACTGCTTTGCTGCACATCCGTGATGCATACGGAAATTGGCACGAAGTACGCGCCATCTTGGATAATGGCGCCATGTGCTCCTTTATAACGAAAAAATATGCGAATGCACTCGGACTTCCTAAATCCAACATTTCGCTTAATGTAAACGGTTTAGGAGATATGTCTACTACGGCGCGCCATGCGGTGCATTGTAAAATTGCTGCTATCGATAATAAATCGAAAATTTTTAGTCTAGAACCTGTATTAATAGACCAAGTTTGCGATAAAATGCCAAGTGTATCTTTTAACCAAAATTCTTTGCACTACTTAACTGGTCTAAAATTAGCTGATCGCAGTTGGTATAATCAAGCTGGAATTCAGCTTCTTATTGGCGCGGACCTTTATGGATCACTTTTAGAGGAAGGTAGACTTTATTTCGGTCCAGACACCCCCTCTTGTATTAATACAGTCTTCGGATGGACTTTGCTCGAAAAAATGCCTCTGCAAAATGCTGCTTTTGCATCAAAAAATATTTCTACTTTTATGGCAACTATTTCCACTCCTGATTTAAATAATACTTTGCAAAAATTCTGGGAGTTGGAAGAGGTTCCTACGGTGGAGAAAAATTCACCTTCAGATATTTTTTGCGAAAAATATTTTGAAAAAACTACTATACGCGATGTGGACGGTAAATACACCGTTTCGTTGCCTTTTAAAATCAATCCTGTTGATTTCGGCGATACCCGAACCCTTGCTTTGCGTCGGTTGTACTCGCTTGAAAAACGTTTACTAAATGATAAAAAATTATTTACTTCTTACTCACAAGTAATGCAAGAATACTTGGATATGGGTCACATGCGTGCAGTTTCACCCCCTAATAACTCAGAAATTCATGAATATTTTTATATTGCTCACCATGCGGTTATAAAAGAAAGCTCGAGTAGTACGCCTGTTCGTCCTGTCTTTGACGCATCGAGTCATTCTTTAAATAAGCCTAGCCTAAATCAAGCCCTTCACACGGGTCCTAAACTACAAGGAGATTTAGTTAAAATTTTGCTTAATTTTCGGCTACATAAATATTGTTTTGTTAGCGATATTTCTAAAATGTACAGAATGATAAATGTGGAGGAAAATCAACATAAATACCAACGAATTTTATGGCGTTTTAATTCTGAAGAATCGGTGCAAGATTACGAATTAAAAACTTTGACTTTCGGGGTAAACTGTTCTCCATATTTAGCAATTCGAACCTTGCTTAAATTAGCCGATGATTATCAAGACTTACCGTTGGCTTCTGCGATTTTAAAGGACAGCGTCTATATAGACGACTGCGTAGTAAGTTGCAATGATTTTGATCAAATCATGCTTATGAAAAATCAATTAATTGAGTTATTAGGGCGAGGTGGATTTGAACTGAAAAAATGGGCATCAAACGAACCCAAATTGCTTGCAGACTTGCCTGCAACCCACATTCAAACCAAAGACTTCTCTTTGGATCGAGAGGATGCAAACTCTCTAAAAATTTTAGGCTTGAGGTGGAACCCTCAAAGTGATAACTTTTTTTATTCTTTTAATTATAATACAAAAATTTGCACTAAGCGTAATTTGCTTAGTACCCTTGCGAAATGCTTTGACCCTTTAGGTTTTCTTACACCGGTTACGTTTTTTGCAAAAAATTTAATCCAGTACTTATGGTTTATAAAGTTAGATTGGGATCAGTTAGCACCCCCGGAAATAATTTCCAAGTGGAAAAAATTCGAGGAAGAACTCAAATTATTTTCTGATTTTTATATCCCAAGAATGATTGATCTCTCTAATTTTCAATTTTGTCAAATTGTTGGATTTAGCGATGCATCCGAGCGCGGTATGTGTGCGGCGGTTTATTTTCGTATTGTTTATCAAAACGGAGATATTAAAACGTATTTTGTGTGCGCAAAATCGAAAGTCGCTCCCATAAAAAGAATCAGTATTCCCCGTTTGGAGCTCTGTGCGGCAGTTTTGCTAGCTAAACTCATTCAATTTATTCAAAATACTTTTGCTAATAAAATTGCTTTTCAAAATACTATTGCTTTTACGGATAGTATGGTAGCGCTCTCTTGGATCAAAGGATCACCACATGCGTGGCGCACTTTTGTATCCAACCGAGTCACATACATACAAGAAAAAATTCAGCCTTGCGATTGGAACCATGTTCCTTCTGAATTAAATGCCGCGGACCCCGGGTCACGTGGTCTATTGCCTGCAGATTTAATTAATTGTTCCCTTTGGTGGCAAGGACCCGAGTTCCTTTGTAAGCCACAAGAGACATGGGATTTTACTAAAAATAATATTACTACACCCAAAGAAGCTCTCGAAGAGGAGCGAAAATTGGTGTTTGCTGCAACAATTGAACCAAATTTTTTGGATTGTCTGCTTAACAAATTTTCAAATTTTTTGCGTTTAATTAGACTTGTTGCTTTTATACTACGTTTTATTCACAATCTTCGCGCGCGTAAATTTAATAATGAGAAAATTATTATTAATTCTACGTGGTTAATACAATATGAGTTACAAAATGCAATATTTGTGCTTATAAAACACGTGCAAAATAAATATTTTCAAAACGAGATTTCTTTACTTGTCGATAATAAACCGTTGCCAAAGGTTTTTTGGATCAAAATAATATTTTACGCATTGGCGGAAGATTATGCAATTCGGAATTAGATTATGACAAAAAATTTCCTATACTTTTACCCGGTGATTCTCAATTTACAAAGTTATTGATTGCGCATACTCACGAGAAACATATGCATACCGGCATAAACACGACTTTATTTTTACTTTTTCAAAATTATTGGATTTTTGCAGCTAAAAGGCATATAAGAAAAATAATTTCGCGTTGTTCTACATGCTGGCGCACGCGCCCCAATAATTATCAACCCCCTGTTGGAAATTTGCCAAAATTTCGCGTTTCACAAGCAAAAGCTTTTCAACACGTTGGCGTTGATCTTACGGGAAGTTTTGCTATTACAATGAGCCGCATGCGCGGTGCAAAACGACTTAAGGCTTATGTCGTTCTATTTATTTGCGGTTGTACGAAGGCGGTACACTTAGAAATTGTGTCAGACTTATCGGCAGACGCTTTTATGGCAGCATTCCGACGTTTTATTGCCAGAAGAGGACGCGTGGAAGTAGTCTACTCGGATAACGCGTCAAATTTTACGCTTTCTGCTAAAATGCTTAACCAGATGTTTGCTGAAGTTGCTAATCGCGAATCAATTCGTTGGCACTTCAACCCTCCATCCGCACCCCACATGGGCGGTATGTGGGAAAGTAACATCAAAAGTGCAAAGTCTCATTTACTACGAGTAATTGGAGAACAGGTGCTTACTTTTGAGGAGCTTTATACTGTGGTTACTCAAGTAGAAGCTATCCTCAACTCTAGGCCTTTGTGTCCAGTCAGCACAGATCCAAATGATTTGACTGCACTGACGCCCGGTCATTTCCTTAGCCTGGAACCACTTACGACTGTTCCAGACCTCGATTTTGACCAAGTGCCTTTAAATAGGCTTTCTCGGTGGCAGTTGCTGCAAAAACTGCATCGCGATTTTTGGCGTAGATGGCACAGAGATTACTTACATACATTGCAACAGCACGCTAAAGTGAATCAAGACAAAATTGATCCCATTGCGATTGATACGATGGTTTTGATCAAAGATGATCAAACCACTCCCTTAAATTGGGTATTGGGACGAGTTGTAGGATTGCACCCTGGTACTGATAATGTAGTAAGAGTTGCTACAGTTAAAACCTCCAAAGGTTTATTCAAGAGGCCTTTGGTGAAATTGTGCCCTCTCCCTAATGCTTAGTTCAGAAAATACCATACCCTGGGTATTTTCAGGGGGGCCGGAATGCTTCGTCCCGGCGTTTAGTTTTAAGATATAAAATTTAGAGACATTTATCTAAATTAGAATGCTTTTTATTTTCTTTTTTTTTGCTAGAGTTATGCTCAAACTTTATACTTAAAGTTACTTTTATTTCTTGGTTTAAACTAATTTAGTTACTAAGATATGCCTTGCCTACAAAAAGGGTAAAGATTTGAATTTGTGCGGTGAATTATATGCTCAAGAATGCATTGACTTTACTTTATTATTTTTGCTTTTTTTTCTACCTTGAGTATATCCATTTTCCATCCTTTTTTAATTTAAGTTTTCCCTAATTCTATACATACCTTTACTGCTATATTGCTGCATAGAGCAGTGCTCCAATGTCCGTCTTGCTATACGGATCTCATGCGAATATTTGGGGTACTCTCCATACCAGTGATATATATTGATCGCCAAGTGAAATCACATGCGTGCTTTTTAAGACAGCGGTCGTGTATAAACATTTATGGATTGCTTTGAAGTGCTACTGCTACTACTTTGATTGGAATTATTTGGATTCGACTGTGCAGTTGTCCATGTACCAAGTTCCTTTCATCCAAGGGTAAGTCAAAGTGTTTTTGAGCTGCGTTTCTTTACATTTTTTACTTATTCCCTATGCTACTATTCCTAACTAAAAACACAAAAGTGTAACCTAAGAGTGGGAACTATTGGACTGGAGATCCCTATTGCTACAGTTCGGTTGGTTTGTTGACTTTTTCATGCGAAAGACGTCTCGACCGACCAACAGTAATACACACAAATTTGGATTATTGGGTAAAAATTGGCGCTATTCCGAGCCCAGTCTATTTGAAAAATAAAAATATCTATAAAGACTTTTAAAAATCAAGCAATAAATAAATTATTTTTATTAAAAGCAGTTTGCTTGATATTTGGAAAAACCCTTGTAGATATTTTAAATTTTAATACAGCACCTGATTGGGCTCAGAATATCGTCACTTTTTTCCATTTAACCAGAATTATAATATGTCTTATCATTTCCAAAATCCTCATAAGACCCCATGTAGTTAATTTTATCTGGGACACCCTGTATAGTAAGGACTTTTTGAATATTATCTATATGTAAAAATTATACTACCCGCAACTTAATGAATTATATACGAAGTAACTGGAACGACCACGGCTATATGAGACAAAAATTTAAGAGTTTTTTAGAGTGGCAATATAAAATAAATGCTAAGCATTGCAATCATTCTCTCTCTAATTCTAATCAACTGTGGTATTCTGTGAACTTAATACTTCAAGGAGATTGTCATTTGTGATTTGTTATTAAAGTGTTTGTCAATGTTGTCAGTAGCACCTCCTGCGCAGCGTGCTCTCTCTACAAAAAATATCAATATTTTTGCCTCACTTTGCATATAGAGATCATTGCCGTTAATAGGTCTTACGAGAATCTCTCAGTTTAGTGCCCTTTTGAGCCTATTAACCTTCCCATCATTTTTGACGTTGGTCAAAGCTGTCACATTATATATTGATCCAGGAGACGATGTGAAGCCTTCCAAAAAGGCGCCACAAATGAAATTGCCTTATTTGAAAAAACACTTGCTTGCGATTAAACTCTTTTCAAAAAAAAAATCTCTATAGACAATCTGAGCCCTGAAGGGGAGAAAACTAGAGATATCCCAAAAAAATTACCCCAAAGTTAAATTAAATTCGCCCCGTCTGGGAAAAACAGACGTCTATTAAACTAAAAGCAAAGGAAAAAAAATCGGCAACACGCTAGAAGCTTACCTTCTTTCATTTAACAGCAGTTCCAAAATTTTACTGGCGGCCGCGGCCTTTCCTTATGGCTGGAATTTCGGTCTTAAACTTAACACCATGTGTGACTTCTTTCAGTTTTTTCTCGGAAGTGATTTCTTCATTCCCCTGTCAAACACAGGGTAACGCTTCAAACTCCCAGCGTGTGCAAAGGCGCGCATGATTTTACCAAAATGGTCAGGTGATCAAAAAAAAGTAACTTTCAACAAAGAGAGAAATTATCACCTGATCGGAATTTTTCCCAAACAAGGACTTTTTTTTGAAGGTTTTGTCTGAAAGCCCAAAAATATCAAAACTAACTTTAAGGTTTTCTCAAAATTCAAAATAAAACAAAAAACAAAAATAACTGGCAGCATTAAATCCACCCCCCATAAAAATTCCCAATGTTTATAGAAAAACCCAAAAAACTAAAAAATCAAGAAAAAATAGGTTAATCAATTACCCAAAGGGTCTAAACAATAGATTTGCATTTTTGCAACAATAATTTTATCGCAATAACTATGGACGTCATACTTAAGTTAATTCAAATAAGCATGATTCACGCTACACAAGGCATTGAAGGTTGGTTACTGGCTGGGTAACGAACATACCTTCACCAAACTACGGTCAAGTAATCATTTCGCGGTTTTTACTTGCACGACACGGGGGATTTTATCTGGACTCGAGTTTTCGTCTTTCAACGCTACTAATGTTCCAACTTTTGGAAGGTTATCGGGGGTATTCCATCTTTCGCGTTGTTGCAACGACTGTAAATACTCCATATGCCAGCGGCCCCAAAAATGCTGCTGGATCTGTTGAACAAGCTGCCAGCGATGGAGACGATTTAACTTAACATTGGTGAGGTCTTCATCGGGAGGGGCTGTCAAGGGTTCCAAAGTGAGGAAATATCCAGGAGTAAGACTTTGAAAGACATGATGATCAGGGCTCAAACTACACAATGGTCGACTATTTAAAATAGCCTCAATCTGAACCAATACAGTCATCAACTCGTTAAAGGTTAGGATTTGATCCCCCAGAATTCTCTTCAGATGAGTTTTCATGGATTTTACCCCAGACTCATGAAATCCACCAAAATGTGGACTGGCGGGTGAATTAAAACACCACTTAATCGCTAAAGTCTCAGCAGCTTGCTGACAATAGGAAACAAGGAGGTTATTTGCCCCAACAAAATTAGTGCCCTGGTCACTGTAGAGGGCAGCACATCTGCCACGTCTACCAACAAATCGTCGGAGGGTAGCCAGTGGACACATCAGAAACAGCCTCCAGGTGAATGGCCTTTGTTGGGAAACAAACAAAAATACACCCATAAGCCTTTTGACTTTTTACACCACGACGTTTGGTTAACGTGATGGAGAATGGACCCATAAAATCCACACTAACATGGGAAAAGGGCTTCACCTAGAACACTCTAAATTTAGGAAGGTCACCCATGAATGGGTGCAATGGTTTGGGATTTACCCTGGCACAACAAAAACACTTGGAAACAACACTGTGAATGGCACTTTTCACCGACAAAATCCAAAACTGTTGATTTAGGAGGTACTCCAATAAGCGAGGACCTGGATGTCCATGCTCATTATGGAATTTTTCAATAATCAAAGTGGTAAGCCTGTGACTACGAGGCAACAACATGGGGTGTTTCACCTCATATGCTAAATCAGTGTGACGTAATCTACCGCCCACCCTGAGGACACCATGAGAATCAAGAAAAGGAGCTAACTTTCGAAGAGGCTTAGCACTCTCACCCTTACGTATCCTTTTCAAATCTTCAAAAAAAACTTCTTGTTGTACAACTCGCACAACAACTAAGGTAGCATAATAAAGATCTCCCTCATTGAGGACTTTAGTAGGAAAAGATAAAGAAGGATTTTTTTTCACTCGAAAAAGTCTTAAACAAAAGGCAACAATGCCCAATATTTTACGCAAAGAGGAGTACTTAGTGAGTTACAGCTGTACTTCATCAAGGGGTGTTGCAGTCACAAAAACAAAGCGATTTTCCTCAGGGGATAGATCAGCATCAAACAAATCAATATTATAGTTTATAGGCCATGTTTCACTAGACTGGATCAACCAGGATGGTCCAGTAAACCAGAGAGGATGGTCTATCAATTGACTAGGAAGTAAGCTCCGGGATAAGCAATCAGCTGGGTTCTCCTTACCATTTACATGGTACCAACAGCTGGGGGGAACTTTCTCTTGAATAGTCGTTACACGATTGGCTACAAAAACCTTTCGTTTTGATGGACACAATTTTATCCAAGCAAGAGTAACGCTGGAGTCAGACCAAGCAAAAATCTTATCAATCGGGATGCAATCAAGTTGATTGCCAACAAACTCCAATAGTTCTGCTAACAATACAGCAGCACACAATTCCAAGCGTGGAATAAAAATACTTTTCAAAGGGCACACCCTACTTTTCCCACACAAAAGGGAGATAGAAATATTTCTATCCAACTCAATTTGTCGAATATATACTGCACCACCATATGCACACATTGAGGCGTCACAAAAGCCATGCAATTCAGTGGTGACAGAATTTTGGTTCAAAACATAACGAGGTATTGATATCGAAGATAACAATGGTAGTTGCGACACAGAGTTGCCACTGTGCAACAATATCACTGGAGGGGGTATCATCCCATGAAAGACCCTGGACCCACAAACGTTGCACCAGGGCTATCAAAATGGACGGGCCACGATCCTCCACTTTGTTGACGTCACATCCGGGGCTGATTTTTTTTTGATGGTCACGTTACGACACAGCTGAGTTGGAATGACGTTTTATGGATATTTGATTTTTTTTTAATGAAGCCGTTTTTGAGATTGTTTTTACTTTATTCTGGCAGAACAATTTTTTTTTAATGTATAGAAAGCCCTAATTTTTCATAGCCGCTTCATTAGCTCACACAAAAATTAAGTTTAAAGCAGAAGCGAATGTGACAATCACATATGACAAAGTCAAATACATGTCAAATATAACAGTTGGCATGTGGTACATGGCGGGTAATTTGAATTCAAAATAAGGAATGCTAAATTTTGAAGATTTTAACCTTTTAATCATGTTGCTTCCTTACCAACATTTGGTGGAATATCGGGATGGTGTCTGAGAATATTTGACTGAAATTTTGCGGAAATCTGTAGTGCCATTTTGAAAATATCATAAAAAAACGTCTGACCTCCCATAAGACCCAATGTAAAATTCAGCCCCGGGAGAACAGCTGATTTTTTCAGGGTCGTGGCCTCTATTTTTGTGTTGGCCTTGGTTGCACTAAACATTTAGCAACCAAAACAACTGGGGCTAGGTAGATTCCCTGTATGTTGACATATTTGGATATATTTATTCAAATATGTCAACATACAGGGACTCTAGGGCTAGGAACCCGAGTGGATCATATATCCTTGCAATCTCAGAGAGAATGTTTCTCTTGGTACAAGGTCTTTCCATGGGCATCACATCATAACAAAACGAATCAGATTTTGGACACCATTTTACCACCTTCACAACTGGGTGGTGTGGAACAAAATATGAATGGAAGTCAGGGCTAAAATTGTCCCATTTCATATGCCCCTGGTCTAGGTAATCCTAAACAAAGTCTTTGTACGCACTATACAAAGCAGGATTCCTCAATAATCGGTTTTCCATCATATTGAATCTACGCAATGCTTGACCTTTAGAGTCAACAAGTTCTTGTCGAGGCTCTCCGAAAGGTAAACGAACAACAAATCTGCCAGACTCAGTTCCAGAATGAGCGGCAGCAAACAATTTTCCACCTAAGTCCTCATCAGAGGGAAGAGGATTCATAATTTCGAAAAAATTCCAGAGGCACAATCAATAAAATACCTAGGAGTTATCATAGATAGCCAATTGAAATGGGAGTTACAAATAAAAAATGTATTAAATAAAATCCGTGGATTGTTGCCTAAATTTCGTTATTTAAAAGAATTTTTAGAACAAGATCATCTCAGGATGCTGTACCTCTCCCTAGTACAGTCCCATCTTTCGTATGGGATTTTAGGATGGGGTGGAGTGGCTGAATGTTACTTAAAAACGCTAAATTGCACTCAAAAATGGTTCTTAAAACTGATTTACGGCAAAAGAAGAACCTACCTCACAGATATGCTTTTTGAGGAAACAAATATGTTGGATATACGCCAACTTTATTGCTTGGAAATAACAAAAAATATTCACAAAGGTAGAATAATTCTGAGGCAAAAAGTTAGAAACTATGAAATGAGAAGAAATAATTGTTTTGAATTTAGCTTTGCATCAAAAACTGTGTCTCAACGTTCTGTTGAATATTTTGCATCAATAATATTTAATGTCCTTCCTCCAAATATACAAACTACTCAAAAATTATTTTTATTTAAAAAACTTGTAAGGAACTGGATTTTGAACAACAGAAATAAATGTAATGACCTAATCAACTTAAACTATGTTAGGTAAAAACTAAATTAAATTAAATTACTTAGATATAATTGTGTTTTAAGTCAACAAGCATGACTATGCTTTTATGACTTCTTTTGCGTTTATTTGTAATTATTTAAATATTTATTTATTATTAATAATTAAATTTAACTGAAAATCTTTGTAAGAATTCTTGTAAACTTTTAAATTTGAATAAACGTATTTATTATTATTATTACTTAGGGATTTTTGGAGGGGTCGATTCTAGTTCCCAAAACCTTTGTAAGGTACTATTCAATCGATATTCTATAGGGGCAGACACTAAGGTCAACAAACTAATGGGTTTTTGAGTGTTACGATGACCATCAATACCACCAAGGAGTATCCAACCAAATATTGAATTAATGGCACAAGCCAGGCACAAGCATCTGACCAAACAAATCAACACCAATTAAAAGGTCTACACTACTAGGTTGTCCAAAATTAGGATCAGCAAAATCTAAATCTTTTAGGTATGGCCACTGAATAGATTCATATTCTACAAAACTCACAGGTATGGTTCTACAAATTTTAGGAATAAAAATGGCATCACAGGAAAACAAACTATCAGGAAACTTGGCGGAGCCAATTTTCAATGTAACATCGCCATATGAAGTACCACAAATCATGCCATTTATTCAATAGGAGTTCTCTTCGGAGCTACTTTAGGTCCTAACCTCTCAGCCAAAGAGACGGTTACAAAGGACACTTTACTAGCGGAATCTAAAATTGCCCGACAAGACACAAACTTGTTGTCGGCATCTAACACTAACACTTGGGCAGTTGCAAAAAGCACAGGTCTTCTCTTACGAGGTTCAAAATGGTTGCTAGTGGGTGTAGCGGGTACAAAATGCCTGTTTGGCACGTTCACTATCAGGTATACAAGGGGTCTCCCCTGGACAATCACCTTGGGGGCTCGGAGAGCGTTTCACAAAGTGCAACAGGGAATGGTGAAGACCCTGGCACTGACGACACGTGGCATTTGTAGGGCATTGAGATACACCATCTTTGCCAAAGCAGTTAAAACACAATCGTTCACGCTTAACAAATTGATGGCGTTGACCTACTTCTAATTCCAGAAATCTGGCACACTTCACAAGAGAGTGGTAGGGCTGCTGTTGGCAATAAGCATAACCTTTATTACCAGACTGGCCCGTCAATAACACAGGATAGGGTGGTTTGCCACACTTCCTAGGGGGTAGAGGAGGTGAGACCTCCTTTGCTTACTCAAAAGAGAACTATTTTCCAAAGGCTGACAATTTTCTAAACTAAACAAATATTTATAGGATGGGATTTCCTTATCACTATACTCAATCTCAAACTGAGATTTCAATGGGGTATCAACTTTTTGCAAAAAAAGAATCATTTTAGCAAAATCTAGAAGGTCTACATCATCAAAGTTTGACAATGCTTCCAAATTTTCCAGGAAACTGGACAATAATAATCTCAAATCATATGGGTTGCTCGATTTTGCAGAAGGGGCTTGACAAATAGACGTCCAATAATTTGTTACCAAAAGTCTTTTATTATTAAAGCGCCTAATCATCGCATCGAAGGCTACTCGATAATTATCTGAGGTTAGCGGTATGTTCCTAATTACTGATGCTGCTTCTCCCACCAGAGCAGTATTTAAGGCTTGAAATTTATCACGAACAAGTGACTTAAACATATCAAAAAAGGTGGGCTATTTTTTAAGATTACCGTCAAAATGGGGTAACTCTATTCTTTTAATTTCAAGACCTTTGTCCACATTTACCAGGAAATGGTTTAAAATTGTCTGTGAGGTATCTTGGTAATCTTCAAGATAGAGCTCACGACAAATCGATCTAATTGTATATTTCATTTCATAAAATTCCTGCACTAAGGTTTCCTGACTTTCCTGTATCTGATCACTACTATCTAAGCTTATAATTTCAAAATGCAAAGCATCAAATTGACTTACCAGGGAAGGCACATCTTCCCATCTGAGTTTTAACTTTTTTGCCTTATCTGCATTGCCCTGGGCATCGACGAAGTCGTTTTCAATTTATTAAAAACACTTTTTTGTTTTTGTTTCAACCCTTTTATTTCAGACATCACAAAGCGGTTTTTATCAGATACAAAAAAGTAGGTCTTTTCGCGAGGTACGGTTCTCTAGGAACGCGACAACAATCTCGCGCTTAACGAAAGCAAAAAGAAGGTAAATTTGGACGGATTTCACACAAACAAATTCGAAATCCGACGAAAAATCAACAAAGGATTTCTAACCTCGGAGGTAAACAAAACAACACGTGAAATTGTGAGGTTAGAACACACAAACGTCAATGAAACGTCAGTCAGCCAACAAGAAAAAAACAACGGGCGGGCCGCTCCCAAATATCGAACGGGGGTTTTTTATCGCCGCACGAGATCATATACCAAACTCAGGGCAACCAACCTTCAAAATCATGCAGAACAAAAAAAAACCGGTACAAAAAACAACAATGTTCGAATCTGGCAAAAAACGATAAAATGTGGCTGCTGCAAAAAAAACTATAAAATTACCAATAAAAAAAAAAACAAACTGTAAAATTCAAAGGGCTTTTTCATACATCCGGCTCGAAGGACCAAATAGACACTCTGAGCCCTGAAGGGGAGAAAACTAGAGATAGCCCAAAAAAATTACCCCAAAGTTAAATTCGCCCCTATTAAAGTAAAAACAAAGGGAAAAAATCGGCAACACGCTAGAAGCTTACCTTCTTTCATTTAACAGCAGTTCCAAAATTTCACTGGCGGCCGCTGCCTTTTCTTGTGGCTGGAATTTCGGTCTTAAACTTAACACCACGTGTGACTTCTTTCAGTTTTTTGCCGGAAGTGATTTCTTCATTCCCCTGTCAAACACAGGGTGGCGCTTCAAACTCTCAGCGTGTGCAAAGGCGCGCATGATTTTACCAAAATGATCAGGTGATCAAAAAAAAGTAACTTTTAACAAAGAGAGAAATTATCACCTGATCGGAATTTTTCCCAAACAAGGACTTTTCTTTTTGAAGGTTTTTGCTGAAAGCCCAAAAATATCAAAACAAACAAAATAAATCAATGTGACGACACGGGTCAAACGTGTGGGGACGATATACACCATTAAAATAATATGCATGAGTAAAATAATAGACATGTGTTTAAAAATAACCAATCAGGACATTTTATACTAAATTCCGCAAGGACACTCTTATGTACATTTGATATTACCATTTCTTAATGTTTGCATCAAGAATTGGAAATTGCCGTGGGTATTGGAATATTACGTATATGGTCAAAATACACCCAAATAACACATTTTCGGCACGGATCATTTGTTAGGTTTTCCGTAATTTCGGCGTTATCTCAAAAAAAGATTTATCGTCGAAAATTATACCTTCTCTAGCCACGCACGGAAAGGTAATTAAAATATTTTTTAAGTTTAACAATTTCATTAAAAAATAACACTGAAAAGTAAACACACTGCAGATTTCTGTTTACTACAAGTAAAATATGCCCATATATTTGTCCCAAAGTCGTAACCGTAGCACTTTCTGCGATAAAGTTGTCTGTCATCCTTAATTAAAAAATAACAACACGAGCCGCTAGGCAAGTATTTGTAAACACAATTTATGACTTAGATCAAAAGACGCATCCAATGTTTAGCGTCTAGGACCATTGGACACAGGACTTGACGCGAAAATATTTTTTCGATTCAGGTGTATTGTAAGCCCAATCACTACGAAAATTTATAAGGTTCATTTCGAAATCTTGAAATTTTACGCAGAAAATGTTGCCCACCTTCAAAAACTTTTTTCTAAATTTGCCAATAGTAAAACACAATTTCCAAGCCCAAGCAATTTTCTTGAGTTTTGTCAGTGTTAACTCATAAACCACTGGAACATACATACTGTTACATGAAAAAACATACTGTTACGGGTTCACAACGACAAATTAAAACTCGCAATTGTTGAAAACGATACGTCAATTTATTTCGACAAATTATGTACAAAAACACGCACTTAAACTTAGTAATAACTTGCTAATAATTCACTACTATAATCGGTCTATTAACTTCGTGTTAATCTCACGACCACTACAGCATGTTATCTGTGACTGACTGCCTGGTGCGCGACCCCGGCCCTATATATAGGATCGTCCATCTCTCTCGAACTTTCCGGCAGCCTTCGACGTCCGGAAAGTTCCCGCACTACCGCGACCGCAAGCCACAGACAACGCAACTAAAACCTAGACTAAGAATACAACCTTAAGATAAATCGACCTAATACTACACTAAACCTAAATAAATTCCAATTATAAAATTTAAATAACTTAAATTTGTAACACTATCCTCCTCTTCAGGTTTGATCGTCTCGATCAACATTTCCCAGGTAAGGTTTTAGTCTGTCTAGATGAACAACTTTCATCTTGGACTTCGGGCTTCTCTGGATTCGGTAGACTACATCATTAATTCTCTTAACAACTTTATAAGGCCCTTCCCATGGTGGTGTCAACTTAGGTGATCTTCCTTTCTTGTGTTGAGGATTGTATAGCCAGACTTGATCATTCTCTTTGAACCCTGAAGAGTTTGCTTTCAGGTCATATCTCGCTTTCATGCGGTCACTGGCTATTTCTATTCGCTCTCTAACCACTTCATGGATATCGTGCAGCTTTTGCCTTAAACGTTCGACATAGTCATTAACCTCTAAGTGTGCTTCTTCAGGTGAACCAAACATGATATCACAAGGTAAACGCAGTTCTCTACCAAACAGGATACTAGATGGAGTAGCTCCTGTCGTATTGTGAATGGCAGTTCTATAGGCCATCAAAAACAATGGAATATATTGGTCCCAATCTGTTTGGTGCTCATCAACAACTTTGCAAAGATGTTCCTCTATTGTTTTATTAAATCTTTCAACCATGCCATCTGACTGCGGATGCAAAGCAGTAGTCCGTGTTTTATGTATTCCTAAAAGGTCACAGAGATTCTGGAAGAGCTTTGATTCAAAGTTTCTTCCTTGATCTGAATGTAGTTCCAAAGGAATGCCGAATCGGCTGAAAACATAATTTACCAGAACTTCTGCAACTGTAGCGGCCTCTTGGTTAGGCAAAGCAAAAACTTCTGGCCATTTGCTAAAATAATCCATGACAACAAGGATGTATTTGTTGCCCTTTTTAGTTTCTGGAAATGGTCCGCCCACATCAATAGCAATGCGTTCGAATGGCAGACCTACGTTATATTGTTTCATTTGACCTCTGGACCTTGTTTTGGGACCTTGGCTGGCTGCACAAGTCAAACATCGGCAGCACCAGTTTTTCACATCTTGAAAGTAATTGACCCAATAAAATCGGTTTCGAATTTTGTCCATGGTTTTATTTATGCCTAGGTGCGCGCCTGATTTTCCACCATGGCATTCGGCCATTATATTGTCTACCATGCTCCTAGGAACCACTACTTGATTAATCACAGTAAGGCCATCGGCACTTTCCCAGGCACGATTAAGGATGTTTTCTTCTACTATCAGTGAATCCCATTGTGCCCACAGTGATTTGAATATCACCCCTTGGTTTGCGATATCTTGCCATGATGGTCGTGGCTTGTTCTCTTCTTTCAATCGCAAGATAGGTCCTACATCTTTGTCGTTAAGTTGTGTGGTTCTAATCGAAGCCGACATCCATTCTTCATCTGGTTCTAACTTTATCTGGCGCACGTAGGTAATTCCTTCTTTCTGGTCAATTTTCCTGCAATGTTTACAATCCTCAGGGCAAGGTCTTCTGGACAATGCATCTGCATTATTATGCACCCTTCCCGCTCGGTGCTTAATTTGATAATGGTATTGTTGTAGCTTTTCTATCCATCTCGCGACTTGCCCCTCAGGTTGTTTCATTTTCATGAGCCACTGTAACGCAGCATGATTCGTTCTAATCAGAAACTCTTGTCCGTAGAGATATTTGTGAAAGTGATCTACGGATTTAACTAAGGCTAGGAGCTCATTTCTAGTAACACAATAATTTCTCTCTGGTTTGGATAGCTTCTTGCTGAAAAATTCGATGACCCGTTCTTCTCCATCTTGTACTTGGGAGAGTACTGCTCCTATGCCATCGTTGCTCGCATCAGTATCTAATATGAATTTTCCTTTTGGAATGGGATATGCAAGAATCGGACTAGAACATATTGCTGCTTTTAGTCTTCTAAATGCTTGGTCACATTCGGTATTCCATTTGTAAGAAGCTTTATCTTCTGTAAGTCTATGTAACGGAGACGCTATTTTGGCGAATCCTTCTACAAATAGTCTGTAGTATGTACACAGACCCAAAAAGCTTCTCAATTCATGTTTGTCACGAGGTTGAGGCCATTCTTTTATTGCTTGTAGCTTCTTTTCGTCGGTATAGATGCCTTCTCGGGAAACGACGTGACCCAGGAACTCAACTTTTTCTTGGAACAGAAAACATTTCTTTGAGTTTAATTTAAGATTTGCGTTCCTGATTCTTGAGAATACTTCTCGTAAATTATCTAGATGTTCTTGAAATGATTTCCCCATTACTATGACATCATCCAAATAGACTAGGCAGGTTTTCCAAGTAAGGCCTCGTAGAACGACTTCCATTAGTCTTTCAAATGTAGCTGGGGCATTGCACAGGCCAAATGGCATCACATTAAACTGATAAAGTCCACTTCCAGCAGAGAATGCAGTCTTCTCTTTATCTCTTTCAAAGATTCCTACTTGCCAATACCCACTTTTCAGGTCAAGAGTAGAAAACCAATATGATCCTGCCAACGTTGTTAATGTGTCGTCTATTCTTGGCAGTGGGTCACTATCTTTCTTGGTCACATCGTTAAGTTTCCTGTAGTCGACACAAAACCTAGTACTTCCATCCTTTTTAGTGACCAACACCACAGGAGATGACCAAGGACTTGATGACTCTTCAATAACACCGTCGCTGAGCATTTTATTAATGAGATTGTGAACTTCTTCTTGCTTGGCCATTGGTAGTCTTCTTGGGGGTTGTCTTATCGGTTGGGCATCGCCAGTGTTGATAGCATGTTGAATAAGGTTTGTGCGTCCCGAACTACTCCTAGTTTCGAAGATATTACTTTGTTCTTCTATAAACTCTCTCGCTTTACTATATTCTTCTGGAGTGAGATGTTGCCAAGTTGACTCAAATTGCTGAAGTACCTCCATTGGTAACTTGCTTGTATCCTCGGAAGTTGGCTCTTCACATCTTGTTACTTTCTGTACTGGTTCAAATAATGCTACCACCTCCCCCTTATTAATTTTGACACTATTTGGGAAAATATTGGCGACTCTAATCGGGATGTCTTTATCGGTTTTAACTAGTGATTTTGCAACGAGGTAGGTGTTGGGTGTGTTTTGTTGGCTTATGAGTCCGACGCAGCTTGATGTTTTACTTTCCAGCCTCCCAAAAATTATGGTCTCACTGTTACCGACTAGTCTTGTTGTGCATACTGCCACGACCTTTATTGGTTCTTTATTGAAGTGACTATTTGACAAAATGAACTCTTCATTCCCAAATCTTAGGGTATTAAGTTTATTATCAAACGCAAATCCATGTTTACTTATCAAGTCCATTTCCAAAATAAATTCGTCTTCTATTTCGGCAACCAATACAGTGTGGCGAATCTTCAATCTTCCCAGCTGTAGGTCTATATCTGTCTGCCCCAACACGTCGGCGGATTTTCCAGTCACAGTCTTAAGTGTTATTTTCTTTCCTATTGGTCGAATTTTATATCTCGTTGCAATTTTGAACTTAAGCAATGATATGGCAGCACCAGTGTCTACTGTTATATTAACTTTTCTCCCATTAATGAGTCCGTCGATGTTAAGACTGTCAGCGGTATGTTTTAGGCTCTTAATAGAGTAAATTTTGGGGGCTCTATTCCCATTAGCCAACACCCGCCCCTCTGCGTTGACTAGTTTTAGTTTTCCTGATCTCTTCTTCGGTACTCTGTCCTGCTAGATGGCGAGCGAGACCTTATTTGGACGCGACAATCGCGTAGAATATGCCCTGTACGTCCGCATCTGAAACACTTTACATTTGGAGGGGATCGTCTGCTTTCTTTCAACGAGTCAATCTTCTCTATCAGTGATTGAAACATTTGATTTAGCGTTTTTGAGTTGACCTCATGTCCATTGCTCATTTCTTCTCCCTCCTGAATTGAAACAGCTCTTACTTTTGGCCTGGACATATTATTTGATGATTCAATTTCAAGGGCTCGAATCAACACTTCACTGCTGTTATGGAAGCGTTCTCGACGAAGTAACTTTGCTAAGTCCGTGTCTCTTTTCTGGCATTTCTGGGTAAGCTAAATACATCAGCCTCCTGATATCTGCTTCATACTCTTGCAATGATTCTCCTGTTCTTTGTTGACGAACATTTAATTCTGACCAATGTAAATTTTGCAAGTGTTCGTCTCCATACCTTCTTTCTAGCGCTGCCACTAAAGCGTTATAATTCTGTTTTAGTTCGACTGGAATGGACCGTAAAAGTCCGAGTGCAGGTTCCCGTAAAGCTACTAATAACGCTCTAGCTTTTTCGTCCTCGTCCCAACCATTTGCAGCGGCGGCAGCTTCAAATTGTTATTTGTAGGTGGACCAGGAGGACGTACCGTCAAAATTTGGAGGCTTAATGTTCTGGTTGGAATTCACGACACATCCCTGAGCTTTTGTTTTGTTGTGTTCTTTCTGAAGCTGTATAAGCTGTTTCGACACGTCCTGGAATTTTTCTTCCATGGTTTGAAAAACTTCTTCCCTTACATTCTGTAGTTTGTTCTCCACTTTTTCTTCAACATGTTGTACCTTTTCTTCAACATTTTGTACCTTCTCTTTAACATTTTGTACCGTTTCTTCTACATTCTGCAAATTATTTTGTACCTTTTGTTCTACACTATGCATTCTTTGGGTTATTTCTTCCTTAAGATCTTCGGTTGCAGTCTTGAACTCTTCTCTCAGCTGTTCGGAGTTGCTCTTTATCTGATCGAAGTTTTCTTGCATGCTATCTAATGTCTGTCTCATGTCATTCTGGTTTTGTTCCATATATCGTTCTGATTTTGAGACATTTGAGCTGCTAGAGCCTGTATCATTTTAGTTAGATCTTCCATCTTTGCCGATCCTTGTCTAGTAAGCATCAACTTCCTGATAAATCACTTAAAACGTCTATTTTAGGGCTATAAAGCGAATGTCGAAGTCGGTTTTTCAATATCTCTTCCAATTTTTGAATAGAACGTCGTAGAATGTTATAGAATATTCTAGAAAATCTCTCTAATTATCAATTTTTGGACTGTAAAGTTAATGTCGAAGTCGGTTCTTAAATATCTCTTTTAGTTTTTGAATAAAACAATATCGAACTTCTTCGAATATTCTGGAAAAATCACTTAGTGTTTTTCTGTCCAATTGTCCTATCCGGTGGTACTGTGTAAGGATAGTCTTTGCACTATTTATTTCTTTTAATCCCACTTCTGACACCAATTGTTACGGGTTCACAACGACAAATTAAAACTCGCAATTGTTGAAAACGATACGTCAATTTATTTCGACAAATTATGTACAAAAACACGCACTTAAACTTAGTAATAACTTGCTAATAATTCACTACTATAATCGGTCTATTAACTTCGTGTTAATCTCACGACCACTACAGCATGTTATCTGTGACTGACTGCCTGGTGCGCGACCCCGGCCCTATATATAGGATCGTCCATCTCTCTCGAACTTTCCGGCAGCCTTCGACGTCCGGAAAGTTCCCGCACTACCGCGACCGCAAGCCACAGACAACGCAACTAAAACCTGGACTAAGAATACAACCTTAAGATAAATCGACCTAATACTACACTAAACCTAAATAAATTCCAATTATAAAATTTAAATAACTTGAATTTGTAACAATACAGTAAAATTCACCGATACTAAGGTTTGTTTTTAAGGAGCAAAAATTGTAACTTTAGAACCGTTAGTCGCAGCAATATTAAGCTATCTAAATCTAAATTATAATACCACTTATTTAGGTACGTAATATTAATTATTTTACTTAAGTTAAGAAGGCGATGGAATTTGGAAACCTGTCCTCCTACTGCTTTGAGCTGGATAAACCAAAATAAAATACTGGGTATTCTTAAATTTTATGGGTTAGAAGATAGAATTTACCAGTAGCGGGACAATTTTAGAGGTGCAAAAAGCCATATTTGATTAATTTATAACAACTTTTTTTTAAATTATTTTTATTCCTGAGATATAGGAATTTTCTTGCTTGTGTTCGTAATAGGGATTTTATTAACTAGTGGTCGACGCCGGCCGGTACTAGAGCTTGCAAAAAAAACAGACACAGCCCGAAGAAGTCCTTTGATGATCTCATATTGTGAGTCCAAATATTTTTGCATTATCTTTTTCTGTCAATCGTCTTAAATAAGATTCGGTTAACAAGCTGCACTACGTTGGCTTTCCTAGAAAATATGACATAATATTTATTTTTAGAAACTGTTTTTAAAAATTGATTGAACTTAATAACACAGTATTAAATATTTTTGCCATTTCATGATATGATTATCCGATATTCATAATAGGGCTAGTTATTATAAATAGGCATGAACATTAAACATTCCTTGTGATTTCTTGATTTTTATAATAAAATACGATAGACAATCAAAATACGAAATTTAAAACTACGCTAAGCGAAAAATGCATTTCTCGACAAAAATGGTAGGTACCGAAAATACAAATTTGTAGATAAGTTAGTTATCTACAATTTTTTTATCAATATTTTTGAAAAAAAAATTATTTGTAGCTAATAATAAGCAAAAAGTGAAAAAATAAGAACATTAACGCAGTTTTCTAACTTCTGCACCATTTTCTTACAAAATAACTGGCATGTTCAAATGACAAAGTTGTTAAGGATTTGATTCTAAACAATTTTTGTTTTAAGTAAGTAATTCTCCATGGACATGCAATAATGTAGTTTTTATAAAAATAAAATAACTTAATAAAGAAAAAAGTTATAGTTGTAGTATTTTAGTAAAAAATAGAATAAAGACAAAGGTGCACAATTTTTTTTGTTACAAATATCTTATGGTATGCCACTGTATTTAATAATTTTAATCTAATTAAGGCTAGATGAGCCTGTTGCTACTACAAACAGCAATGTGCCTGAAGTTATCGACATCCACATCGTCACATCGTCATTTTTTACAGCGGACCAAACAAATAGTGTTTGTGGTAAATGAAAATCTCACTGGGGCTATTTTTAAGAGGCTCTGATGTTTGTAAATTACTAAAGCAGTTCCACCGAATCGAGAAGGGTGGAAATCAAGTAAAATTAGAATAATTTTCCGGCGTTTTTCAATATTAGAGCAATAAAATTAGATCAAAATAATGGGTTGACAAAAGGTTTAAAATTGCGGTGCTGAAGTGATAACATTGTTTAAATATTGGTTTAAGGCTTGATATGTATTAACAATTAACACTCCCAAGAAACAAAACTATCATTTGACAGTTGGTTTTAATAGGCCGGTAAAATAGGACCAAAAAAAAAGAAAATTATATTTGACATGAAATTCAAAGTTATAGCGCTTACGTTAGCGGCAGCTTAATGGAACCTTTCAATGCTTTTTAGAAACAAAAGTGTCATTTGTCACGTTACCTTAATAGGCCGGTGAAATAAGAACAAATAAAAAAAATTATATTCATTTGACATGAAATGCGCGCTTGTAGCGCGTGGATAATAGTGGTAGTTTAATGGTACCTTTCAATGCTTTCTAGAAACAAAAGTCTCATTTGTCACTTTACCTTAATAGGCCGGTAAAATAAGAACAAATAAAAAAAGAACAATATTCATTTGACATGAAATTCGCGCTTGTAGCGCTTGGATAATAGTGGTAGTTTAATGGTACCCTCCAGTGCTTTCTAGAAACAAACGTGTCATTTGTCAATTTACCTTAATAGGCCGGTAAAATAAGACCAAATAATAGAAAACAATATTGATTTCACATGAAATGCGCGCTTGTAGCGCTTGGATAATAATGGCAGTTTAATGTTACCTTCCAATGCTTTCTAGAAACAAAAGTGTCATTTGTCAATTTACCTTAATAGGCCGGTAAAATAAGACCAAATAAAAGAAAAC